>VZSV01000067.1:1370855-1434629 GCA_013398735.1 Nothocercus julius | reverse complement strand
CTTGCAGATATTCCCTGTATGACAAATGTGAAGGCTTTGCCTTACTCCCTGCACGCGATCACGAGGGCCTCGCGGGGACAAGGCAGGCAGCAGAGCAAGCTGGAGTCGAGTTGTGCTTAAGTAGATCTGTACTCTAGGAGTGCTGAATCCAAGCGCTGAAAAGCAAGAGCAAGAAGATGGACTTGCTCATCAGGGCCCACCGCTACTTTTGAGACTAGATTTTATGCAGCACTGGCACTTGCGGGGGGCAAGGAGGGAGCCTCTATCCTAGTCTGGCAAAAATAGGAACTTTCCAGGCTGGACTGGGGGGTAGAGGGTTCCTGGTGCTCCAAGGCAGACACCCCAATTAATCAACAGTTTGGAAAATATTTATTACAGCCCCACTGATGCCTTTGGACAGATCCATCTGGCATAGAGCAGCACGACTGGGACACAGCCAATTTACCTGGCTCTAGGGCTCATTCCTCGGTGCTCAGGAGGCCATACAGTCTTGCAAGGGGCAGCTATGGCCTCCTCGTCCTCCTGTCAGTCCTTCGGGGCTGCTGCGGGAGCAACAGCAGCTGCTTTGGAGGGTGATCTGAGGAAAGATTTGAAAAGAAGGGCCATGAGTGGCCCGCATTTGCACCTGTCAACGTGGAAAGACCGTTTCTTAGATGAAATCCACACCGCAGCCCTGTCCTTAACTACTCCCTTCCCTTAGTCTTTGGAGATGATTTCAAGCAACTCAGTTTTCCACTTTCTAATAAGCAATTTAAATGCCAAAGGGCAGCTCCTCTGCTGATGGCAACTAAACTAAAGCCAAGGGAGCTGTGACAGTTTATGCCAGCTGAAGCTCTGCCTTCAAGTGAATGTTTTAAACTTTCCACTAAAGTGACTAAAATAAGCTGTAGTGTGAAACACTAAGAGCAAAGAATGAGCTCTAGAGACTAGAGGGATTTGGGGAATGAAACGAAATCCATCTTGCTGGCACTTTTTCCCCCCATGTCTATTTTCGGAATTTAAAAAATTCCCCCAGATTTGTCTTTTACAGACCAACCTTTTGTTCAGAGCCCAGCAATGAGCAGCCTCCCCTTTCACACAGAGCAGGTGAGCTTTGGCAAGCCAACATACGAAATGCAGAGCTGGAAGCTATTAATATCTTTTACTGCTGGAGTACTGCAGAGCTTGACGCAGGTGCTATTTGTTTTCTTTAACAGGCTTCTCAGCTATGCAGTTTGCAATCAAATACTGGAAGAGCAAGAACATCTCTAGTTAGCAAGCAAGTCGTGATTACCCCGACTTCTCTTCGTTACTCTGTGACACTCACCACAACCGGGTGCTTTTTACCGGGGAATTACAGCATTGATGCGAGCCTGCTGCCACGCTGGGTGTGTTTATAGGAAGGGGTGGGAAGCAGCTCATCAGACTCCAGGCAGACGCAGGAAACCTGGGCTCTAACTCCTGGCTGGGCTATTAAGTCTCAGTGGGACCTCCGCATGTCACTTAAAGCCCAATTCTCCGGTTGGCGTGCAACACATTTTCCACTGACTTTAAACAGAGCAGGGAATCTTTGTTGCCTGTGAAAACTGAGCCTCCACACACTTCAGTCTTCCCATATTTAAAATGAGGACGACAATATTTTGAGATCAATGGATAAGAACATCTGCGAGTGCTAATACCCATGTACCTTGCCAAGATACCGTGAGATTAAACAAATATTTTGAAGGATGGAGAGTAAGATCTTGTGTGGAAGGTATGGGGCTGTTTTGTATGTCCAGCATATATTTTTCCCAGTCTTTTTTTTCTACAGATGGGAGAAATCAGGATAGAGAGGTCCTAAGGCACATGCCCTGTTTTGGTTTCTGCCACGTGGATTTGCTTTGTGAAAACCAAACTAAGAGCAAGTGCCCAACTCCTTACTGGATCTCAGTGGAGCAGCACTGAGCTGAAGAGAAAGAGCATATCTGACTGTGCCCAGATACTGAGTTAAATGTCTCCAAATGGGCACAACTGAAAAATCAAATAATTTGGGGGATACTTTATCTAATTCTGTAAGCCAAATCTCCAAATAGGATGTCGGAAGCTGGTAAGGACTCAGATTTGCCCTGTAGTGGGAGATCCTATTGATGCAGCGGGAATTCTGGGTCCAGTTTTGGGACAGCACATTTTAAGAAAGATAATCAACAAGCTGGAATGTATACATAGAGACTAAAACACATGATAAAGAGGTTTTGAAAACATGACCTGTGAGGAAAGGTGGAAGGAAGTGAGTTTGTTTAGTCTAGAAGAGAGAAGAATGAGGGGAACACGATGATCGCTTTGCAGTACTTGCAAGGGGGGCAGTGAAGGACTGATCTCCAGAATGCTGGGATGAGCAAGAAGAAAACAGCTTAATTTATAGCAAAGTTTTAGACAGGATTGAAGGAAAAGCCTTGTAAATAGAAAACCCCAGGGAGGGGATACTTAGGGAAATATCCATCACGGGAAGTTTTTAAGAACAGGCTGTAGCAATTCCTATGCAAACATGGGCACTTTACAAAGTGAAACAATGACGTTTGCCGGTGCAGAGGCAACAGCTTATGTTCAGTATGGGTGGATGGCCCCTTAAACAAAACAGTTCTGAAGCTGCTCTGGCATAACAGCGTTGAATATTGAATCACTCCAGGTAAGCCTAACTGGGGTGGTGGTAACAAGCAGTGTTCCTGTCTCCAAAATTGCTTTCACACATCATCTCTATAGCATAATGCATTATTTAGAAGTCACTAATGACAAAGGCAATTTCCTAATACATTATCTGGCTTGGGTAATGCAGCCTTAAGAGGATGCACTGTTCGCTTTATCTCTGCATAGCCTCCCTCTCACCTCCTGTGCCTGCAGAGTAAAAATAGCAAGTTTATATATGTTTTTACACTCCTAGTCACTGGCTTGAATCCCCGTACTCACAGCCCTGTCTCCTTGCAGCACAGGAAATCGATACTGCTGAACTGCTTGGTGTGGCACCTCATGTTCCTGCTGCTCCCCTGCTAGGACCATCCACCCTCCCACATGGCGTGTGGAACTGCTAGAACGGCAGAAATGCAGCAAGTAGGTGGCTCCCACAGCCAGGGAACATGTCTGCAGACACACAGACAACACAGGCCATGCAGGCTGTTTACTTATCAGCCCAGGCAGAAATCTGCATCTCCTCGCAAACACCCTGGTCCCAAGTCCTCCTCTTGCAACTTCCCATCTCTTACTCAATGAGATAGAGACCCTTGCTCAAAGAGCTGAGCCTTGAGTCCCATGAGTGCTGCTGGAGGGCTGCTGTATCAAAAGGAGAAAAGGATTTGCTGGAAGTGTTGTTCTTCCCTGATTCTGTCCAAAGGCAAGTTCCAGGATCCTTATGGGATCTGCAGGTTACTGATAATATTTGGGTGAAAATCCACACCTAGCTACATTATTCCTCCCTCACTAGTCCTAAAGACTAAGTCCTCCAGGGTTGTTCTTGAGCAGCACCTGAAGAAATTCTGTGAGAGAATGGCAGCAGAGGCCAGAGAATGAGCCAAAAACACCCACTCATTTTAAAGAATTAAATAGTCTGAAAGGACTTGATGCTCTTAAGATGAAAGCTGGTTGTGTGGCACTGCTGCATTTCAAACATTTTTCAGTATCCCTAGATAAGAATAATGCCTATAACTCCAATCCTGCAGACATGGTCTCACTCTCTTGTCAAAGTGAGGTGCACAGCCAAATTCTCCATGGTCTGTTCTACACTGATTTGGGTTAAGATATTCCCAGGAGTGGGCTCAGTTTTGTGACAGCAACATAGCACTATGGGGATGCAGGAATTTGAAGCAAGCAGGAAGCTGCAGAAACCACTGGAGATCGACTGTCTGTTCCCATCTCACTAGAAGGGCTCTCGGGTCGGGCTTCACTGCAGGGATGCCCTGTTAGTTCCTCTTCCATTTTTCTTTTTGCCTAGGAAATCTCTATTTAGGCAGGACAGAATGTCCTTGAAAGGACCAGCTATAATAAACAACCAGGGGCAGATTTCAGGCAAATGCTGCACAAGTCAGAGGTCACAGCTGGAAGTAGTTTTAGGGGAAATTCAAAATTACTGTCAAAAGCAGTTCTCTCTCATTTTAATTGTAATTGGCTAATCTCATTTTATTTGCCCTGCGGCTGTGGCTGTTGAAGCTTAGGAAACTCTCAAGGCCCCTGCTTTGCTTTCAGTTATCTTGGGAGCAATTCTGTTGACTTCAGCAACGTTGCTTTGGATCTATCCCTTGGGCCACCAAGACCACAGGCCATTGCTCGGAAAAGCCTTTAGCAAGGGAGAGAACAAATGGTGGCAGATGGCTGTTGCCCTTTCAGAAATGAAGACAGACAAGAGGTTTTGGCTGATTTAATCCTCCAAACAGCCAGAGCAGGGTGTCAAGGAACCGGATGGTTTTGTGCACATCACTCTCCTCATCCTTCCTGCACCTGGAGGGCGTGGAGGGGCAGGCAGGGCTGGGTGCAGAGGGAAATATGGTGCCAGGATAACATCAGCTGAGGATATGCCCCATTAGAGCTGGGAAGTGGGAAAAGGTCAATGGGAGCAGTCTGCTCCTGTAAATATGTAATCTCCCTATCCACCCCCCGCTCCGAGCTACTGGCACATTCTCCACTAACAGGCTGAGCCTCTCTCTGCGGTATTTAGGGCAGTGTTTGCCTAGTGTTTTCTCATCAAAATGCAGAGTGAACAAACCGCTCAGGATCTGCATGGTGAGACACGGCTGCAGAACTGGGTGATGCTCGAACAACGTGCGCTCTGCTCAGCAGGAGTTTGGCAAAGACCCGATCAAACACGTCAAGTGGCTTGTCCGTGGCCCCTCTCTCCCACCCTCTGCTCGGCACATGTGCGCAGTCACATGGAATTTGCTGCTTTGACTTGCAGGCAAGTCAAAAAGCTGTCGAACAGCGATCACATCTAACACCACTCATCATCACCATCAATTGTTCTCCAAATGAAACAGGCGACATCGCCAAGCAAAATGCTTAGGAAGATATTTTTCCATTGGACACGCATCCAAAATAAATACAGGAAAAGTCTTACTCCAAGTACTTCTCCTGGTTGCTTTTTGGTTTGGATCATTAGTAAACCTGAGATACGCACACAATAGCACGGGGCTGATGAAAGTCCACTTCAGCATAGTGCCCCAGTTTCCTCAGAAACTAATCCTCTTTGATACTCTCAATCTATGATAAAAACATCCCTTCAGCCTATCCAAATGTGCACATCTTCTCACAAGTTCCCTGGGAAGATTCCTTGCTAGATGGATGCTTTAATGGGAGCTGGCCATGGGAATGCCTGTATTCACTGTTACGTCTCTGTCTGCCCTAACATGTCAGTTCTGATGAGCTGCAGCTTTGGGTTTTTCCTTCCAGTCAACACCACCCTCCATCCTTGGGCCTAAATCCTGCCCGAGACCAGAGACCAGGTTCTCTGCGTTGGTGTAAGATGAGTGGCAGGAAATTCCTCCTTCACTGGGGGCTGGGAAGGAACTACAGATCTCCTTGAGAACCTTCTCCATGGAAACTACAGGTTTCTACCTCAGCCTGTGAAGAGGTGATATCCACAACCAGAGTAGAAGAAAAGGGAAAGGAGAGCTTGGAATAACAGCCATGGCTTTCCCTCCATGACCAGCCTAGGAGCTGCTGCTCTTGATGGCCCATCACATGGGGACATCGCATCCACCGGCTCTTCAACTGAGCCAAAGAGTCACCAACAGGCTGCAGCTCCCAACCCAGGTGCCTTGAGAGCCGCTGCCACAGCTGCCTGTCCCTGCTGCCCGCCTCGCGTGCCCATCGCTGCACCAAGGCCTAGAGGCTCCTCCATTCCCCACGCCAGAGCTGCACGGCGGCCTCGCTGCTGGAGCGGGGGCTCGGTCCCGTCCCGCACCACCTCTCCCCGCACGCGCCTGCCAACTGCGGCTTCGGAAAGAGTCCCCGAGGCCTGTGGGGACAGATCTGCTCTTCAAGGCTGCGCTTGGTTTTGCCAAAGTTTGAATCCAAACCACACAGAGTCTCTTAGCTGCAGTGGGTCCCACCCAAATGGCCCAGGTTCACTCAAACCTCAACCCAAGACCTGGCCCAGGATCTGCAAATATGAGCTTTTCCCTTTCTCTCTCCCTCTTTGCCGAAAACCCTGCCTGCAGCAGATGTCTTGGAGAACCTGGCTCTGTCTGAGACCATAATGAAACTTAAGAAACGTTCACTAAACTCCAGTAACCCAGAGGTGGCAAAGGCAAATTACAGGCCTCAAGTGCCTGGCTTTTGTGTATTGGCATTGCCTTTGAATGTGCTAAACATTGTGAACAAGAACTGCTCTGGTTTGCAGCAGATCAGGCTTGCAGCCAGTTTCTTTTGCTTGACGGATTTTCTATTAAGTCAGTGCCCAGCTCTGCACTTCCCCCTGTTTCAGTGTGACAAGACAAATCACAAGAACTGGATGCACTGAGCTATGCTAGGAGCCAGTGGGACTCCAGGAGTTTCTGCACGCACCCTCCCTAGATCTGGTGTACCAGAAACCAGACTGATTACTTATTTCCACGCCAAGTATTGGGCATCCCTGATCCTCTCCTGGAGATGACTGTACTTAACTGGAAGCCATTCCTTTAAGCCTGCCTTGGCCTGAGTATGCAGTAAAGCCCTGCTCCTATTTTGCAGCTAGTCTGGGGGTGTTTAGATATGAAATATGCCAGAAGCTGAAGCTAGGACTGTGTCATGCCTTGTAGAAACAGTATTTCTTCTATTTTAATTCTGAATGCAACACACTTTTGCCTGCCTTGGATCGCTTCGTTTGTGAGAACCCCTGGCTTATTTCTAACAGGCCCTCTGGCCACCCTGATTGGAAAAAGTCTCAGAGATCTCTGCACTCAGTCACTTCTCCTCTTGCTCCTTTTCTCTCCTGCCTATTTACCGTGTAAACTCTCCTCCCACAGGACAGGGTCCCCCGTACAGTGTCCTCGGAGCCATCACTGACACCCACTCCAGCATCTTCCTCACCCATACCCGCAAGGCAGCAGTCCTGACCAGAGCTGGTGGTTGCGACAGGCCTTCAGGGCAGCCACTTTGCCTGCTCTGTCTTTACCTGTCCTTCTTGCTCTTTTGGTACCAGTTTCCAGCATAGCCCAGTGCTCCCAATCAGGTGATGCTCTGGCAGCCCTTTGGCCAGCCTAGGACTGCCCTGGGCAAGCTACGTCCTGGTGGGAGGCCTGGATGCCCATGGCACAAAGTGATGGGGACCTGCAAGAGAACTGAAGAGCTTCCACAAAGCTCCCAGCAAAGCTCCCAGCCCTGGGATGTTCTTCTGTGCAAATGCCTGACACCCGCTAGCATCGCCTGCATTTTGGGCAAGGGCTTTTTCCCCTTCTCTAGTTCCACTGCTTGCTGCTGACATTTTAAGAGCACTAAGTCTGATCACACATGATAAGCTAGAGCCAAACCTCCTGAGGGCACAACTCCATCTTTCACCACTTGGCAGCCGGCGCTCTGAAAGCAGCCCAAGAGCTGTGCCTAGCTGCGCAACAGCTACCGCAAAACCAAGAGCCTTCCCATAACCACAGTCACCAGCCAGACTGAACACACTGTTCAGACTGCTGTCTCACGAGCAGGGCTTAGTGATGGATTATGTTTCCATAAAAAGCTGCAGGAGGAGGTAGCAACTGCGATAGCGGCTGTGGTTGGTAGGAACTGGTCAAAGCTGCAAAGCAGGAGATGGAGGGAAGAGGGGGCTGGAGCTGCTTCGTTAGTGCTGACACCACGACAAACTGGAGCTTGGAAGAAATTTGCCTGGGTGTTTTATCCCCCTTCCCACCCTCAATCCACCGCATTTCTCATGGAACAAAAATCCAGTCTTTTGCCCAGCTCTACTTCTGGAGCACTAATCCTTTGGCTGAGGTGGTAGATTAAGTCTCTGGCCCTGAGAAAGCTCTTCCAAGGCACAGTGAACATTTTGTTTGTTGGGGTCTAACCCATGCACAGCTCACAGTCGCCATGGTTGTGAAATTGTGCTTTGTCTTTTTTTTCTTCCTTTTATTTCTAAGCAGCCCACATGAAACAAGGAAAACGGGGCTATTCAGGAGGACTATTTTTAATGGTCTGAAATTAAGCCCAATATTTTTCTTGGCTTGCAGAGGAAAATGGTTACCTTGACTGCAACTTGGTTCTTGGTAATGAAGACTGCAGATATGAGACTTTAACAGGTTGTGTTACACTAAACTTCACAGAGGGTTCTTTTTACCTTCTTCTTTCCCTTCTCTACCCAAAACTCTGCCCTAATATAGCTGAGGAGCTATAATAACTTGCACGGAAAGGAAGCTATGTCTCAGGTGTTGATGTTGTGAACCACTCTTTATTCTTTTCCATGCTGACAAAAGGTTAATGAAACAGAACTGGCATTTCATCAAGGCCAGCACTGAAAATTAGGGACAGAATTGCCATTAAAAATAACCAGATGCATGCGCTTCTTTCCCTGACACACCGGTCTTGAAATATCTCCCTCTTGGGTTGTACAGCTTCCAAGGAATAGCAGGAAATTGCAATTGTTACACTGGCCAGAGAATGGATTTAATTTGTACTGTTTTATCCTCCCTGTTGGAAACTATCCTCTCTTTTCTTCCACGCCAGTTAAAAAAAAAGAAAAGAAAAAAAACCCAACAAAACCAATACATTTCTCTATAAAACCTTCCATGCTGTTGGAGCATGGCCTACCACAAAGCATACATGCTTCCTCTACCAGAGGTGCGGGTTGCCTGCCTTCTGCATGGTTCCTTGCAACACATTCATATAGGTCATTCTAAATACAAATTTACCACAGTTTAAACTCCGTTCAAAAGCCACTGGTTAGTTAGTTCCACCAGCACCCAAAGCTAATGGGAAGGGTGTAGGTATATATTTGCTACAGAAAGGGCAGGTTTAGAGCACATAGCTGATGGTGATGTTGGTTCAGCTGAAGTGCAGATATTTGTTGAGGAACCCTAATTCAGCTCCATTTGATCATGTGCCTGTACAAGACAGAGATTTGCATTCATGTAACTCATCTGTTTTCCTTAAACAGGTACAACTCTAGCTACACAAGTGGACCAACCTTTTTAAGTTACTGGCCTGGAAGATGACAAAGAGATGAAGCTTTACCAGGGCTCAGCAACATTAGACTTTTTTTTTTTTTTTTTTTAGGAGGAATTTTGTACTCTTGTGTCATCAGAGTGAGAGTATATTTGGCTCTGTTGGAAAGATGACTGCAGTGACTGAGTTACAGAGGTTTAGTGACTTACTGCTTGTCAGCTGAGCTGTGGTATCGCACTCTGCCTGTTGGACATACAGAATACAATGCGTTAGCTCTGGGCTAAATTCAAGCACAGTGAGGCACAGTGTGGTTGCCCAGAGCAGAAACTGGCTTGAACCCATAGGTTTACTTTTGGAAAAGTACCTAGTAATGTTTATTGGCTCTGGCAGGGAGGGCTTAACAGCTTATCTGGCTCCAGAGGAACTGTGAACCCCAACCTCATATGAAGACCGAAGGTGGTTACTAACATATAGATGTGCAGTCCTGCTCCTGCCAAGCTCTGGAACTACTTCAGCAGCACAGTCTACACATTGTCACCAGAAACGGTTTATTACTGACTCAAAAAGGAATCATCATAAGAATGCAGTGACTCATTACTGTCCCAAACCTGAGGGGTCTAAGAAGGTCAGCAAGGACAGTGGCTCTGCAAGGAGGCCATAGGGACACAGTGACGCTGCTGGGCTCCAGCACTCCTACCCAGAGGTGATCGGCCTGGAAGCAAATTAAAGGCAGCCAAGGAGGCGAGTGAATCACTCCTGGTGGGAGCCGTCCCCTCTCGCAGTGATGACTAGAGCCAAGAGCCAAAATGACTCACGACAGCATCAACAGCATCAGCTGGTGGTGCAAGAGGGGATTGGCACAGCCCAAATCAACACCCACCAGCAGCCAGGTCACATCAGGTCCAAGAGCAGCCCAAGGGCAGGAGAACTGCAGGCAGCAGCAAGCTTGCTGGGCTTGACCTTGCAAACACTGCTGGCTCATTAATTAAGCAGTCTCTGGTCAGCCCTTCCACCACCTCAAGCTGTATTCTCTCCCCACAGGAAGGAACAGGAAAACCTGCCTCTGGATGCAGGTAGCTCTGCTTGGAAAACAGTTAATCCAGGGTTTTGCTACCTGTTGCAGTAGCAAGCATTGAGGCCCTCGCCGCTATCCTGCAGCATGACGCAGAGCCCCTGTCCCCAGGGCCAGGGCTGCAGGTGAAAGAACTGTGCTAGTGTCCAGGATAGCTCCTGCCAAGACGCCAGAAAAATAGGAAGCTCTGGGAGATGGGGCAGAGAGTAGGAAACCGTCAAACTCATTTACAGCAGGTCCCAAAGGAATTTGTTTTCCTGCTATTTTTAAGTTTAAGAGGATCAAGTTTCATTGCAGGAAATAGTTCTCCTCCTCCCTCCCACCCACCTTTCTTTTTTTTTCTTTCTACAGCACATGGGAAGAACAGTGCTTGCTCTCCCTCAGGTTTCCAAGAACCAGGCAATCAAGCTGCAACCAAAGCATTTGTTATCTGCAGCCAGGGAAGTGAAAGGAAAGAGGCTGAAAAAGAGATGTCTTTGTCTACAAATGTTCAAAAACACTAGTAAGAGTTAAAACTTCAAATTTGGTGTATGTGACGGGGATAGTTAGCCTACCCTGTCCCTTCAATTAGGTTGAGATTGTAACTGGGGTCCAAGAAGAGGTTTCTGTAAAGCTCCTGGAGCCAGCACATTCATATCCCTGGATGCTGCCCAGCTTTCCTTAATACAGCAATGGCACCCAAAGATCTCAGAGAGGCTGCAAAACAACATGCCCTTGAGAAATCTTCTTTATATTTGATCATCTACAAATTGGACATTTGCAACAGCACTCAAATACAGGCCTAACTTTGCATGTCTGCCAAAAACAAATTAATTTGATCAGTGCAATGCTCTTAAAACCTCCCCATTTCTGGGCTGTGCTAACGTCATAACACATCTGCACCTGGTAGATCTGCACCACGCTGGAAGCTGGAGGGCTGCTAGGTGAGTTGTCCATACCCACGTATTGGTGCTCTGGGCAAGATGCATGCAACCCATCAGACTAAAAGCTGGATTTCAATTCCCAGCCCATCTCCCAGGCTCTAAAGCAAAAGTCTGGCTAATGAACGATAGCATGTTGGAAACTTATCTCGGATATGCTGCTACCTTTTCATCCTCAGAATGCAGAGCCCAGCAGCTCTCAGCCTCCTTCCCGAGGCTGCTGATACTGACTGATTTTGTTCAACAGACACAAACTCGTCCTTCCCGCGTGGGGCTCAAGGCACCGCTCAGTTCTCCCCTCTCCCTTGCAGTGACAGCACACACAATGCCTCTTTTGTAGGCGCCTCCACACGCCTGGTGGAAAACCTACTGGATACTCGCACAGTTATATCAATAATCTCTTGTTTATTATTCCTCCTGGCCCAGGGGTTTGCCATTACCTTTCTAGCACAGGCAATATTTTCCATTCATCTTTTCTCAGCCAGGTGTTTGCTCATTTGCAGCGGGGGGCTTCAAGAGAGACAAAGCTACAATTGATGGGAAACACAGGCTAGGCTGCTGCCAAGACAGGTTTTCCTCAGGGATATTCAAAGCCTCAGAAATGGTGATTACAACATCTTTCAATAGTGATTCTACACGCCTGCTGAAAAAGCCTTGCCTTTGCGCAAAAAGATGCATCGTTGGATGTGTCTTTTTGACAGCCTTTGTTGGGCACCTTTCAAACAAACATCTTTCAGGTTCACATCCGTTTAGTTCAACTAGTCTTGGGTAAATAATTCCTTCCCATCCTACTGAAGCCCAAGGCCCATATCCTCTGTGACTAGAGTGGAACCTCTCTCTCTCTCTCTCTCAAATCTCAGGGCCTGATATTGTAATTCTGAACTATGGCATGATGTTAGCATCATCTCAAGCAGATTAGAGCATGGCATGAAAGTGCAATACTCTTCCTCAGCAGCTCTGTGTATCGAGCAGGCCTTTACTAGAGCAGAAGTATTCAAAGACAGGATGACCTACTTGGGAATAACTTTATTCAGCTCAAAGCAGCATCAGGTGCTCAGCTCAGATGTGTCTGTCAACAGCTGTTAGTGCTATTGTGCATAAAAGCTGAAGCAAGTACCTATTAATGAACCAGACAGAGCTGAAAGCAGAGTCCCTCAGAGACTCCTCCACAGAGAGACTGCTTTCAAGAAGGTTAGGGACCTGTTTGCATTGCTCCTATTAGGAGAGCATGAAATAACTACATGCATACAGCTACATGGTCTGCTTCATATCTCAGTGTTGCATCAGTGAAGCTACAGTTATGATAAGCCCTCTGCAAAATCTTTTGGATGAGAAGACCTCTTGGGACTGTCTGATATTATAAAAGCCACAATCCCAGTTAAAAGGAGGGCAAGTAGGATGCTTTGCTGATGGTGGAAACAGCACAAGACATGCAGGGCAAACTAAAGAGATCAGATCAGAGTTTACAAAACAAATGCAGCTGGTGAAGGGAAGAAGTGGATTAGAACAGACACAGAGTGAGAGGCCAGCTGGGAAACAGACTACAGCTATCTTGGAGGAAGACAGAACTTTTCCAGCCCTCCCTCCCTAGCACTTTCACTGCAAAGCATCACAGATTTTGAACTAAATTGCCCTCTTCCTCCTCCTCTGCTTCGGCACGGGCTGGCTGTCTGGGACATGATCTCAGCTCAGGTCCCACTAACTTCTCTCTGCCTGCTCTGGTAACAAACATCTCTAAAGCCAAAGATGAACCCAACACATTGCAGCTATTTAAGTTCCCTTCCTTTTGCCCACCTTCAGGAGCCACTTGGGACTTTTGCAAACCAGTCAACTGATCTGGCTGGGGTCTTCACTCAGGAAGCACCACAGTCATTGCTGTTCCGGCACTGCAAGACCTCGTCTCTCACTAGTAGCTCAGTATTGCTGTCTTGATCACAGGAATACACTCGGATAGTCCCATACATAATCAAGAGCTGCTAGCCAGGATGCAAGTCCCATGAGCACAGAAATGGCTCCTGCCCTACCCACTTGGGCCCTCAGAAAGAGCAGGAAAGGAGCTGCAAGCAAGTTCTTCATATTCCACCTAGGTTACTCTTTCTCCTGCCTCCCAGAGAAATGGGCACAGAGTGTGGGCTGTGGGTGCAGCCCAGCAGGTGAAGGGGATCCACCCTACCTCAACAGGCTGTGAAACCCATGCACATATGGAAAGAGGTCTAGGAGGAAAGGGAAGAGTATTGCAGGTTTAGAGATGAGAAAAGGGGAAATGCTGCTGCTGTCAAGGTATCTTCACTCAGAAGTTATTACTTTGTAAACACAGACCATTTTATCATTAGCAGAGTCTAGCAGGACCTCATCTACAAGCCTGGAGCCCCAAAATGTCTTTCCATGAGCATTTCCAGCATGCAGAACCTCAGAAGATCCTTTTTGTCCTTGGACTATCACTGCAGCAAGAGACTCTCCCAAGAAGGAATATCCTGGCTGGGCTCACAGCATTCTCCAGCCTCGGCACAACTTGTTTTATTTCTGGGTACAGGGAAAAGGCAGGTAGTGAGGGGTTCAGATACTTCAGTTCAACACTCAGAGCATCTTCACAACTCAGTGTCAACCCAGCTGTGAAACTGAGCACCCCAAGAGATTTATACAGGCACTTTGGAGCTATTTGGGAATTTATCACTAGCCAGCACATAGGTGACAGCATACCTGTAAACATCACAGGCATAAAAATGGGATTTGTGTTTATGTGCGTGCACAGTAGGCCCACACTGATAATGCTGTCTGGATTTGCAACTGTCTAGACAATGCGGAAAATTAGCATCATGAAACTGGATAGTTTTGTGAGATGCCCAGCCAAATATCTGGGAAATATTTTTGTAATGGTTCTCCTCGGAGAGAGATATGAGCCTGAACTGTCCATTAGAGATGCAGTTCTTTGGTCTTTCATTCCAGGATAAAAAGTTTTTTCACTGAGCTTGTTGGGCCTCATCTACCATGTGTTTCGGCCAGATGCTGGTTGCTACTGTGGAGGAAAACAAGTCTGCAATACAGGCATGGCAAATGAGATCTTTGTGGGCTGGAGCTGCTGCTTGTCTGGCATGGAATGGGAATTTCATCCTGAAAACCGGAGGTTAGGACTGCATGAACAGAGTATTTTACTCCTAGAGACAAACAGCTACAGACCTGAGTTGATCAGCCTGCTTTACAGCCTACAGAGAAGTCCAAAATAGGTACTACGCTTTATCTACTACTCCTTACAGGGTAAAAATCTCACAGAGAACAGGAAAATTCTGTCATTCTGAGCCTCTAGCCTGGAGTACGATACTGCAAAGCCCTTGGATCCATCTGCACGCACAGGGACCTCTCCTCTCAGCTGGGCTCTCCTCCTCCTGGCCGTGGCTGCGAAGGGCTCTGCACCCACAGCCTCTGTTCTGCCACGACGGCCCTCGCTCTCTGGACAAAGCTACGAGTGCTGTTCCAGGCGGGTATAAGAGCGGGAGGCAGAACCTGCCTTCCCTCAGGTGCTCAAGGAGGTTTAGAGCATCGCTGTTTCTCGGGGAAATAGGAAAGACCTCAGCAGTCCTTGGGGATCCCTGTGCAAAGGTAATGCAGGGCCACGCTGTGCCCTTCTCCGAAGGCCAGACCCAGACCCACGCTCTCAGAAGGCCAGATCCAGACTCAGAGGGGTATTTTCTCTAACTGGGATTTTTTTGCTTGTCATGTTTTTTTTTTTTTTTTTAAACCACTCTTGGAGCTAGTGACCAGTTGCAAAGAGCAAGCTGGGTCTCAATTTCACTGAGTTTCAGAAGTTTTGGCTCAGGAAAAGCTTTCTCTCTAGTCCCTTGCCCCAACAAATTCTTGTAGGATAATGACACCAGCTAATTAAAACAAGAAATACAAGAGAAACAATATATCACACTAAGGGCAGAAAAGCAAAGGTTCCAAAGCACATGTCCTACGAATGACTCAGGAAGATACAGCAACACCTTTCATTGCTTCTGCGCAAAGCTTCAAAAGCAAGAGGCAGGGGAAAGCAGACAACAGGCACCTCATCTTGTCAGGGCAAGGCTATTATCTTCCCCTGGAAAGAACAGGCTGTCAATTCATCTAAGGACAGCAGAGTTTAGGTAGCAGCTCAATATTATTGATGATTGTCAGCCAGGGAACCCTTGGCTTGGTTTAGCTTGTGGGAAGCCTTGAAAAGCTACTTGGAGCTTTCCATGGACGCGCTAGACAAATATACAGAATAATATTTGCAAGCCCAGCACAGATTCCAGGAAAACGTGGTGCTCAGGCTGGGGGCTTCGCCCTGCGTGCAGTGGTGGGAGCTTTCCTTCATACTGCCACAAACAACCAAGGAATTGAATGCAAAACACAGAAGGGCCATTAGTGCAGAAGCTGAAGCTGCCATGGGTTCCTTTTACAGAGAAGTCCCATTTTCTTCTGTGAGGGGCCGTGTGATGTTTCTGGATGCTGTTCAGCATCAACTGAAAGAGGCTTCTGGAACTAGATTATGTTTTGTATGGAGTTTTGAAAGCAACAGACCTGGCTGGAGATGCCCAGTGAGGGGTGATTTGCTGTAAAAGGCAGCAAGGGCCATGCTGATGCTATGCAGGAAAGCGCCAGAAGAACCAGTGCTTGCTTGGATAGGGGACCTTGCCCTGATCCGACCATGGTTTCTGGCAGTCAGAAAGATGGAACCAATACCTGCTCAAGAGAGTCTGTCACAGCTCTGCTGGTGAAGGTGAATTTGTTCCAACTCTGAGATGGTGGAGACACAGGATAGGGAATACTGGGCCCTTTGAATAGATGTTATGAAAATGGGATTCCAAAACACTCCTCAGAGGTCAGAAGACTGATTAGAGTAAAACCAGTGGTCAGTGGGGATGCTCCATTTCCAGGTGGGTGTACTTGAATATCTTAGGATCAAGAGCCATTTCTGAAGAAAACTCTCAGCTCCCTGACTGGTGATGATCTTGGATGAAATGTACCTCACGCTGCGACAACGCGATGCAAAGCAGCACCCACAGTAGCACCAGAGAAAACACAGCCTGGACACAGAAGCCAGGCCAGAAACAAAACCAGGCAAATACAATCCAATGTTGAATTGGCTTGCAAGCTTTGAGGTTAGCTCACAGGTCCAAAAATGTTTTATTTTGCCTAAATTGACCCAAAAGTAACATTTGATTTGGGTTTTCTAGACAGGAAAAAAAAGAGCTGAGTTGGAGAGGGTGGAGGAGAGAAAAACAAAAACAAACAAACAAATCTCCCCCCCCACCCCCAACACACACACAGAAAGAGGAGACAAGGACCAGTCCCTACACTCTCAGATTTTTAAACAGAAGGATAATTTTGCTCTGGAGATGACTGCAGAAACAGTTCAGAGAAAAAAAAAGCCTCCATCCCTCAACTTCTGTCAGAGAAAGGTGGTATTTAAATACCATTTCAGATACCACTGAAAGAATTTTCTACCTGTGACAAAATAATGGCACCAGAATGTTAACATTTTTGTGCTGCAGATTTTGTTGCCGTCCGACTCTTCCGAGCTATTTCCTTACTCCCATCCATCACAGCACTGACTGGCTCTTTTTTTTTTTTTCCTCCCCCTCCAGTTTTTGTAGAACTAATCTTTTAAGTTTCGTGAAGTTGATCTTGGCTCATGGCACACACCCCACATCTGTTTTTGCAGGCCTTACCAGTTGACTCCGAATGATTGCATTTTAACTTCATCCCCCCACTGCTACCGTCAGGTTTAAAAACAAAACACTCCCACCACCACCAAGCCATACCCAGTGTCTGCACATGTCCCCTCACCTCCTGGTACTGAATCAGGAAAGGTTACTGTAAGAATTTCTGCTTATTTATTATTCTTTAAGATGATACGGTGTGAGCTGACAAAGTAGGATAAACACAGCTATTCTATGAGTGAATTCTCTGAGCTCTTCTTTAGGTTCTCATTCAAGATCCCTCCTGAGCACACTGTTAAAGATAAGGATGCACCCAGATCCGTGGGACTTGCCGTATTCCCCTGCCAGGGATGCTGCTTATGCCACTTTTGAAATCAGTGGCGGATAAACCATCTGACTGCTGTTGGGAAACCTTCTAAAGACTCCAAGAAAAGCCTGCCTTGGACAAAGACCTCGCTCCTGCATGTCCCGAAGTAGCCAGTGATTTGGCAGAACCAGTCGCAGGCACTGGAAGAAAGACCAAGCTTTTAGGTTAAGGCACTTACTGAAAAGTTTGGTCTCTTGAGATCCAGGTTTCCCCAAACTAAAACTTAAATTTTTAACCCTCTTGAAAAAGCACAAGCCTTTAGCTTCCTAACACCTTGTTATGTTTCAGTTACAGCATTTGGAAAAGAAAAATGCCCATTTCAGTAGGGCAACTGCTACATTAGGGGTAAGCTTAAGCAAGAGCACATCCATTCAGCATGCAGCCAGTAAAGCTCTGCTGGAACTCTGCAAATTTATGACCTTAAGTTAAATTTGGCTACATATTTCTGGAGCGGATACGCTTTCTGCCACTCTGCTTCTGGTAAGACAGTTAATAAATACTTCTTTCAGCATTATCTTTCCTGCGGTATTTTGTTCATTCTAATTCTGCTACTAGGCAGAACTCAGAAATGCAGGAATGTGAAAGTTGGAGGAAATGTTTTGTCCCAACTGCAAAACACTAAATCTGGACTCCAGTACATGTTTCCTTGGCTGCAGAAGCCAAAGCCCAGAGGCTAACAGAGGATCCTGGACTAAAGGCAACACTCCTGCTGGAGAGCCCTCCTCACCTAACTCTGAGCATTGCAGAGCTCTGGCCATCTCTGCTGAGTTAATTCAAGAGTGGGCTGGCTACAGAGCCAAAATTGTGTGATATTTTAAAGAGGAGGGGAAAAAATAATCACAGAAAAAAAGTACAGAGAAGTTCTGTACTGTGCTGTTAGTAATTTAATTATTCTGAAGAAAGAACAATGAGAGAATGGCTTTTCTTAGGGGAAAACTCCTGTGATTTGGGGAAAAAAAAAAAAAGGTAGAGTTTTAAACTCTTAGACAGAATAAACTCTCTGGTTGCAATTAGGAAATGTTAGCTCAGTCAAGCATAGAGAGCTCTTGCTTGCCAATGTCCAAATCTTGTTTAGTCTCTGATAATTTCACATTCCGCTTTTAAGAGATAGCTCATGTTTGATGCAAATGTATCAATATACAAGACTAAATGCTCTCTGGGCTCATTCTGCTGTGTTTTGATATGCAGAAGATTGAGAGATGTCGAAAATAACCATTCTGGGCTATAAATGGCCCCAGTATGTGGATGGCCTGTACCAGTATCCAGGGCCATAGTTATGTCTCTATGAAAGTCTGTTACCAGGTTCAGCAGGAGCAGGTCCCCAGGCTTAGACCCTCCTGGATTGTTACAGGAGAATGGCTCCACTGCAGATGCTGTTTGAGTGTCGCTTTCTCCATTCAGGTTTCCCTATTTTGTTCCCCATTTTTAACCCTCACCAATTACAGACACGAGAACCATTTGTTAGTACTAGATTAGGGCCAACAGACTGAAATTAAGGAGGTGGAGGATGCTCACTCTACCAGCATGGTTTGCCAACTTTCAGCTTTGTGACTTTTGCCAACAGACATCTCCGACATTAGATACGCTCAGAACACTACACTGGAAGAAAAGGTTGAACGCTGGACATTCTGACATCTCCACTTAGATATGCACTTGGCTGCAGCAAGGAAGAATTTGGAGATGGCTGTTGGACTGGTACTTGGATGGATTTCTGCACAGCACAGTACGGCAGCTCTCCTTGGACTCACTTCACTTGGCTCAAAGCTCCTTCTGTCTCCTGGCAGCAGGTGGCCCTCAAAGTCACAAGTGTCCCAAGTCACCCAACTACCCACGGTGCTGACTTCTGTGCTTGGGAAGGGCTGCTACACACGACCCAACAGGTACTCTGCCTGTCACTGCTTCTTACAGAGGTCTGTCCCAAACACTCCAGGCCAAGGCCATCTTGTTCATTCACTCGATCCCCTTATATTCAACTGCTCTTCCTCTCCATGTTCAAAATGAAAAACCTTGAGAAAACAAACACACCTTGGAAAAATTAAGAGATGCTAGAGCTCCAGGCTTTAGAAGAAGCAGGTGGAAAGAGAAAGCATTTACAGTGGTCAGTTGAGTGCAGCAATGTACAAAATATTCATAAGAGGAAAACTTTTGCTTTTAAGCTACAGATGGGCTACATTAACCACAAAGGAAACCAAAAAAGAGCTTGTGTCTGGAAGTTAAGAAACATTTGCCTAACATGCATGGTGTGTTCAGCACTAGCAAGAGGTGCTGGATGAAGTGTTCAACAGGTTGGGAATCTTCTTTGCCAATGGAAGTGCAAGGCTTTCTTCTGGGGGAAGAAGGCAGGTTGGTCTCAAGCCTTGGTCAGTCCCAAGTACAGGTACCCGTCCACCCTTCCAGAGAATCTACCCAGTTGCCAGGTGACTGTCTGCTACGCAATGACAATAATTTTTGATATATGAGAAGCAGATACACAATACAAATTTAAACTACTCAAAACAATTTTAAGAAGTTTTACCTGCTAAACCTGTGCTAGAACTACGCCACATTCGCAAGTAGAGTCCTCAAAATTCTTACAAGAGCCTAGCACAGAGAAACACCACAAATTGGATCCGAAAGCCTCATAACTGCAATGGCAGAAATATGCTCATCTAGCAGTATCAACCCTGCTGTCTGCACTACCTTGGAGCTTGCTTGCAGTTTTCTCCGCACCAAGATCCACTGTGTGCATTCCTCACACTTGCCAAGTTTGCCATGAACCCCAGCTATCCTATCCACCATAGTCAACCTATGAGCTACTGCTGATGGCTTGAGACTTTAAACAAGGACATCCTGTACGAGCTGTGTGTTGCTATTTCTTTTTCACTTTCAGAGGATGAAATAGGTGAGAATAGATATATTAGTAGAGTGACATGGGGAATCATTTAAAACCACATCCTCTCACACTGTTGTCCTCTAGCACTTACAACATCAGGGCATGAATCTTCTCCTTTAGCATAAGCAGTAAAAATTCGTGTTTTCTTGGAGCAAGGGGAGCATGACTGAAATTCTTTTGTCATGCCACAGGGCTAAACTGCTGTGGCAGGCAACAAAAGCAACAAATGTAGTCAAGTCAGTGGCATTATAATATAATTAAGGACAGGAGGAACCCAAGCCAAGTTGTCAGAACAACCCAAGACAGAATTCATTACTGCTGTAACCAAAAAGAAACAATTGATACGCTCGTTTCCACCCATAAATAGCAGGAGTTGAGACTCCTGAGTTTATAAAAAGCTGAATGACTTACCATATGTTGCACTGGATGGTTTCGGTAGGAAGTCCACAAGGGATCAGTTAGGCAGCAATTTCTCCTGTTGAGACAAAAACTAAGAGGTGAAAACTGCCCTGCCAAATGCAGAAGATAAGCACAAAGACTCATTGTTTTAGAATACCAGGGGAGCACTACGGAACAAAGCAAATACAGACTCTTGGGTGTTTACACTACTGCTTGTCTGCCTTTTTCAAAGTTGGGTTGAATGAAAAAACAATTTGCAAGGAGTTCAGGATTATTGCAAACATGCCAGAGAGCCCTAGCAGCACAGTGAGATGTTTAACCTGTGAAGACAGCTCATTTCCAGGTAAAGGTCTCAGCTATGCTCCAAGAGTTTAAAGGCGGCAAGGAAAGAGCTTGAGTAGTGAGGAGTTGGCTCTGCCACACAACAGCTAGCCCTGGTCCCTGCTTTTCCCCCCTACCTGATACACTGATACTCAATCCCCTTGGCAAGTCAGTGCTACGGTAATGGATAGGATTTTTAGGGACATGACGTTGGGAAGATGGATTGAAGCACAAGCCCTCTCACTGTGCACACAGTGATGGGGGCAAGCAGAGACTCTCAGGAGAAGGGCTGAAATTCTCCTCTTACTAAAGAAGAGCCCAGCACTTTCAACAGACCTTCTTCTCAGAGAAGTAAACTAGACCTGAATGTCTTGCTCTTCCCTTGCGATCCAGGATATCTTCCAGACCCACCCAAGACCTGCACACACAAATCAACAACCATAGCGTAGTGGTGGGGCTAGGCAGGGATGCCCGGAGGTGACTCGTACCAGTGATCTACACCTGCTCTAACAGTGGCCAAGACTCTCGGTACCTTTTGCCTTCACTTCTCCTCCCCTTTGCCTGCACAGCTGATCCTTCACAAAGCACGTGCAGACAGCTCTGCAACTCTTGCACCATGGGTGCAGGTATCAGCCAGCACAGCAATAAGAGGAGATTTTTCCTTGCAGTAGCTGGTCCTAATCTATCCCAGCAATTGATCGTTCTGGGACACGTCCCCATAATATTTGCCAAGTTTATTAAAACAAACACAATGAAGCTCCATAAGGTAGGTCCCCCTGCTTCCCAGCTCTACCTCACCATCTCCTGAAGGTCCCTACCCACAGTTAGAAGGCAGGAGGGAAATCAACAGCATTTGCTTTGTGTGGTATGGAAGGCTGAGAAAAATTGAAAGACAAAATATCCAAAATAAAAAGTAGAGCAAAAAGATAAGGAAACTACTGGGCCATGACTACTAATGAAGCGATAGAAAGTATCAATCACTCCTCAGCCTCTGAAACTTGCTGTGAGAGAAGAATTAGGAGATTTTATGTTCCAAGTACCAGGAAACTGCGGGGCCCTGGTGCCTAGTTCTCAAAAGAACACTGTTTGGATCACAGGGAGGAAAGCAGAGCTCTGCAGAGAGCGCCAAAGGCAAGGTTTAAAAATAACAACCTTCAGTTCTGTTTCTTTTTTTTCTTCAAGTGCCTGTAGACTGGCTCATGTCAGATGGTGCATGGAGAGAGCAGAGCAGCTCCTGCAGAGGGGACAAGTCTTGCTCAGTACAGTACTGCTGAAGAGGTCAGGGCTGTGGGATGTTCACTTTGCACTCCAGGGAATTCCCACCCAAGTAACTGCTTGCTCCCCATGACCCCACCATTCTCCCAGCCCAAGAGCAGTGGACATGGGAAATGGGAAGCAGGCAGCTCAGCTGGGCAGTTCCATGTGTGCAGGAGCCAGCGGAAAGGAGCAAAGCTGAGGGCTGAATGAGTGCCTGAGCTTGCTCTTCTGCACATACATGGAGCCAATATTATATAATATAAAGGATTGAAATGCTGCGCAAGGAATGGGATTCACTAATGCTCTTGTGTTAAAGCTCTCTGTGCAAGGAAGAGTTTTCTGTTTGGATGCTCTATACTGGCACATCTCCTAAACCAAGAGGAAGGACATCTGAGTTCTGATGCTCCTCAAATTTCTCCAAGACTCTGAACCCTTTGAGAGGCCAACAGGCAGGATTCACAGCACCTACCAAAGCAACCTTAGGATTAACAGTCACAGTCTGTAAATAGAGAAAGTTTAAGAATGACTACTTGCAGAAGGTTAATTTAAATGGTCTGGTATGTCATAGAGATGTTTCCTAAGAGACTCAAAATATCTTGTTTTCATTCAGAAGGACCAAGATAGAATATGCTAGGATTGCAGGTGTACTGTCCTGCCCGTCAAATAGACTTGAAGGCTTTTAAAGGGTGAGAAAGCTTTCAAAGCACCACCTTGTTGCAGTTCCTGCACTGCTCCTTTCCTCCCTCTACTTTGGCTTTACAAGTGCAAAAAGCTCCTTCAGCCCAGCTGGCCTGAGACTTTCCCCAGCTGAGCTTTCAGCAGAGATTACTAAGGCTGCTGACAAAAACAGTGTCCAAATGCCTTATAATGCAACTCTAATAGCAGAACTCTCAGCATATTGCCAACGGAGGAATTTTTCATTAGTGTTCTGCACTTTTCATAAGTTTCTACCCTTACAATAGATAGGGGTGGTTGGGACATGGCAGAACTTGTGTCCAGTACAGGGAAGCAATTCAGAACACGAGCAGGACCTCATGCAATTCCCTTCCTAAATGCAGGCATAGCAGCAGGGGGAAAAATAGGTGACTTTTCCTCTGAGAAGAATTATACTAGGCACCATTAAAAAAAAAAACAAAAAAAGGCAAAAATCAAGATGAATTAACTTGATCAAGTACAGTAAAACTACTATAATGTACAGGCAAAATGAAGCAGCGCATCCTCTCATTCCTGTCTGGGATTAAGCTTCTTTAACAGTAGGGGAGAGTTTCTGCCCTCAAAGCAACATGATGTTGTATGTTCATCTGCTATAGCATCTTCCCTGTGCAGATCCCAGGATTTTCAAGTATTTTTTTGGCCATTAGCCATTGGGAAAGTATCTGCAAATACTCATATTTAAGCTTGGGAGCTTTCTGCTTTTCAGCTGGAAGATTTCTGAAAGGTTTCTAAAAGGGCAAAAATGGAAAAGCATGTGGATGTTTCCTAGACAAAACCTTGCTGTTTCCATTCTTTAGGAAGTGCTGACGTTTTTAAAATAAACCACCAGTCACGCTCATTGAGAAATGGCACAAACCATCCTGGAATTTGTCACAGCCAACATTTTGACCTCACCACAGTGACCAGCCAGAACTGTCTGGAAAGTTTCCAAGACTTGGGAAAAATGTGGCACCGTCCTACCCTCTCCCATCCAAAGCAGCACACGAACACGCTGTACTCCTGAAACTCCAGGGTTCTAGCCCTGGCTGTGTTTCATGGCTGTAAATGCAGGCAGCAGCAGAGAAGGGGACATGAGAAGAGGCATTGTAGTGGAAAGTTGGCATTGATGGATGTTATTTTTTCCAAGTCCAATCTAGTTGGCTCCAAGGGACAAGCCTATACAATGAACACTGCAACATGCTCATGATTGCCAGGTACAGCATGGATTGAAATTCTGATTGATGACAGGTACTCTGTATCCCTTGATGCTGCTACAGGGTGGGATTTCCTTGAGTTTGAGACACCTGTGGGGCATCGCTACTTCTGAGAGAGTGATACTGTTAAGCTACATACAGCAGCAGAGAACAATTTCTGGTGCAGCTAGAAGGCTAGCAGTTCTCCAGGAACTATGACACTTTATGTGAAGGATGCTGTTGCCGTAAACATGTGGTTACAATAGCGGGGAAAAACAAAACAAAACAAAAAAACCCCACGGCCACTTCCCAGTGCATCCAGACATCATTTGTGTAACCCAACAGTTGGCAAGTTGAGGGTAAGATGTTGGATGTTTAGGAATCCTGAGACAGAAAGGGAAAATGCCTTCCCAGGAAGAGGTACTTAAGTTTTCCTTTCAATTTTTCTCTATCTGAATTAAAATTAAGGGCTAGACTGAAATAGTCTGATGTATTCTGATTAGGACTTCCACCATAGACAATTCCACTGAAACTGCAGATCATTCCTGGATTTCAGAGCTGATCAGAATCCCACTACCAAATTGCCAGCTTTTCAATATAATCTGTAGCAAAAGTAAGGCCCTAAGGAAGAACTTACACATTTTTTTTAAAAGGTACCAGAGTGAACTCATCCCATTGATTTCATTTGGGGAGAATCCCAGGGCTCTGATTTATTTCCTCTTTTTGACTGCACATTGTATTTATGACAGACAAATATCCATAGAGAGCAAGAGTACCACCTCCAGCAGACCCCCCAGGAGTTTACACTAGTGTCACTGCAGTTCAGGCACCTTCTGTCCTTGCTCCTCTGCCCAAGACCACTTGGCCAGCACAAGCTGAATTGGCAACAAAAACTTTAAAAAGCTCAAATCAACCCTGAGTTACTGCAGTCATGACATGACATCAACATCAAAACACACATTTGTGCTCCTGACATGGTCTGGAGCCCAGTGAGCCTCCCTTGAGAGTCCCAAGCTGTTGTTCAGGTCTAATCTCTGCCTCAGTAGGGAATTTCCTCCCTGCACTTCAGGTGGAACAGTATTTTAAGCAAAATTGCAGCCTGATGACTGAAGAGGCAGTTTAAGGGAAGGCTGGAATTCAGTAGCTGGAAATAAAGCTCCATTATGTTATATTAAATATTAAGCTCTCTGTCTCAAGCCAGACAATTGCATACTGAATTAATAATGTTATTTATTCCATTTAGAATGGATGACACTTAATTGTCACAACATTTTAAGTCAGAATTGGCATCAAGAGTTCATCTCTGAGAGTATCTTATGGAAAGCAGAGGTGGACTGAGTAGCTGGAATCGAGAAGAGTGTGAATGTGTGAAATAGTGCAGATTTGGTTAACAATAAAGTTATATGGTCTCAATCGTTCATTTGGATCCTAATGCTCCTGCAACAGTCTGTATTAGGAAAGTACAAGCAAGTCCCTAAAGATCAGCTTGGGTTGGAACTTGTGCAGACTATGCAACTTCTCTTTTTGGTTGAAACGTTTATTATTTTTAGAGCAAAAAAACTCGACCAAAACAATAAAATATCACAGAGAAATCTCAAGTTCCCTTTTTTGGCAAAAGGAGGAAATAATAAAAATCTCTGAAGATGAAAAATATGCTAATATAGTTCTCTAAAAGCAAGATTAAAAGAAAAAAGTCAGTTATTTTTCCAAACTGAGTACTAAAAATTAAAGAATTTTACAGATATAGAGTAGGACATCTAAGCTACCTCCCATGCTCTCCTTGTTTCATTTTTCTGCTTCCTAATTTTGGGATACACTATTGCCATCTTTTACAGCCATGAAGCAGAAATGGCTCCCCAGGCATTATGCAAGAATCAGCATTTCCACCATCGCTCAGCACAAACAGCCCATCACTACCTAAGCACATTTCTCAGACCTAATCACCTCCAACTGGAGGAGGTTTCTCCAACTGAAAAAAGAAATAGCTGATCTGCCATTTCCTTTAACTCCAGTTTTCACAGAATAATTTCACTGACTTCACAGGAGCCTATCTGGATTTACACCTGTGCAAAAATCCAGCAACCTACGCCCACCACCACCACTCCTGGTGTGGAAAATCAAGTTCATGAATCTGTTTTGTATCTGCATGAACCTCCTCATCTACAAAGGTGAACAGCTGTTGCCATAAATCAGACAGTTTGAACTGGCCCTAAGAGCTTCATCCAGATGATCTGTTTAAAATATACAATGGCAACGTTTTGGGGGAAAAAAAAAAAAAAAAAAATCTACCCTGATGTCCTCTGGGACACCTTCTGTTGGAGAAAGTCTCATAATTCAGAGCTATAATTAGTTCACAGAAATGCACTTTCAAGAGCACCATGATACTCTGGAGTCACATCGCCTTGAAACAGGCTGTGGGATGACTTAAGGGATTCTGCACATCTGGCAGTTTGCTACGTACTGCATTGGAGACATCTAGTGTCTCTTCTACTTCTCCGTGGGTGTAGCCGCGCTATTAGCTGGAATGGCTACGTCTGGTCCAGTTCCCATCAGCCATTCTCTCTATTTGAGCAGGAAACACTTGCTGAAGTGTGGAAACAGCTGGCAGAGTTGGCTGAGGCTTGTATTAACAAAACACACTCTTGTTTCTCACCACAGGCTGGTCTTTAAGTTCCGAATGCAACTGCCAAGGGCTCTTCATGGCTTTTAGGACAAGACCACGTCACCCAAGACGTGCAAGTTGGCTGTGTTACGAACTGGCTCCTAGAGCACAGCAATTTCCATCAGGAGGGATGGAGTATCACATAAGCAAAGAGCAGGATAAGCAGCCCCATTTTCCCAAGGGAAATCAAGACACAAGGAGATTAAATTATTGGCCTCAAGTGACTGTGCAGCCAGAGAAAGGTCAGAAAGGGAATCAGACCTTCCTTGCCTAGGGCAATGCTGTAATTCAGGCAGGCCAACGTGCAGCTCCCAGCTCCCTGAGTACTTAGCACTTGTCTTCTGCTCTCCTTCACGCTCTTGAGGCCCCAAGGGACAAAAGAGCCAGACAGCCCTGCACCAACCAATGCACTCTCACATATCCCCAGTGGGGCACTTCAGCAAGATCACTGCCTAGTCCTGAAGGGCCAGTAAGGCCATTTAAGGTGGCACCATAGTGTTAGACTTTGCCTTTCATCTTTCTAAGGGTGCTGGAGCATAGCACGAACATGGGAAAAACAACGAAACACAGGCAGAGCTCTGCCATGAACTGCCAGACAGTCACAGAGAGTAACAAGCTCAGCTCCTTCCATTCAATTCCATATGTTCTTTTGAGACCATGAAAAGGAACTTTATGATATGCTGGAAAGGATGAAGTATTAACCATCAAAACTAGACTGAAGGAAGCAAGAGCCTGGATTATTTTCTCTTTGATGTATGCTTATGTAAATTCAAATAAAGAAGTTTCAATACAAGCTTTCTTCAACTCTAGTAGAGCTTATTAAATCTAAGTGAGATCAGCTAGGCTCCATGTAATGCCAGGAACTCCCCAGTTTGTCTTCCTACTTAATGGAATATTCTGTGATCATACAAACCATAGCTTTTCATTCAAAGAGTTTAATTTACAAATACTTTTGACATTTTTCAACACCCCTGTGGGTAGGATGGCATTAAAAGTCCACCTTATTCAACAGTAATCTATCAAAGTGTGGAGAGGCAACCTGCTTGGCTCCAGATCATGCACTGAAAATACAGCACAGCTTGGAAACCTCCTTCCTTGTCCCTTCTCGGGTGTCACTCAAGCACTTTCCATTACTTGCAGAGTCTCTTAAATGTTGGGCCAAATGCTCTGAACACAGATACACAGAATGAGCTCTGTAGGAAGCAATGACGAACCTTTCCCAGAACAAGCCACAACAAGGCCAGCACCCATCGCTTTTTTTGTACTTCCCCCTACCAAATGTGCACTGCTCTCTGCCACACAGCTTTGTTAGACATTTATGTGTCACTTAACAGAGCCAAACGTCTTCTAGAGGAGAAAGCGCTACTCCTAAAATATCTTCAGTCAGTCACATGTTTTCTCAGACACCATAAAGCAGATCGCATACACTTCTGACTGCTTCAGGAGGAAGCGACGTTCCTTTCAGAAGGAATGACAACCCATTACTCATACTCCTCTCTTCTTAACTGATCAGGTCAGTTATCTGTGTTGTTTTCAAAGCATTTTAAGAACACAACTGTCCCTTCTCACAGGCCCTGAGATGGAGCCTGATTAAGTTCAGTCCTTAGGACTGGTGGGACCGAGAGAAGGTAGACTAGTCCCATCAGTGCCAAGAACCCCAAGCTCCAGAAGAGCCAGGACCAGAGCCAGCTGCAGGGCACTAACTCCTCTCTGCTGGGCTGATGGACACCAGCTATTCTCTTCCAAGGACTAAGAGGCCCTTCAGCTTTTAAATCAGGGCTTAAAAGCAAGTACCTAAAAAGAAAGTTCCCTTCATATCCCAGGCTTTAAAGGACACATCAACCAAGTACCTTCCCCACAGGAACCCACAGCTTCACACCTGAAGGCCAGGAGCTGTTGTCCCAGGGTGCAGCACAGCAGGCAGTAGCACATTCTTTGCTGAAGCCAAGAGCTTCAGATGTGACAGACTTTAAATGTGGAACAGGCTGAAGGCCCTCTGGTACCAACACTGGAGACATCCCTGCATGTTCAAACCAAGTTGTGCCTCTATTTTTCTATACACTCTTCACATATATGCAGCATAAGTATATACACAAGGAAGCCCCCTCTTTTGCTGGGTGGGGGAGGGCACCTACATCTTTGCCCTACAACTACTGCTGCTTGAGAGATGGTCTAAGAGGCCATGGTTAAGTAAAATGGACCCAGCTGTGCTCATTTAAGGTCAACAGCACCTGGGAACCATTACAGAAACACCTACCTCGTCTCTGCTTGGGTTTTGCAGTGAGGCTGTCCTTCTTCTTGCTGCAGGAAGGACAGAATACAAAGCCCAAGGTGCAAAAGGCAGGTTACACCTATAGGAAACCTATAGGAAATGATCCTTGCTGCAGGAATGAGAGCTAGGAGCAAACCTTGCCCCTGCATTTATGTTTGCCATCTTGTTCCTGAAACGCTCCACTCACAGTTTTAGTGGGATAAACCAAAAAATGCATCTCTCCATGTAAATACAGGGATTTGTCATAAAGCTAGCAGATCCTGCTTTTAAGTAGTTCCCAAGAATATGAAGTGACAATGAGGTGCCTAAGAAAAAACTTTCCCACTGCCTGGGAAAAAAAAAAAAATCCTAGGCCAATAATTTCACAGCTGTGATCAATACAGGCATTGAAAGAAAACAGAGGCCTGAAAGATTCTGTGTATGGTCTGAACAAGGAGAACAAAGACAATAAAATACAACTAGGATTTTTTTTTAGAGATCTGTGTCCTACCTTCAATTATCATCCTAAAGATAATGTATGGGAATGGTTATGGACATGCAGTTCTGTGGGAACCTTGGATACCCTCAGGTATACCTGATTTACTGCGAGTAGGACAGGCTGGTTCATCCTCTGTTCCCATAAAGTGCCCAGGTGTCACTCTCGCTGGCTGCCCCACCACTGTAAAAGGTGATTGGGGTCTCTTTCTCAAACATCTGCACGGAGATTTTTTATAGTCCCACTGTGCTCAAGAGGCTGGAGCAGGGAAATGGGAGCCTGCAATCTCTGTGCTGAAGCTTGGGGGGTCAGCAGGAGTTCTGCTGAGGCAGGTTTGAATCCCCAGCACCTCTCCGGGTCACCCCCAACACTCTCCTTCAGGGACACGCTGCCTTTCCTGCCATTTCTGTGCGGATTTTCCCTGTTGGTGACTGTGGTGAGTCAGGCAGCAACATGGTCACTGCTTTTTAAGAGCAATGTTCTCAAAAACAGCTCAAAGTTGTGGTGGCCAGAGAGAGACCACAATTCATGAAGTAGCACCCTGACCACTGTGTCCCACCTTGTATCACTCCACTGGCATCAGGGCAACTGCAGCAGGGCTGAAGGCAGATCCTCCATCTGGGGGAAAACAAGGCTTCCTTCAAGTCCTCTTTTATTTACTCCAGTCAGCTGGGTTGAGTGTATCGATTCAATCAGCTATTTCCTTAACTATAAAACCAGATGTGCGCCGTCACGGCCCATCTACAGGGACTGAATCAATGCCATTTAGAAAACGCAGAATAAAAATAAAAATTCCCAGGAAGGCTGAGATATGCTGATGCTTGGAGCTTTCAGAGTTTCCTAGGTAAATTGCTTTTCTTTTGAGTCCCATTTATTTTTGTTACCTCCAAAGAAATACTCTTTTAGCCACACTTCTTGGAAACAGTGTTGAGATCTAATGGGTTGTTACTGATGTGAGTTCCCAGAGGACAGGCTGGGGAATGGAGCGAAGGTAGCAGCATCTTTGCTTCTGGGCATCGGCGACGTCGGCCAGCAATGTGGTGCAGTATGTGTCATTCTTTGCTGAGCCAATTAATTCCATTGGCCCTTAAAGGGGAGAAGTATTCAGCTAAGAACATACTGTAACCCTGTGCACTTGGGCTAGCTTCTGGGCAGGTAAGTGGATTAGGGAGGATGCAGTGCTCAGTTTTTCTTGGCATTTTTCTGCTCACACTCTGCTCTGTTGTTTCCCCCTGTACTTCTCATGGACACTGCCACCAGAGGCAATTCAGTGCAGTTCCTCTTTGTAAAAAAGCAGCTCAAAAATGTGATCTAGCTTATACTCAGCTTTAAGAAGCAACCACCAGGCCTCCAGCTCACCTGCTCCATGGGGGAGCACAGGGAGCAGGGAAGGGGAAGGATCTCTGCCATAGGACCACGATGGATTCTCCATCCGCTGGGCTTTCCTCCACCACAAAGGTTGTTGCAGCTGCTGCAAGCGGAGTTAGCACAATGACTAACAACTAGCGGAGCCTGCCCACACCCTGGTCTTGCTGTGACGGAGAAGCAGTCACAGCAGTGAGTGAACCTCAGGGTTACTATGTCTGAACATGGAGCTATGCTGAGAAATAGAGGACTTTGTAAGGGCATGGGATGGGGTTTGCTGGCTGAGGGATTCTTTAAGCAATGCAGCCATAACACTCTGTGTGCCAGATCGTAGACATTCCTGGGGAAGCTTTCCAGAACATAAATAAACTTGGGACACATGTATAGGACGCCATAGCACCTGGCCTGCAGGCAGTGCATGGCATTGCCTTTGCGCACACAGAGCCTGAAGGGATCTCTCCAGGTCCAGCTGTCCCCTTCAGCTCCAGTATCCATATGTGTTGATCGATTCTTGCAGAGTTGTGTTATCCTTTGATTGGCATCACAAGATGAGATGGGTAGGAAACACCTCAGATATCAAAAATAGGGAGGAAATAAGAGTGGGGGACTGGGTTGTTGGAAAGGCCTGACTGGGCTGCTGGGTCTCTGAGGTGGTCCAGTCAAGATCACAAGAGCAGGGTGACAAGTGAGTCACTGCGTGGTGAAGCAGTAGCTTAGAGAATAGATGAGAGGAAATATGGCATTGCATGCATGAAACACTCCAGAAAGACACACTGTAAACACATCTTGAATAGCTGAGCACTTTCAGTCCCTGTGGAAAGATTGCTGCCATATAGATGTGAAACAGTTTGCTCTGCTGCAAGGTGATACTCCAGACCCCACAAGAGTCAGTGGGGGTCTTTCTATTGATACTGTGATAATGCCTTCATGTAATTGAGCACTGCTAATTAAAACCAAAAGCCAGAGAACATTTTCCAAAGCAGACTTGCTATTTTCCCCCCCCTAAAAGAGAGTCTTCTGATGGCTAAAGAGTGGAGTTCTGTGTGGACATGGTCACACACATAAATCAGTCAGAGGCAGCTTGTGCCCCTGTCATAGCTGTCATAGTCTCAGAAAGAAATAAGTTGACAGGAACAACAAACTCTAGAAACACATAAGCCAAATGTTGGATTTTAAAGCAGAAAAATGTCATATGTACTGTTCTACTCCTGACCTGTATTTTACACTGTACTATTTTGTGTATTGTTCTTTCTCTTCCCCAGAGCAGACAGAAACCAGATCTTAAAACATTCACAATGAATTTTCAAATCAATAACATGTGAGACTTTGTCTAAAAGGTAAAGTTGTTGTAAAAATCAATGTCAGAGGGAATACTTTGCCAATTCAATTATACATGTTTCTCTCAAACTTTAGAAACAAAAAAAAAAAAAAAAAAAAAAAAAAAAGAGAGAGAGAGAAAAGAAAGAAAAAAAGACGTGGGCTTATTTCAAGCCCAATAACTGTTCCTTGGACTCACATTCTGATTTTGTGAATATTCTCAGGACTTCTTATTCCAGCTCCCCTCAAGGGGTCATAATTAACTCTAAATAGGGTTACCTTGTTTCAGAAACAGCCAAATTTCAAGCAGTGTTTCTGCCTATGATTACAGTTTTTAAATAATGCATCCATTAGATAGCAGGAAAGCTTCCCAGAAATGGGAACTATACATCAAAACTTTAACAAAAGTAAGTGTGATTAGGCATGGCAGCTGTCTAGAAAATATTTAGCAATTTCACTGAGTTTTGGGCAAAATACGAACGACTGTACCTATTCCAATATGTGCAGAACCAAAAAGGCTCCCATTATTACCCTCTGCTTCTCCAGGCAAGTTTCAATTTGAAGCTTGACTCTGAAGGAAAACAGCAAAGAAAAGTATAAATAGCAGTGGTGTTGCTGGCTTAGCTGGAGAGGCCAAGGAGTTACAGCATCACCCACTCAGAGAGATGCAGAATAAGCCACCCAGTCTAACTGCTGAACCCAGGCCCCTGGGCGACGGACCAAATGGCACAGCAAAACCCTCATACAGCTGTGCTGTCAGGAAGGTGCGGTGGGGACAGAATTTCCTATTGGAAATAATCTCCCTCTCTGTGCCATATTACCTGCATCCACCAGTATCTCCCATCTGCAAGTGGAATATTCACATTCCTTATCAGTGCTACATGCAATTTCTTTCCAGACCTGCCCCCTCCTCCTAGACATGGGAATTTCCATGTGTTCAGGAATAATGCTTGCTGTGCCCCAGTCTCTGCCATGGTACAATGTTCTTACAGCTGAAAGAAAATATCTAGGAAGTAAATACCAACACCGCTCATTTAGGTGCCAAGCCAAACTCATCAACCCTGGCCTTTCTCCTATGACAGAAATCTCTCATAAATATGCAGCAAATACAAAACCAGTTACAGAAACACTCTGGAAATCTGTACTTCGTTATCTTGAAACTAAACCATGCCAGGAATTTGAGTAAGGTTTTGCTTATAGACTATCATTATTGGCACTCGATCAGATACAGATAAGTTAGGTTTCAAGCTTGTAAAGAGAACAATGCAAAGGCATTAGAATAGATTAATTTCACATGTTTCATTTCAGGACAGGTAGTTTTTTTTGAAGCACTATAGCAACATTAATATAAATTTGTGTTAAAATGACACTGTAATTTATATATAAAAAATAAAGCTGCCAAACTATGAGTTTTTGACACATTTAGAAGCATATTTGGAATATTATATCAAATAAGATTCTAAAGTTGAGCATTTATTCCTGTTTCAACCAGGTATTTGTTTATATTTCTTTCTTTGTACCTCAACAGGAAAAGAATGGAGTTCAAAGGTATATTCTGCAACTTTTTAACAGTCACATTTCTTATTATATTTCCACTAAATGCTAGTGTAATACTAATCCCAAATACCTATGCTAAAGAGTTTACTATCCCCATAGACAAAAAGGCTGAAGACAGAAACACTCTTTCCAATTCACAAGGGAACTGCGGCAGGGAGATTAAGAGCTTTATCCAAGATCCCGCGGATACCTTTGGCAAAGGCCAAAGATCCCCTTGAACCTTGAAGCACATCCTTAATCATGTCATCTATTGCACAAGAATGATAAAGATGGGTCTGCTTGGAAGAGGAATGACTGTTTCCTGCAGATATCCCTGACAGGACAGCAGCTAGACTGCTTCTCTACAGTTTCATGGGTCTCTTGGAGGCGACATGTATGAGGTATAAAACTGCTTGTTGTTTTCCTGCTGTGAAATAGGATAGCAACTGTGAGCAAGAAGTGGAAATTGGGAAGGGGATAATTATATCACAGAATCACAGAACTAGACAATGAACAACAGCAGTTGAACACAGGGACTTCCCAAGGAGGGATTAATGGGCACAGAAGCATTTTGAATGGGATGTGACTATTTTGATTAATTATAATAGATTCTAAAGCAAAACCAGCTTCACTGTTTGGAATAGATGATAAAAACGACGTCAGGCTTGAAACCAGCCCAGCTAATCATGTAAGGCAATGAACTTCTCCAGATCTTCAGCTGAGCTTAGACAAAATGGAAAAAGAAAAACATTAAGGCAAGGCAAGAGAATGAAACAACCTCCAAAGAATGGTCAGATCTGTGAAGTGAGGGTTTTGCCAAGATTAGACATGAGGGAGGTGGGAGCGGAGGTGTGGAAGAGCTGATAATATTTCATGGGATGCATCCCAAATCACTTACAAGTGGATTATATAGGGGTTTGGGACCATTGCTGCAAGTTTACTGCTTAGGGGAAAAGGTGGAGGATCCTCAAAAACAGAGCACACTACAAAAGAAAGAAGCTGCATTCAAGAGGCTAGGGAAAAAAAAAAAAAAAAAAAAGCACTTCTGATTGCTTTTTCCTGGAGGAATCGCTTCAGGGAAAACTGTGTTCATTACTGATGTCTTTCAGACTCCGAGTGATTCAGCCTCCCACCAGCATCTCCTTCTCATGCTGAAACTGCAGCGCTAATGCACTTCTCACTGGCATGCTGAAGACAATTGATGTTGGCAAAGAACTTTGCAATCTGCAGAGTATTTCTAGGGAATGGGATTATATCACTGGGATTTATGGTGAAAAAGCCAGTAGGCAGAGCACATCACAGGACACAGGCCTCCTTTTCTCCAAAGATCTCTGCTTAGATTGTAGAAGCAATAAAATACTTTAAACGTACTGCATTGCCAATAAAGTTGACTGTCAAAGTACAGACCAATAGATCAGCTGGAAATACTCAAAAAAAAAAAAAAAAAACCCTAATGCTTTTAAGCTATTGCTTTTTCTTTTAAAAAAGATATCCTATCTGGTTCTGTACCTGAAACCTTGCTAGACAAGAGGGAAGAGATATTAAAATCCTTGCAGATGATATAGTATTAGAACTACACACTGTTGTTTTATAAGGGCAGAAGTGCAGAATTTGGAGAGAATAACCTTGATGTATATTTTCATAAATTAAGTGGCAGCCATGAAAGCCATTTCCTTCTGAAAACCTGGATTGATGTTATATCTGATCTCATGAAAATAGCCATAAAGTCTGATTTACCAAGCTGACTTCGCTGGCTTTAATCCTCAGTGAATAACTTAGAGAACCCTAAAAACAGTGTTTAAGTCTATAAAATCAAGACCAAGTTTGATGTAAATACTATTTTACAAGTTAAAATGAAAATATTGAGTTGTCCATTAGGAAAACATGGATAATAGACCCACTCAGGAAAATTTGCTTTGAAACCCATGAACTTTGTGGATTTCAGGATGAAAGGCAAGCTTTCTTTTAATACCATCTCATTTTTACTGCGTGTTGGAAAACTGAAAAGGTCTTTGCACAAGGCAATGGATAAATCCTGTTGGGACCTGGCTGTGGATACTGGGATTTGATTTGCCTTTCTTGCTTGTTTTAACAGAGCTGCTCTTGCATGGTGGTGATATTTTTGTCCTCAGACACCTCTGGGAGCCAGACTGCATGGCCATTTCTGCTCTACAGATGGGGAGCAAAGGAAGACAGCAATAAAGAGCTCGATTTCTAGAGGCATTTGTTTATGGAAATTAAAAGATTTGCTGAAATGCCTGTTCAAACATGCCCAGGCAGGGCTTGACTTCCTTCCAGGTGGCTCCAGCAGAAGGCTCCCAATGCAACACCTGAACATTAAGCTGAAAGGTCAGAACCATGAGTTACAGAAGTACCTGGCTCCTACTACCCCGACAACTTTTCTCCACTCATCCTCACTGTGACTGGCTGGAGACATCAGCAAACAGCACAGAACGGCTGCAGTTCAGCCGGGCTTCTAGACTGCGAATGATGCAGTTTGTAAAAATGAAACAATAAGGATGCTACTGGTCTGGTGTCTGCTCCAGTCCATTCATCCTTCAGGCATCATGCTATGTGGGAAGGTGTCTTAGATGAGGACAAATGGTTTCCATATAGTTCTGGGGAAGAATCTGGAGTTTCAGGTTAATCCCTGTGAATTTTGAAGACTTAGTAGATCGAGGAGTTTCTGCCGAAGAAGCTCTGCCTCTGCTCTGTACGAAATGTTCAGACATTCTCTTGATGATTTTCTGAACTGCCTCTTTATAAAAAACACTCCAAGACAAACCCAGTGTCACTCCCCTGGTAGGTAATAATGCACAGACCCCTTAAGAGATGGTCCAGCCAGAGACCAGAGAGGTGCAGTTTCTCAAGGCAAATCTGGACTATTTCTTTGTTGCATATTTCTCTTTTAGTTTATGTTTGAATGCAAACCTGGGATAACTCCAAGAGCTCCTCCAATCATTCCATGCTATCAGCTTAGCCACAAACCTAAAGGGAGGCAGGGCATCCATACACTGGTTGTATTCCGGAGTGAGGCTCCTGGCAGACGGGTGCCTGTAGGTGCACATCGCGCCAATGAAGTCAGCAGCCTTTAAAAATACAGGCTTTCGAAAATGATTAAAACACCAGGTAGCCTTTAAGCCAGAGGAGAATAATTTCTCTGTCTCCATGAAGTTCCTTTGCTTCCAGTGGTTGTGCTGGCTGTTAGGGCCAAGCCAGAATGAAAGATGCTTTGCATGACTTTGAGTATTTACTGTCACAGGAAGCGCAGCATCCTGTCTGGCTGTCGGTATGCTCACCACCTGACTCCCGCGCGCTCCAAACAGCAGAAGTCTTTCTTATCCAACTGGAATGTGCTGCACTTCAAATGCAGGGAATAAAACAAGCAAGAAGGGCTGCTTTATTAATTGTGAGGTCAGTGTGCTATTTGCTTAAAGGTTAGCACTGAACTGGCTCATTCTGTCTTTCCTCTTCTTTCTCACCACTGTGCCTCTGTGCCCTTAGTGACCAAAGCAGCAGGGACTCTTAGAGCCCTTGTAGCACCATGGGTTCTCCATGCCGCACCCTACAGCCATTTGTAAGGGTAGCTAATAACAAAAGGAGACAGGTCTGGATTGTCACAGGGACTTAAGGTCTGCCTTAGGGCTTTTTTTTGCAGGCCTTGTAGGAGAAAGTTCTGTTATGGCACAGCAGCTGACTTCATTGGTGCTGGGCTCCAGGGGCTTCACATCCTGAGCCACACGTAAAGGTGGCTAAGGTGCCAGCGGGACGGATTCTGTCACGGTGGCAGGTGCCTTGTGGCAGCTCCCTCCATGTCGCCTTAGCTGTTGGGACTGAGGAAACTGGGGGCAGAAGTGTGAGGACGATGACTGGCTGGACTTGGAAAGGGTCCCTTGCCCTCCCTGGGGCAGGCTGTGTGTGTCTGCACACACTGTTGTTACGCAGGATGCATTTTAAAACAGCCCAAAGGGCAATTTCCAGCCAATACCCAGAGAGCATCATGTAAGCTAATAGCTTGTGCCCACAGCCTGGCACCAGCTTTCCTCACCTGATGCTTGGTAGGACCACAGCTAGTTAGCATGTCCCCAGCATGTCCCCCTTCCACGCAGCATTTCTGTGAGTCTGTGGTTAACTTCATCAGGAACACACACAGTGGTCCCATCACCTTTCTAGACTGATCTTGCATTCTGGTGAAGCAGCAATATGAGGAACAAAACTGACCGTGGGCTTTTATTCTGGCAAACAAGAGGTACAATGAAATCTGGTGGCTGGGGACTGAATTGAGAATTAGGAATAGAAGTAAACTTAAAATTTCTAACAACTGGAACAATTTACTAAGGTAGCAATCAATTTCTCTCTACTGGCAACCTCTGAAGCCAGACTGGACTCCTTTCTCAGACATATATTCCGTTCAAAAGACATTGATCTGGAGTTGATTTTGATTATTACAGTCTATGTTATATGGAAGACCAGGACTGACGACATCATGGATTCTCTATTTGTGCTTCTAGAAAATTAGGAATCTTCCTAGAAACCCAGGAAACCTCTCACTCTCCTTTTTACAGACATTTCTGCTCAGATTTCACACAACTTGTGTTTTGGTTGATTCTAAGGTCATTGACTTGAAAATACATGCTACTAGATCTGCCTAACTGACCTGAAACTTAAATCCCAATCTCTAGTAACATCTACCAAGGAGATGGCTCATTGTTGAAGCCATTTTTCCTCTAACTCAACTTGCATTTTTGGAGTTGAATAAACTTAGGGAAAGTTCACAGGGAACAAGTGATCTGTAATTTCATACAATAGCTAGCTGTAAATCCTCTGTCTGTGTTGATTCAGAAACCAAGAAACCCCCAAGATACATTTCTTAGAAACCATTTAAACCCCTCCTCCAAACAGCACACAAATCTATGATCTCAGGTTGCACATAACATAAAACCAACCCAGGATTTTTCTTCCTAATAAGCATAGCAATATAAACACAACTACAGACATTGCTTTCTAATTAGGAGAACTTACTATGGGATCTTTACAGACCCCTATGGAAATATATGGACATTTGGTTGCCTAGCAAATGAAGGAAATTGAAAGTTCTCTCAGCTAGGACATTTATAATTAGGTTGGTGGAGGTGAAAATAAATGTTCTAGGAGCAAAGATAGGGAACAATCCCACACCGACTGAAGAATGTCTGAGAACACTAAGGGGAAGGAGGTAGAGGCATTCCCTACCAACACTTTTTATTTGAATGTTATCTTACCGCAACTCTGTGAGTGTGAATAGCTGAATTCAGAATGCCCTCAGCTATAGTCCAGGGCCATCTGCAGTTTTACACAGGCTGTGATCACTTCTTCACAAGGTCAGGGCCACGGCTCAGATAACTGGCCATAACATGTCATTGGCACCAGCTCTTCTGCACAAAAGAAGTCTTGCCTGCCTTCATTTTAACACACAGGAATACAAGGCAGGGATGTTTGCAACAACTCTAATCTGCAAAGATGGTTTCAAGCTGCATTTCACATTTGATTTGGGGTTTGGATGAAGTTTTGACAGAATTTCTCCATGAATTATGCAAGAGGCTGCTGGAATGCTGCAAGTACACAGAGGCACAAAGAGACTTGTTGAGGCAGCCCTTAGATGACACGTTGCCATCTGACACACGCATCAAATCTAAGCCCACTGCAAAAGGTAGATAATCTTACCTTGGAGAGGGAAGGCGAGCAGCTGACCCCAGTGCTATGGGGTGCAGAGGTGGGGAGGACAGGCAGCTGGCTGTGACGAGCTGCTGCAATGCGGCACTAGATGGTGCTGTATTTTAGAAATAACGTTGCCTTGTGGGTCCCTTTAGGTCTGTTGTGGGCTCAAAACGTATAGATGCTCCCAGGATGGCATAGGACATATAGACGCTCCTTGTAAGTCATGTTGCTGCTGTCTTCAAGAAAAGTAGGGATTTTCCTTGCTGTCCGTCTACAGCACAGGAGTTCATATGGAGTATTGACTTTGCAGGTGGTGAGTGGCCAGTTAACTTCTCCAAGTGTTGCTGGTTTTGCTGGGTAGGTCCTGGGACCTTCAGAGCATCAAGAAAGAACCAATGCCATTCCCAACCATTCTCTTACTTTCTGTCCTTCTCTTGATTTAGGCTGGTGTCAGTCTCCAAAAGCCCAAAGCCGTGCTCCCTTAATGGAAGCTCAGAGGGCGTTCAACTTTGCCAGCAAAACTCTGGTTTGCGTAGGGACGCTGTCACTCTGGGCCTGTGGTTGGTGCCTGGAACATCTTCAGCTGTACTGAAAGAGCAGCAGCCTGGCTTGGGCAGTCACACTGCCACAGGCTGCACGCTGTGGGGTGCTGGGTCCCTGAGACTCCCTGCTAGCAGCAGCTGTTGGAGGGAGGATGTCCAGAGAAGCCAAGATCACAGGCACTGAGGTGGAGGGAAGGCAGAAATCTTTTAAAACAGTGGCCTGAAAAGTTGCATATGAAATGAGACTGGCTGCCTCCAGGATTTACACTTACTGCTGTGTTCATCTGTGCTTTTGCAGAGTCCATTCAGTGCGTTTCTGAAGACACTGGCACAGACTCAAAGGTGGCCAATTGCCTTCCCTGCCACCACTCCAGCAGGCATGGCAAGTGCTCAGCACTTAGCCAGATCTAGCCCTGGCTGCAGTGGGCAAAGCCTGCTAGGAGCTCTCCCTGAGGTAGGAAAGGCTCAGAGACACCTGCTTGCTCCAGTTGGCCACCCAAGGAAGCAAACATGCTCTTCCCTTCTCACACCAGTGGTGAAGCAACATTATACATAGCTTTGGTTCCAGGCGCAAGTGGATTTGGTTTCCTGGCCACAAACAGGGCAGCCCAAGCCAGGAAAGGGTAATTAATGTCAGAAAAGATCAGGGACGCAGAGCAGCAGAGCTCACTTGGCAGGAACACAAAGGAGGGAGGGGGAGATTTCTTTCAGAGAGCCTGCAAGAGGCAAACCAGCCAGCTGAGCTTTACAGCAGGCAGGGCTGTGTTGCTTACCTAGGAGCTAGTCTCTTCAAGAGGTCCCTCAGCTTTCTCTACAGGGCATCAGCAGTCTAAAGACAGCTTGGAAGGTAAGGATGGGACAAACACGTTTGCCTTTACTCACAGAGAGAGGGTACAGACTGAAGGAATAGGATGGAGGGAAAATACTAGACCAACCCCACGCTCACTTGGAGCAAGAGAAGTGCTTAGAGCTGTGCAGGATGGAGCCTGGCATCAGCACGACCTGACTCCTCTTCTCTCTAGGTCCATATGGCACCTTTAAAAGGACAAAGGATGTCAATCCTAAGGTCTATGTATAAACTTGAGCAGAACTGAGCAGAAAGAAGGAAGAGGATGTAGCAGGCAGCAGAATATCTCATGTCATACCTGAGGATGCTAGTCTGAGGCCAGAGCCAGACTGAAGGAAGTGGAGTTTTTCAGTTCAGTGTGGACAGTTACTGCATGGAGCTGGCAGCTCTCCCTGACTGGGAGCAGAGCAAATGGCCCAGGAAAAAGAAAACACTTTCTCCTTTTTTAAGTAGGAGCAGCCAAACTGGGGCTTGCAACCTTGGCTCCGAGCCCATCTGCAAAGTATCTACAACAGTCTGCTCCCACTGTCTTGGGTCATGTGGGCAGGAGGACCGTGTAGGTTAGCGCTTGTAGCAAAAAGACCAGATTCTTACATCCTTAACACCTCTCCCTGTTTAGTTCATAAATGCTTCTGACAGGTAACAGGAATCAGAGCCCTAGAGATCTCCAACCCCAGAAGCCTACAGGTTTAGAAGCTAGACTAGCTACAGCCTAGAAGTCTTCGGTCCACCCTCACTCATGTCAAACGGGGGTAAACTGAGGCACAGTGTCCCACAGTCTCACTCTCTCTGTCCCAGGCTGGTACCATTCTGCCTAGCTCATCTTCTTCCCTAACTGCTGTTCAGCTCTCAGAAGTTTATCAGCTCAATTTCTGTCTCAGTTACTTCAGCTGTATCAGGTATAATAATTTCACATGGGATTCACTACATTTCAGCACATGTTCCCTCTATACAAGACCTGACTCTCTTCTACCTCCAATTATAATTCTACAGCAACAAGAACTAACCTATAGAAATTCTCAACAGAAAATGTGTCACAGCGAGGCAGTAGGCACCTCTCCCACTGCAGATTATATTAGGGAAAAAACATTTGAGGTTGGTGGTACAAGCCGCGATGCAGAAAGGAAAGGACACGTGAAACTAAACTGCAATAGACCATAACTATGAGACAGACTGACTGAAGCTGGGACTGTCACCCTGGTGTACTCAGTGCCTTGCTGGATTATTCCCCTAGAGAGTCAAGCTAATGCTGTCGACTGTCTTCCTGCACAGAGACTTTTAGATCTCATAGTAGGAGGGCCTGATGGCCAGGGGATACTTTTAAGCAGAACAACGATGTAAAGATCCTGCTTTCAATTAATTGTATCACTGAGGAACCAGAGGGCAATTTGGATTAAACTATTAAGGTTCTTTCAATTAGCTCCCAGTGGCAGATCTGGCAGGAGCAGAAGAGCCAGGAAAGGCGAGAGAATCTTGGGGAGAGGTATGAGGGGAGGCTGCTACAGTTCTGCCTGCAGGAAACCCCCAGGCCCACACTCACCTGGACGCTACCTCTGCCAGCCCTGGGGACGCGGTGACTGGAGCGGAGTTGAGGTAGCTGACATGAAACTCGTGGTGGATGAGGTGGAGGAGGGGGATCATTGCAGGGTGTTCTCTTGCTTGCTGGGACACGGGCCTGTGCTACCCAAGTGACCCATCCAGAGCCCCCTCAGCAGGAGGAATAACGTGGTGCCCTGCTACCCCCGCCCATCCAGTTTGTGTGTGGCCCACTTCTGACTACTCATAAAGTAGCCTCTGTTTTACAGGATCCAAATTCTCAGTCTCTCCATGGGCAAAGCCAGGATTTTTTTGGGCTTGTGCCTGCAGCCGTCTATGGGATCTGCCTTGCCGTTCCTTCTTGAATTAGAAAGTATGCACTACTGGCAACTAGAAGCACAGTCTCCTCTCCCCACATAATGCCAAAGGCTCATTTCTTCAAGTTCAAATAAAGCTCTACTGTTTTGAAGTGTTAGAAAGGGCTGGCCTTTGTTCTGCAACTACTGATCAGATGGGGTTGCTCAAGCTGTCTTGCAGCTCCAGGCCATTAGGGCATTCATTGCTCAGCTCCTCTGCATCACACAGCTGGGCCAGCTCAGGGGAAGCATCTCCCTAGCTCCTCCCTGCTCACCCAGATAACCAGACCAAACTACTCTTTGGATCCACTACTGGAAGTCAGACTAGTAAATGGGGATGAGGTGAGTGTCTTTTCTGTCCATTCCTCAGCTCACGTACTAAGTACAACATAAATACCTCGCTCTGAAACATCAGTTTTCCTGACAGAAGGCCAGAGACTCAGGGGACAGCTCTAACAGTGTCTTCACAGTCGTCCTGTGAGAAGAAAACAAAGGCAGATGAATAGAGACAAAAGTTACGTCTGATGAAGCAAAAGTAGTTGGTTGATAATACACAAGCAAACAAGTGACCCAGTTCGGCTATATCCAGATCTATGGCTAAGAACAAGTAGAACAAAACTATCTGACTTCAATTTACTAAAATAACATCCCCTCAGAAGTAGCTGGAAATCCTTTGTATCTGCATTTTAGTTCTTGTAATTTCACTGCCTTTAGAAACCACTGAATGCCAGATGCCCCTGATTTTGCTTTCTGGCAAACAGGTATCTTGCCCAAACCATCCCTTTGAAATTAAACACAATTTGCTGTAAAATTTCATAGAAGTGGGCGTGTATGGTTTAAGTGGGTGAAAATGTATATTGCCTCATTAACAAGATTGGACAATAATGACACTACAGGTGATATTTACTAGAGTGTTGCCTATTGCATGAGCAACTGTGTACGCTGCCTGATCTTTGCTCTCTAAAGAGGTGCCTTCTATGTGTCTGGAAGACCCCAAAGCAGCGTGCACGTGTGTGTGCATGTGTGTGTGAGAGAAACAGGATACAGGGAACAACGCTGAAAGATGTGAGATGCGCAGTGTGGCAGAGCATAGGGAGCATCTGGGCTGGATTATGGAATGCCAGAACTGCAAGGGAGCACAAGGGAGCACAGCTCGGAGCTCTTCTGCTCAGCTGGGGGAGACACACATGAAGCCGCAGTCATTGATCCTATACCCAAAGATTTTCCTCCCCCAGTACTTGCAGATGTCTTTTTTAGTTTCCCAAAGTGTTCCCCCTCGGCACAAGGGCACTCCCTGGAACCAGGACCTGTTCACCAGCCTCACTGCAGAGAGCGCTCCCCAAAAGACCAGCACTATCTGCTTGCTCACGGCACCTGCAACCCGCAATGCGCAGCCTGAACTGCTTCAGCTCTGGCGCTGCTAGAACATGCTCCAAGCTTCTTCCTTCCCAGCCTCCTTCCATGTTTACGAGAGCTGCTGTTGACTTTGGCTACCTTCCCTGCTCCAAAGAGGAACAGTAGGGAAAAAGAAGATCCTAATGTTTAATTTTTGTAAGATGTATAGCATCTGCTTTTATCATATTCAATAGACTATGCCCAGGGGGTCGAGAGGGGAAACTGGCTCTGGCACAGCAAAAGCAGGAGTTCCTATAAAAAAAAAGAACAAAAAAACCCAAACCGACAGCACAATAGAGAAGGAAGAAACATCTTTATCTGTCATGCACTACTTTACAATTATACCCTGTGGGTGCACAAGATTAATTGTCTGGGTATGTTTGCCACATGTGGAAGTATCCCAGGAGCAGCCAAACAGGAAGATGAGGGACTACTGTGTTCTTATGCTGACGTATTTCCCACCCTTACATTTATACCTCAGAAAGACATTTAAAAATCCCAAAGAAACAGAGTGCAGGGAACCCAAGCAGATAATTCAGGACACCCATAGGCCAGGTCAGAACAAAGAGCAAGCAGGAAGGTAGGAGAACCCAGACAGCACAGATAGGAGGGTGCCACTAGCCACAGAAGCCTGCTGATTTGGCTCAGCGGGGAGAGCAATGGGCTAACATTGCATCTCTGTGGTCACACCTGGCATGTGCTCTTCTCCAGCATGGAAAGGAGGTGCCTCTCCACCAGGAGAAGCAGCAAAAAAGATGGAGGGTGGGAGACGATGGCTTGAAAAGACAAGGGCCAAACTGCACCCTAAGCAAACAGGTGCAGAGAGGTAGAGGACAAGAGGCTCGGGGTTTTCTAGGAAACACTGAGCCCTTTCAGCACTGCTGAGACACATGAAAAGGGAGGCAAAAGCTGAGCAAGCGCTCTGCACAGCCCTGGCAGCAATCTGCAACTGCTCCACACGGCCCAGCCTCCTGTGCCTTGGCAGCAGCTTTCTGCTCCCTCGTACCTGGCTGGTGACAGTGGCTGAGCAGAGAGATTTGCAGTCTGGGCAGAGTTTCGGTCCAGGTGCTGCAGGGCCCTGCTCCAGCAGACAAGTCCACACTTTGTGTGAACATAAAGTCAAATCTCTCTGAGCTGCTGACAGGAGAAAGATAGAGGAGGAAAGGGATGGGAGAAAGGGAATTTCTTCAGCTTGAAAACAAAGCATCTAAGCAATTTCATCCTGCTGTGCCAAGTCACGTTGCTGCCATGCAGTCAGTACCAGGCAACATGCCCTGCCACACTGCTGATGCAAGGCAGAAGTGGGTGGAAATGGAGTTTTGATATGCCAACTACCCACCGATGGCCTGGGGTGTCCATCAGGCTGCTAGGAGCCCTTTCATAAGACAAAATGCTTGCGAGGCTGTTTCTGGTTTAGCTTCTGAACTTCCACTGAACCATGGTGTCAATGTGTTTCCAGCACTGGATCTGACAAGGAAAGGTGCATAGGTAGCACCACACAGCCCCAGCTGGTGCCTGCCTGCCTTTGTTATCAGCTGGCTCAGGTTTCACTGTTAACTTCAGTTCTGGGCCTGGAGCCACATGCAGCAGAGCAGAGGTAACATCTGCCTCAGAGGCCTCTGGAACAAACACTCATTTCATCATTCAGTAAATAAATCCCACAGTATTTCACAGGTACTGGTGCTGCTATACAGCCTACCTAGCAGTGACTTATGCTTACAGAAAAAAAAAAAAAAAGGTTTTGTAATGACAAATGAGAGCCTGAAAACTTTGGTGTATGACACAGATTTCCACTTTCCCTTCTCTTGTCTCAAAGGGTGGCTGGCAGAAATGTTTCAACTCTTCTGTCTTCCAACAGGGTTTACCAACTCACAGTGCACATAAATTTCCACATAAAAGAGACATTTTGGTCTCTGTAGCTACCTCAGGACCTTCACTTCCAGCAACATTGCCCAGGCAAGATAATCCATAAGCAAATACTAGCAGTGTGTTGCTGCCTGGCAGAAATGAGGCAGAAGCACCCGCTTTCCCAAGCTCTGAACACAAAGCTTTCCATTTGCAGACGCTAGAGAGGCTCTCCAATCTTCCACGTAGAAGGAGTTGATCCCTCTTCAAATCTCCCCCACTTAAAGGTGGAGCCCAGCTCACTGCAACAAAAGACAGTGACAGATGCTAGTTCCCTCCTCAAGAGAAGAAAAAAGAAAAAAGAAAAAAAAAAAAAGGAATAGAAAGAATTTTTTAAATACTATCTCTAAAGAGACAGTCCTGCTTCTCAGTGACCCACATGCAAACCTCTTACAGCTAGCTGGGATGCAAGGATAAAAATGAGGAAAGAATTTGACATTTGGTCTTTGAAAAGTATCTGAGCAAGCTCCACCCTACTAGAACTTTCTTATACCCTGAGCTTGCCCTGGGGCAGCAAGTCACATTATTTTAGTTTAACAGAGGGAAATGGAAGCACAGAGAGACCCAAGGTAGCCCTGCTTCACTGGTGGAGGTAGGGAAAGACTCGCATCTCTCACCTCCCAGGAAAGTTCTCACTGCCAGCCTATCTTGTTTCAGCCCAGGACTGGCATGCAAATGCTCTTTTTACTGTCCCTCCACTCCTTTTCCTTCTCCACTGTGAGCATACCAGCCACAGCATCTCCATTTCAAATGGTTTGGCTCTTCTTTCCACAATTCTATTTCCTGACTCTTTTTCCAATCTGCAGTTTGCTGAGCACATGATTAGGAGAAACTGAAACAGGCAGAAAAGGGTTTTCTCCAGGCTAGCCTGCAAATACCTTTTCCTCCTAAGCTCAGGTACCCAAAGGCCCCCTGTTCCTGCCTTGTACTGGATACACAGAAACCTCCCTAAATTATGTGCATGTGCGCAAAGGGAGTGTTTTGAAATCAAACCTTCTGAAGTGCGTCTTGAGCCCAGCTCAACTTTGGACACACTGTTGAAATTTGGATTTAATTAATTCCACTTAAGTTTTGAAATGGCGCGATACATTTTTCAGAGGTTCCCCCCCTCATTTCCTGGATCAGAGCCTCAACCACATTCATGGAAACACTGAAAGAAAAAAAAAATCCCTAGCAATAATTCATCAAGTGGGAACTAAAAACATTTGCTGAAGAAGAAGGAACCTCTTGGTCTTTGGATGCTGGGAATAATTCAACCTCTCCTCCCAGCTCCCTGAGGCTCAAACAGCCCTTTTTTTCCGGCAGAGCTGTGGTTATTTGAGCAAGCTGCCCTGGGGACAAGTGCATGTTACTTGTAGGATTTGGGCTGGAAAGATCAAGCACACAGATTTGTAGGCAAGAAGGGTTTTGCGTTTTAATAACTGCCAAGGGTCCCCCAGAAGAACCCAAGCCTGCAGGATGAAGAGTTCTGCTTGGCTGAATTCAGCTCTCATATCCTGGAGGCAGGCGGTAACTGCAGGCATTTCTGCCAGCACCATCTACAACAGAACAACAGTTAACATGCAGTGAATGCACCAGTCCAGGACTTGTACAACCTCCACTTTGTGCTTTGTCCTGCACTGCTGGTTTTTGGAGATGTTTCCTAGCACATCTTGTGCCCAACAAATAAAGTTAATATTGCCCAATAAGCAGCAAGCTGTCTGTCCTGCATGTGCCACTTGCAGCCGCGCAGGCAGTCTGCTCCAAACATGGCCATTCTTTGACATCTGGAGCATCGAGGGACAAGGGACTGTCTCCAACAAATGCCTGGCCCTAAGGCACCCAGCTGGGGCACCTTGGAGGCTGTGAGCAGCTGCATCTTCCCTCTCACATCAAAGACAGACACATCCATGCCTTAATTCATCTATTATAATCTCTACCTTTTGAGATGTGAGGACTCTGAGTTGTGGAAAGAAATGAACTGAAATGAACTATTAGGGTATTGTCACCTCCAGAAAGCGACAGTGTGGACTTCCAGGGCAGGAATGTGCCTGAAACTTTAGCAAGAGGTGCTGAGACAAAAAAGGCAAGCAACGATGCTGTCATGTTGTCCCCCCGCTCCTCCCATAGGCTCAGTGAATCTGAGTCCTATCCTGATTTCCATGAAACTCCCATGCTTGGGTCATGGAAGGGTTTCTACCTTCAACTACCTTCAACTTCTCTATTCTTCTTTAGGAAAAAAAAAAAAAAAATCAAGTTTCTGGGATTGACTTTCTTCCCCTGCATCCCAGACCAGAACCCTATCAGCACTGCAGGAACCTGGAAGGAGGCTGTGGAGGGCAGGAGGAGATCTCAACCTGACATCAGACACAAAATCTGTGTCATTCTGCGCTTCTCTGCTCTCAGGGAGCCAAGTTCCTTTAAGACACCCACTGACCTACAATTGCAGCTATCGCAGATGGAGAAGTGTCCCGCTTCCCTCTTCTCAGTGGTGGCTGCTGATAGGACTAGTGGAAACGGCCACAAACTGAAGCACCAAAAGTTCCACAGGAACTTAAGGAAAAATTTCTTGACAGTGAAGGTGACAGAGCACTGGAACAGGCTGCCCAGAGAGGTTGTGGAGTCTCCTGCTCTGGAGATCTTCCAAACCCACTTGGACACAGTCCTGAGCCACCTGCTCTAGGTGACCCTGCGTGTGCAGGGGGGTTGGACTAGATGATCTCTAGAGGTCCCTTCCAACCTTAAGCATTCTGTGATTCTGTGATTCTCCCAGCCCCAGCTGCAATGGCCACCTCTCTGCTACTGCAGCAGAGGTTCACCTCATTCCCTGACAGAAGCCAGACACCTCCTCCAAGCCCACAAACGTAAGTAGTTCCAGTTTCTGATATTCAGCTTTGCTGCTACACACGGTATCCACTGCCCTGAATTCTTCCTGACAAACACCAGACCCACTCAGAACCTGAACTTCCCAGACTATTCTCATGTTGTTGACTGAAAACCAAAAATTCAACCCTATTTGCAAACAGAACAGGAGAGGCCAGAAAGCTTGTACATACAGATGTGGTGGTAAACGGGTCTGGATCTCCAACAAGCTTATTTGCAAGCAGGCTTCAGAGTGATCATGGGTGACCAAAGCTAGTCTGAACTAGGAGTTAGATTCATAATGTACTGAACACTAATCTGACTAGTACAGGAGTGGGTTTTGAAGCAATTGCTCCCTTTTCCTTATAAAGCACATCCAGAACAGTGGAATGTGCTAATGCCTGGTCATCACCCGGGCTCTGCTAGTTAAGCTGTTAGCAAGTAAAAGCACTGCCAACCTGCACAAAAAAAATACCATCCATCTACTTCCCATCTGTCATGTTTGCTCAAATCCATTTCACATAAATCTAGAATACACGAGACAAAATATATACCGCTGGCCTAAATTCCTCTTCTAAAACATACAGCACAACCCAAGACAAACCGCAATCCCCCAGCTGAGCAGACATTTCAGGACAGATGCACTTTACTGTTAAAAAGAAATAATTTCACCAGTTTTATTCTCACGTGTTTAGTGATCGCTAGCTGTGTCTCGCTCCAAGTCCTCACTGTTAATGCCTGCTGACCCTAAAGCAAACAAAAAACTAGACTGGATCCAAATTTACTGGACTCACCTGTGGTGTTGGTGGCCTCTGAGTGCTGTGCGGTGATGCAGGCACGAGACAGCGGCGGAATCTGACACCTCTCCCCAGTTTCCTCCAGACACTGCTAATCCAGACACTGGCTAGCGAAGGTGGATATTTCAATAAGCCTGCTCATTGATAAAGAAAATATTTGGATGAAATTAGCACCTTAAAACCTAAGTGTAAATCAAAGTACCTGCATTCTGATTGGCTGGAACCAAAGTGATTCATTTTGGTTTGAAGTCCAAAATCCCCAATGTCTGGTTTGCTCAGAGCGTGTGAGTGTGTGTATAAAGAATTTGCCTGGCTTGTCTGCGCCAGTGTCACAGTCATAACACACAGACATGAAAAACTCCTGGCACGGGGAAAACAGCAGGCAAACAAAGGGCAGGAAAGAGCAGAGATGATATTTGGACCAGCTTCTTCATTAATATTGGCTAGGGCTGTCACTGTTCCCCACAGCAAGGTTTTGGAGTCTAAGGCACTTCCTCTGGTGGTGTCACCTGGCATGAGGTGGCAGAAGGGGATGAGTGTGGGGGGCTGCAGTGAAGGTTCAGTTGTGCTGCTTGGAGAAGCGCAGTCTCCTATTCGACTTTGTGCCCTCCTTGACTGAGTTTATTTGGAAACTGCTCCTGTATTCCTGGAGAAAGGCTTTGCAATCTAGAATAAAAAACTTACCTTTTTGAACGCGAGCCTAGTGGGACTAACGCTGACTTCTCGCAAGGGGTCCAGCACGGTCCCTAGCAGAGCATGCTTTTAATAGCTAACACTGTCGAACCATGCATGGTGTCACAAGGCACTGTATTCCATCTTGGTCCCTCCAGCACACTGTTTCCTGAGAGAAAAATTTACACTAATTACTACTAATCAATTCCAGGTTGCCTCTCCAAGGATCTAATCTTTAGCTTCACAGCAAAAGCACCTAAGCTTGACTAGAAAAAGATGCTGATCATCTGTTGTCTGCAGGGCAAGGGTTGGCAGGGCAAGGAACACCAAGCTTTTGTCTCCCTTCACATTTAAGAAAAAAACAGTGTGTTTGCTGTTGGGCGGCTGCCAGAGCTATTTCTACCAAGTAAATCCACTGTGGACAGCAGACCTGTGCAGTGGAGAATTTAACAAGGCAAAATGTCTCCTGTGATATCTGGACGACTAAAGACACGCAGCCCAGCACAGCGGGTTTCCTGCAGCAGCGGAGCTGCCGGCCATGGGCGCCGCTTGCTGCCTGCGCATGCAGGCTGGTAGCACAAAGGGCCAGGCACGTTCTTGGACTTAATGAACCACGGAAAGACCAAGCCAGCATGACAGCAGACACAAGTAAGAATGTAATTAGAGGTGGATTATAAATCTCTGGCTACGTACCTGGAAACACTTGCATTGTGAGGGAAAGCAAGAGCCCTGCTGATGGCATTTGGGCTTAATTTAGGTCACGATTGCAGACAGGGTGCTCTGAGCTGGCAGGGGTCAGATGGCAAATCAAAAACAGGCTCCTATTTGTCTTGACTCCTGCTGCTGGCCTCACCTTTCCAGCCCTGCAGCACAGACAGAAGCAGGCACTGTTCTCCCCTGGCCAGCTGGTGAGCAGCAAGCGTGCTGCAATTCATGCTCACTCTGCTTGCGCTGTGTCTGTCCATGGAGTAGAAAAAAAGACAACACAGTTGGTTTTGTCAGCTCTAAAGAGCATTTTTAAATCCAGAAAGCAGAGGAGGCTTCCAAACTCAGCAAGGGGAAGGTGCAAGTCAGTTACTCTGTGGGACACCAGATTCGAAGACATGGGCCCTGCATAACCTGATGTTCAGCGATCCCATAGCTGGGCTTTTGCAAAGATCGCAGTGCAGCTCTGCACATACAGCTCAGTCCAGAACACTTCTTGTCAGACAAGGTGACATCTCCGAGCACAGCAGATCCAAAATCTTTGCTGGCTTTTTTTTTCCCCCTTTCTGTACTCAAGTGAGTCAGTGGTGCAGACCGATGAGGGGATTCTCATCCAATGTAAAACCAGTGGAAAGAGGTTTGCCCATAGATGCACTGCATTGCTGTTCACAGTCGTTCAGTGAGCCTCAAACACTATGGTTCTCAGCTGGTTCTTTAGCACAACTGGGCCTAGAAAGCTTCTTGTTCTTGCTGTTAAGATGAGAGAACATCTCCTTTGAACTGTATCCTTTCCACTTGTCACACTGTCTAGATAAACACGGCATAAACCTTAAACCTGCACCCCTCTTGCTCATGCACATGTCAGGAGCTGGCAGCAGAGTACTGTGAACTTAGAAACTCTCAGCTTGTCCCCGAACCTTGTGCCTGGGCTGCATCCACCGGCAACAGGGGACAGGCCTGTGGCCTGAGTAGCCTCCCAGCCTCAACAGAGTGGAAGGAGACAAGACTCACTCAATGCTGGAGAGCACAACACTGGCAGAGCAGGGGAGAAGCACCAGGCCTCTGCATCCCGCCTCCAGACGCTGCTGACTCTCCTACAACATCTCGGGACTGTTCCCCATCCTTGCCTGTGCAGAACAGAGCAGTCACCATCTGACCAGTGCTGGAAGCAGCTCTGCAAAGAGAGTGTGTTAAGGGACATTAACAGGAACATTAACAAATGAGCTGACATTTTGAAGGGCTGGATAGTGTTTGAAGAGTTAATAGCTGAAGGCTACTGTATGATTTAAGAACGAGTTGGTGTGGACACTGGCCTGCTTTTTGTGAGGGTGTTTGTGCTTCAGGCCCACCAGCTCTCATGCATCTCCAGAGAGGCATATTTAGCTGTCACTTGAACTGAACCCTGACTGACACTTCATGCTGATTTTCTCAGGGCCGTTGGGTGGCTAGTCCGTAAGTCCTGGCAGAAAGCAACACAGAGCTAGCTGCAGAGCTTTGGGTCTCCTCCAAAATCCCCCTGAGTTCCTCCAACCAAATCATACAAACTACTCACATCCTCCAAAAGAAGCATTCAGTTTCTTTTTTCATGTGTCCTCCTGTCAGTGTGTAGGTATCCTACCACTTGTGCCTCTTGACCGCGTAGTGCCGTGCTATTCTGAAGAAGGATGCAAACTATAACGAACAGCACACAAGGAGGCAGCAGCCCAGGTTTTCCCCCCAGCAAAGAAACACAAAGAAAAGCTAATCAGCTCTGCTCTTGCAAACTGAGAGTGCTTCAGGATAACTTCTGAAGAATAGGCACTCAAAAGCTCAAAACATAGACAGACTTCCACCAGTGCCCACACTTGCAACTTTTGAGAGGGAGAAGACTCTTCCTATAACTAAGGGCACCTGCCCGTGGTCAGAGTAGCTCAGGCCCAACCAGCTCAGAGCTCTTCCCCCACCAGAGAACAGCATCAGATGATTAAGGAAGAGTAGAAGGCTTTGCTGGAGGGATTTGTGGATCCTTTCAGTAATTAGCAGTTTGGAATCAGAGCTCTCTGTGCACATACACAGCAGGAGAGGATTTGTGTTTCTTAGTGCTGTTTTCCAGAGCTCCATCCCCCATGGCTCTGTGCTCAGCTGACTTGAAAAAGATGCTTCTTAAGCCCAGTTACCTCAACACTCACGTGCCACAGCCAATTACTTCTCTGTCAAGCAGTGCCTAATTATGGGCAATCACCTATTTAGTGTGCAGGCCTTCCTGCTTGGCAAGGGTAGAAGGCATAGCAAGAACAAGAGCTCTCAATGCTGTTTGTGCCCAGGTGATGCAGGCTTGCTGAGAAGGGCCGCAGGCACAGATTACACTGGCGTCACACGGGGCTGATAGTTATTGTCAGGCAGGAACCCAGCCCTGAACATGAGCGGATAATCCACCAAGACACAAAGTCAATGGTGAGACCAACAGCATGTGTGAGCACCCTCTGCAGCATACCCTGGTTTCCAAAAAAGCTTGGTTTAATCCAAATAGGCCCGTGGCTATGTTGACGCTACAGTCCAAGGACCTATATTGGGTTAGATTAAAAAACACCCCACTTTTCAGCTACTTATTGCTGTCCCAGAGGACATGATAGACCAGTTTGATAGGTACAGGTTCATGTGGACAATCCCATTTCCACCTCCTGCTGGTCATTTTGAGGCTAATATAGAACACCTAACCAGACTGGGTTAGGGAGTGACCATACAGGTCACACTGGTCAGATCAGTAGGTGGGAGGTGGCTGGAAATTTCCTCATCTCATTTAGCATAGATGAGGGCAGCCTATCTGACTATAGTTTTGACTCCCCTTATGGAGGGAAATCTAGACAACTTGTAAAAAACAGAGTCATGACAATAAACATCAGGTGTTTTTGGGAAAGATGGCACATCTTGATTAGTTACACAGAGAGTATGACCATGCACTCTCACTGCTTGCAGCCACCCAGGTGCTGTGGGACAGGCATGTTTGCAGCTAACAGAGGTGAGAGCAGAATTCTGACTTACTTAAAAGCTGACAAGCTACATTTTTAATCTGCTGGCAGTTTTTGAACAACAAATTCAGGCAAATCCTAAGTTTTACTCACCCAGCAACTTCTCAGTCTGCAGATCACTTGCAAACAATGCATTGCAAATACTCCAAATAAATTCAATCAGGAATTCAAGTCCCAGCTGTTTTGCTGTGGGCATGTAAAGGACATCGGTTAAGTTTCTGGAGAAAACCTGCCTGGATGCCACCCTGTGCCACATGCTCTAGGTGTCCCTGCTTGAGCAGGGGGGTTGGACGAGATGATCGCTAGAGGTCCCTTCCAACCTTAACCATTCTGTGATTCTGTGAAAAACCTTTGTGCTGTGACAACCCGCAAACCCACTCTAATGCATACAGAAAAAGTATTATTGTAGCCCATCTATAAACACACTATGAGTAAATGAGTAATCCAGTTACAGGAAGGAACAAGGCAGATGCCAGACGTGTCAGGGAACAGGAGGAAAGCAGAGATAAATGCAATTTACGCACTTTAAAAATAAATCAATAAATGTAGCCCTTGTTTTACTGTTTTTCCCCCAACTTGCTAAAATATGCAATTAGCTCATTTACAAATCAAGCATCAATGGCTTATAAGCAACTTGCTCTGAATTCTTGTTTGTGTTCCTTCACTTCTGAAGGTTGAAGCTGTTAATGCTTCCATGGAAAAATTACTAAGAAGTTTCTAGTTTGGTGTGTCTTCCAAAGTTACATGAATTTCAATGAAAGCAAAACATTTTCTGAGAAGTTCTCCATCTCCTCCAGCCCCCATCAACTTCCCACACCTCCCAAACGCGTCCTTGAAAAAGGATATTCGTGGCAAAATTTCCACTTGGATAAAGAACATTTCATTAAAGAACAGAACTAGACACTGAATAAAAAGTTCAGACCAATTATTTTGTTGAAACCCTGGCTAGATCTGTTTTCCCAAATTGCTTTTCTTCATCTATTTTCATTTTATTTTTCTGATTTTTTTTAACGGAAAAAGATATTCAAATAAAAAGGACTTGGAGGGTCCCAGTTTGAACCCTAGAGAGCTTTTATAGCTCCTGGACTCTTAGCAGATTGAGACGGTGTTTGTTTTAAATGTGTGTTATATTTACTCCAAATAAACTCCATAAATCAATCTATGTAATAGAAACCAGAAAAGTTTATGCAAAACAAATATAGAAAGCCATAAATACTGTGTTTAAGATGTCATTTTTGTGGCTGGTGCATTTCTACAGTATGTTTTTACTATTTGTGGGATAAATTTTTCAGAAACATTAAAATCTTTCCTCCCCTCCATTCTCCATAGGTTTATCCCCAAGAAATAATGAGGCTAGATCTATAAACCAGCATTTATTAAATCCAAATGGGCACTTCATCTTACAGTAGCCTTCGATATAATCTATTTGATCTTTCAAAGTAGTTGGAAAATGATTTCAAGGGGAACTTTCATAGAAGAACAAATTAACTTGAAAGAAGAGAACATTTTATACCCCAAAGAGGGAGGAAAGCAATTTCCTCAGTTTGTCTGTTCCTGGATTTGCCTGACCCCAACGGCAGATCCGCCTGCTCCAAGACGCTCGCCCCACAGCTGCTCTTGCATGAGCTTAGTGCGATGCCAGAAGCTCATGCAAAGCAGAGTGACAGACTCAGGGGTCTATAAAGCTACGACCATGACAAGTTCATCTTTGGTGAAACTCCAGATTGCCAGAGAGATGGGAAGGAACAGACTTTTATGGAAATTAAAAGCAGTTTCTTTGAGTGGCAATTAAAAGCCTACCTCTCAGAAGTTACTCTTCCGTATTTTTGGAGGAGTTTTGTTTCCATCTGCTGCAGCTCTTGATGCTGTTTTTTAAATAAGTAGACAAAGTCAACACTAACAAGCCTTTTTCAGCAAGTTCTTCAAATAACCAGCGGGACAGCAGGAATCTACCCAGTCCGAAAGCGCTGTAGGAATTCTCTTTGTTAGTCTGATTTATGAATCCTGATTTTCCCCCTCAGTCTCCAGGTATGTGAAAGCTGCAGGAACCAAGCAGAGAACAGAGCTGAGAAGGATCATGGCTGCATGGGAGTAAAGCAGAGCAAAAGGAAGAAAGGACAGCTTTCTCTGAAGGCCAAAGGAGAGCCAAATAAAAGGCCCTGGAAGGGACATGGAGCCAGACTGTGCTGTTCCCTGCAGCACACTGAACTTCTAGTGCTGCATGAGACTGAATACACAGGGGAGCCTTGCTTGCTCCTGGTGAAAACTTTCTATGTCACTTTGCATAAGCAAGACCCTTCTGGCAGACACACTTGCTGGACAGACACCTGCAAACAGGAATTGCCTGAAGAGACCGAACGCTCGCAGACACTTCCCTCCTCCCGCACCCAAAGCCTATCCAGAATCAACAGGAGCAGGACACCAACCCAACGTCAGACAGGGGCTACCCACTTGCTCAGTACCGTGAGACGCTTCACGTGCATCCACCTTTTTGAGCATGAACAACCTTTGTCTGAGCTAAGAGATACTACTTCCCTTTCCAGTAACTCCTTGTAACCTGCCAAGAGAGAGACACTCATCGGTTGCTCAGTGGGTACTGCGTTCAACCACAAGGGTGGGCAAATTTCACTGGTTTAAAATGGGACTTGGGGAGGAAAGCCAGGAAAGGTGGTAATCCTTATATATCAAAAAACCTCCTTGAAAGAGTATTACAAGGATTAACTCACATTCAAGAGCCTCTTGGTCTCATCTTGCAGTTAAAAAGAATACACTCCTCTCGTAGATCTCTGACTAATCTTTCCCAGAAGAAGAAACAACCCTTAAGTTGCAGAAGTAACAAGGACACCAGAATACTTGCGCGAGGAGCAGGGACATGTTGAATAGGCTGCAGTAATATTACTTTTATAATAAAGTAATATGAGGTGGGCCGAAGACAGCAGGGCTCCTCAGCACCCTGGACGCCCTGTCCCCGTCAGTTGGCTGCGGTTGTGCTTCATCAGGCGCTCCGGGTATTTTGAAGGCAACTTTGCAGCAACAGCCTCACGAAGTTTTTGCCACAGCCAGCCCTGAGAAGGGTTGTTGACAAGGAAGAAAACTATAATAAATAACTCCCATGACAAGGCAGAAAACTATGTATAGCAACCTTCAATCTGGCTAAACCTCCTGTGCTACTCTGCAGCCAGAGAGAAACAAAACAAGGCTCTCTTCAGGTTGCTGGATAAACCAATGGGAACATGAAAATGTGCACAGAGAGCCTCACACTCCTGGGTGTTGACCCAGGAAAGGGACAGGATGGCATCAAGCTCAGCAGAGCCTAGGGAAGGCTTCCCCTGAGAGCGTCTCTAAGGATTTACCCTGTCCCGTTTCTAAGGAATGGGAAACCAAGACCACCAAGGGAAAAAGTAGCCATTTGGAGAATCCTAAATGGATCAGAAGTCACCCAAAATATCTGTATGTGGGTCAAGATTTTGGTGAAAATGCTGATGATATTTCAGGATGGGACTGCAGAGAAGTGAGGCGAGTGTCCTACAGCAGTGATGCGGGGACAGGGTAACAGGACAGCAGCTTGGATGAAAACCTGGAGCTGTTTTGCTGTGCTGCTTGGCAAGGTGCCCCGGCAGCAGAATTGTCCTGCTGTAAAGCAAAGGTGAGACTTGCAGAAACAGGGTGTCCCTCACGTAGCCTTCGGCAAGCTGCCGGAGGGGGAAGCTCCTGCAGCTGCTGGAGCTGCTGCGGGACAGGCTGCTCCTCCCAGGTCTGGCAGAGACTTTGCAGATGCTCTAGCCAAGTCACGTTCTACCAGCCCTATGCCTCAGTTTCCCCAGCTGTAAACCATTACAAGGATGTTTTGTGGCTGAATTCAGCCCTATGCCTGCAGAGCAAGCAGAGCTTTTTATGCAGATGATCCCAAGGAACATAAAGCATCGATTTCAGATTTTTCCTGTGCTTCTCTCTGATCTTTGATGCTGTCACCTGAATAATTTACAATGCACAGAAGAAAAAGGAAAGACCAGAAGCATTTGCAGCAAAGCATGCAGCCTCCCCGAGGCATAGCCCAAGACTTAAGAGTTTTGGGGAAGGAAAGAATGTGCTCCCACTCCACCCCGCACCAGGCTGTCTGCATAGCGGCTTGTGAGCTCTTGTCAATCAGCTTGCAGATCTGGGGACTGACAGACTTTGAAGTCAGAGCTTGGTTTCCCCAGTTTTATGCGAGGACTTGAATGGATCAAAGCTGCCAGCATTTTTGAGGTCTCATGAATGAGACAGGTTGGTAATGGGAGCTCAGAGTTTGGGTTGGCTCCTAATCTCCCTGGGAGCATCATAAGCACGAGCGTACTGCGGGCAATCTGGTGGCCTTGCCTTGCCTGCTCAGCGTGCCATGAGCTGCGGATGGAGGGCAGGCTGCAGTGCTGGGACGCATCCCTAAGCGCTGTTCTCTAGCGCAATGGATCTGCTCTGCAGGCAATTCTTCGGCAGGATTTCCTTCATGAAATCTGGACCTTCAACAAAAAGGCACCAATGGCAACAAAAAAGTTAGTTCAGCTTTAGATCCTATTTGGATTTGGAAAGGTGGCGGATGGGATTCGAAAATCCCAGGGGATGTGGCAGGGCATTCAAAAATTGACCAGTTTTTGAAATGAAAGGGCTCTGCTTTAGGGCCTGCACTTTGTTCAGGGTGCATTACACATTCTGATCCAGAATGCAGCATCAGAAGCAGCAGCTCAGAGCAGTTCTGAGTCATAAGCTTCTTGCAAGAGCTGAGAGTGCCTCTCTCTCATGCCATGCACACGGGACACAGGCACAAGCTGCTTCCAGCCTGACGCGGCCGAAAGGGGCAGAGGGCAGAATCGGTGGAGAGGTTTTACAACCTGCAGCCTAAGTGTTGAGCCACCAGCCTGCACGGGCTGTGTCTGGTATTCAGGCATAAATCAAACTCTTGAATATGAGGTTTCTTTGATTAACATGTCCAATGGCTCTCACATTCGTTGCCGTGCTCTTCGAAATGCGAACAAGCAAAGCTCTGTCCCTGCACCCCCATTACGTACTGTAAGCAAATGTCGTGCGGAGAGAGGAGCCGCAGGAAAGCAGGCTGCTCAAACAGCCCTTTCACAGACCACACTTGCTTGGCACGGAAACCTTGGCTGAGTCTGAGCTCCAGTTACGAGCCCAGGTTGCTCCAGACTAACCTTGTCCTGAGGTCCTCTTTAGGACAACCGCCAAGTGTGACAGCAGAGCAGCCCCTGACGCTCCACTGAGCGACTGGCCGCACTCCTGAGTCCAGCTTTGCAATTTTGTAGCACTGCAAGCGACAAAAGCTTCACGCATGCAGAGCCCCAGAGACCACACGGTCATCCATTATGAGATGGACAGCTGCCTGCTGAAGAGTCTAGTTCTACAGCAGCAAAACCCATGTCATCATCATGACCAAGACTCACTGTTGTGCGATTTTTTTGCTGTCACGTATGCTACCAAGAGTCATGAATCCCCAGGCATGAACGCAGCCTGTAAATGAGCCATGTGGTAATTGCTGCATTGCAAAGGGACCCCTGAGACATTAGCAAGAAAGCCTTTGGAGATCCCAGCACACCTCACGAGTACAGCTCATCAATATCTGTCCTAACTGGGAAGCAGTTATGGGCTGTAAAATTCACATTGCATATCCTGTTACTGAGATATTGTTCTTGGCCTTGAGTTTCAGTTCAAAGACACCCAAGCCTCATGTTTGAAATTCAAGACCTTCTCTCTGCTTCTCCACCCCATGGTGAGAGGATCAAATTCACCCTTTGCTAAGACTTGCTTTTTTTTTTTTTTTCCCCCCCCTCTCCTTTTCCTTTGGACTGGAAAACCTTTAGAGACTGACATATTGTTCATAGACATATCACAGCCCTGAATGCAGCCAGATCTTATTGCAAAGAAGCCTGATGCTTTGCACTGCCCCACACAAGTTACAGTTAGTCTGCTTGAGAAAACTGGGTGCCATAAGTCAGAAAATATTAACACTAGGAAGACCTCATCAGTACCAATAAAAAGGTTTCCTGAGAGCACTTGAAGATAACATCTAGCATGAAAGCAGAGTACATAGCAAAAGCAGAATCTACTTGGTTAGTTATAGACCCCAATTTCTCTTGCTGCTGCCCTGGGCCTGCTTCTAGGTTACAAACTCCAACAGGACATCCCAAAGACGGAACAAACACCAACAGGACACCCCAGAGCGGGAGCACAGGGATGCGTTTGCACTGCAGCCCATTGCTGCCTCCCTGGTGACCCAGGCCTGCAGGAACCGTGACAAACTCCTGCAGGTTCTGACACACCGAGATCTGGACCTACCCGCACCCAGCCTCCATCTGCTGCTTTATTCAACATTGCAGCAACTCCTACCTCCTCACACCGCACAGACTCAGTTCGACCCCTCAAGCACCAACGAAGACTTCACTCATTCAAGCACCTCTCATGTTTCTGACAGAGGTCTTAGAGCAGCATTTTCATGCCTTTTAAGAATTCAAGGAGGTATCAACCATTTAATAGTCACGTTCCCAACTGGCATCTCTCTAGATCTGGGGATATAAGAATTTACACTAATGTACAACACTTTAAATAGTTTGACTAGCAAAACCTTAATGAAGGGCAGCTTTTAAAGTGAGAACTGAAATCAGTTTTGTCAGGAACCAGCAAATGAAGAAGGTCATTCAGAAGCCTTCTGTGACTTAACATAGCTTTTTTTTTTTTTTTTTTTTTTTTAAAAAAAAAAAACTGCTTCGGTTTCTTATTAGTGAACTCAATTTCTGTACTTCAGTTAATATGCTGTTTCTTAACTAAAAGCATTTTCACTCTTTACGAGACAGTCAGCAGGTGTACACATAACTTCATCTCAGTGTCTTAACACTACTTATTGCTCATTTAACTCTGCAAAAATTATGTATAAAAAAGTAGAGCCTGTCTCAAGAAAAATAAATAAAAGGAGAATGTTGTGGAGTTAGAGCAGAGATTTTTTTTTTCTTCAGCTTTTTAATCAAAACAGGAGAGGTTTTCTTGAACATTTTTTCCAAGCACTGTTGTTATAGGTGTTTCCTGAGGAAGTGACTGACTTTTTTTCCCCCATGACTCTCACCCTCCAGTTTTTATTTTTATTTTTCTTCCAGCACAGAGTCTGAAAAGTACAAGCAAACCAGCAGAGCAGACAGTTATTTAGCTCTGCTGCTTAAATAAACTGATGGAAAGAGAACCAGACTTTTTTTTTACTGTGATCTAGCAAAGCAGAGTAGGAATACATGCAGCCATGTGCGTAATTTTAGGCAGGTGCCTTGCTAAACTAGGACCTCCACACAAACCCATCAGTGAAATTAAATGCCATCCAGTTATTTTATGAGCAGGCCTCGGTGCAGAGCTCTTGCAACTGGAAGCCGTCTGGGGAGGGGATGGTTTCGTGCTCTGTGTTTTCACAGCTCCCTGCCCAGTGGGTCAGGACCTGCTCTGCTTGGAGGGTTCCTAAGCCACATGATCCTCCTTTGGAGGCCATGTGAAGAGTCTTCAGCGATGGGAGCTGTTTTTGTGACTGACAAGTTTCCAGGTTGCTCAACTAGAATCACTGTAGGAAGGCAATGATTTCTGCTATTGGTTTATCCTGTTTACAGTCAACTGTGCACAGAGGGCCTGAAGCTGAAGGGCAATCCTTTGAGTAACCTCAGTATTGAGGGGTCAAAGAAAAGCTATTGCAAGGCCTAATCTTTGGTACTCACACAGTATAGATTCCTGTTCAGCTCAGTGCACTTTTCCCAAGTTCAATCACACAGAATCCAAGCTGGGGTACCAGCTTTACGCATCTTTAGAGAGCAGTTCACTCTCGCCTTTGCGTAGAAGCACTATGCAATAAATCAGGGTAGAAGACAAAGCTTAGAGCTTAATTCTGTCTGCAGATAAATAAGCAACTAGCAAAGTTGTTCTCTGGCTTTATATCAGCACGCTTGCTTTCAGTTCAGTGTGGTAACTCTAGATTTGCCAGGAATAAAGCCAGTAATCCCTACCTCAAGTGGGGTTGCTAGTTGATCAGAACCGTGACAGCACATTTTGGGCAACAGATTTCCATGGTCTTTTGCCATTGCTCCTTAGCCAACACTGAGTGAAGAACTAAAAGAGACTGCCAAATCCTCAAAAGATTTTAGTGCAAGAGATGCAGACCACATGTGCTGAATGGTAAACAGGTCTCGAGGATCAGAACAAAATGGTTTTTATAGCCCAAGCAAGCAAAAGTAAATGCCAGAATCTAAATGAACTAGAGCTTCCCAAAAGCCCAAGGCCACTAAAATTTCAGAGCTCAAAGTGCAACCTCATTTGTTTCTTAGAAAGTCCTAAGCCGCATCATGTTATCAAGAGAGAGGGCCCTGTCCTTTTCCCAGCAAAGCACCAGTGTCCTTTGATTTGCTTTTCATTTTAAAGCATCCCATCTATCAGACTATTTGAGTCTCCTTTAAAGGTAAATGTAGCTAATTTCTTCATAAGTGGGTGGCCAGCAAACAGGAATATTGCCAATAAAGTAAATACCACTTATTAATCAGCAGCATAATCTGGAATACAGAAATCAAATGTAAGCCACACTGCCAGAAAGACAGCCCTAACACAGACAAAACTTTGAAATAATTCAGTTTTCTATTTTAAAGTCCTGCACACAGAAACATACAGATAGGGCTGAATGAGAGCGGGAGTTGTTATTTTTGGGGACAACAAATCTGAGGATTGAGTAAAAGTGCACAGACTCCTTGGAGTGGACTCCAGTTTAGCCGCTATCCAAGGACTGCTACTGCTATGTCCATGCTGGGTAGGTAGAATTATTCCACCAACTAAGATCCTTGATTCTGCCTTGAGCGGCCTCAAAAGCCAATCTGTTCAGATCAGGGAGGCTTTGTGCATGGGACTGCCTGGAGTTTTGTCCTGGTTGGGAACCAAATACTCCTGCAAGAATAAATCCTCAGGCAAGAGTTCCAGTTGGCCCCAAGACGTACTGCTTCTGTGGAGGCTGATGGGGTTAGACAGCTTTTGGTTTGTTTAAAATAAGTCTCGGCTGCTGCAGCACAAACTCCCTACTGCTCGTGCAGCCCTCTTAGGCTACGCAGTGCTCTCCCCTACTTGCAGCCTGTGCTGTGACCGCCAACAGCTGCTGCTCTGACTCTGCCAAGTACTTTTATACTGTCCAGCTCTGTAGCTGACTCCAGAGCACCGCAAGCATGGAGCAGAATGAGATGCACTGTCTCCCTGCCTCTTCCAGGCCCAAGTCCCTCCTCTTTTTGCCCACTGCTCCCATCTTTCCCCACCTCAGTTGTTTTGCCAATTCATTACTCAGCACTACCTTTAAATAAATGAGGCTGCTCTCAGTTTAACCCAGTATGAAATCATGCCCAACCTGTGCAGCAAGTCCTCTGAGTCATGGCAAAGCAGGTCTCCAGTAGCCCTGTGCCCACCTTTGCCTCTGTGACAACAGTGACATCAGGATCAGTGACAACTAACCAGAGTAAAGGAGAGCTAAAGGGCAGCTGAAGCCCCTTCTCACCTCTGCAAGGGTCCAGTTGGTAGCCAGCGTGCATGCCCTGAGCCACAGGCTTTTTTCTTCTTTTGCTCATGGAAATTCCCGAGGGAAGCATGTACTGTCTTTACAGGAGAACTTGCTTTATGTGGGCCAAGGTATCCCAAATCGGGGGCAGAAGAAAGGCACTGGACATGGCAAAAGGCAATGTCACTAAAGAAGCTGGGAAAGTGGAGGTGGGTCACACAAGTAGGCAATCTAAATCCTGCAACAGGTCTGCAAGGGTATTTTGAGATTAGAGATGCTTTGATATCCCACCCATACAAGCCATTAGTACCATTTTAGAAGTGGAGGGAGAAGGCCTGTGTCACATCCCATCTGCCCCTTTTCTTTCTTTGCAGATCCCTACCCAATACATAAACCAGTTAAAGCAGAGTCTATAAGTAGGAAAAGCTCATAAAGCAGCACCAACTCTTAAGTTCTTTCAT
>VZSV01000067.1:1347563-1370785 GCA_013398735.1 Nothocercus julius | reverse complement strand
AGAGAGAGAGAGAGAGAGAGAGAGAGAGAAGTAGTATAGTTCACCTTGGGCCTCTCTTCCAAACAAATTCTTTCCAGTACTATTTTACAGGTTTGCACAGTCCAGCAATGAACAGAGACCTCATAGCAAAGCAGGCATTTAAAAAACATGCTAAACTACTATGAAATAAATTACTGACTTAACAGCTAGGCACCTACAGGTATAGCTGGGCCTCATTTGAAGAGCAAATTAAAGGAATGTGCATATTAGCCCTGAGCCTGCAAGGAGGGGAAAAAAAAAAAAAAAAAAAAAAAAAAAAAAAAGAAAAAAGATAGCCTGGAAACTTTCCAGAGTGCACAAGGATAGGAGAGCCCTGCCAAACAGCCCACAGGAGACGGGAGTCACATGGATCGAGCCCCACAGATGGCCAGACCAATTCCCATCTACATCCACAATTTCAGGATACGTTAGGGCTGTATTACCATCTATACTCTCAAATCTCAGTTCACGTGCTCTCAAAGGGCAAGCCGGGATAATGCCCCTGAATAATGAAAAATCCTCACCAAAAATTGCTTCCAGCAAGATATTCCACCAAAGAGACAACATGTCACAGGCCCCACTTGAAAGGCCACTGCAGGAAAGCTCATTAGAACAACCCTCTCTTTGCAGGATATCTCCACAAAAGGATGGGACCAGCTTCCTTGCTGGTTCAGCTTCCTCCCACTGTAACTCTCCTGCTTTCCAACTCCTTCTCTTTGCTTCTGCCAAAGAGGAAAGGAAAGGATGAAAACGACTGTAACAGCTGAAAGGGAAAATAAGTCAGGGCCACTGAGGGCTTGAAAGTTAAGCAAGGAAGTAATTAGTGCAACAGCTGAAAGAGGAAGGCATCATGAAAAGGCAAAACGGTGGGAAAAAAGCCGGATGAAAGAAGAGAGATAATGAGCAAGCTGTAAGCAGCTTATCAAGGCTGCATTTGGATGCTATCCCTCCAGCTATTTCTAGGTTCACCTTTCCACCAACTCTGTCCCTAGAGGAGCTTGCTTCCTTCAAACCTGCCTGTTTCTGAACTCTCTGCCCTTCCCTGTCTGCAGAGAGGGCTCAGATCTGCCTAGTGCTTTATTCCTTATGACAGGTAAGGCCACTCAAATCCCAGCACTTGCCTCCCCCAGACAAAGGGCCTGGATTTCAGCTGTGCAGCCTAGTCCCCGTTAGGCATGGGGTGAATGCAACTCAGTATTTTTGTCTTGACAGCTCTGCTCGCAGTCCTGCCCTGGGGAGGCAAGGGACTTGCATGGGTACCTTGAAGGGCACAGGCAGACCTTTGGAGAAAGTGAACAATTGGACACAAAATCCTGTTAGAACAGTGCAGAAGGGAGGCTTGGCTGGTGTCGATTCAGAACATGAGACTGTAATAATATTTCCCCTTGGTTCAACCTCATATACTGCGTACAAAAGCCTCTGTTTGAATAAAGGAATGGTCAGGGAGACATGAGCTGAGAAGAGCCAAGAAACTCAAATCAAAGTCCCAGTTCTCTTTGTCCGGAAATTTAACTGTTTTGGAAAGAAACAAAAACACATTAGAAGTAGACAAGGAAAGGGCAGGACAGATTTCTTGCTGAACTTTCTCACACGTGCGTTCCACAGAAAGGGTTCAAACTATGCATTTTTCTTTCAAGAGACCAGTTTGGCTCCACTAGAGCAGCCCCAGCTTCTTAGATAAATAAAGTTGTGCTATTTATTATAGCCTGCAGGACAGGAAGGAAAGAACCAGGAATAAAGCAATCTAGGCCTTGTCCTGTTCTACATCTGTCCTAGGACGAGCCATTTGACTGTTCTTGAGTCATGTCAGTTATGAGGAGACACCTGTCTCTGGTTTTGTAGCCATCTAATCTAAAATATCTTCCACGTCTCCCCAGTTTACCTTTGTTCTTATGTTTTCAGAGATCTGGAGTGTAGCACTTGGAATGGCAGGGCCTTTAATAGCACTTCACCCTAGAACTACTGGAGGAGGGTAAAAAGAAACAAAACAAACAAATTCACCAATCATCAGGAGAAAGTAAAAGCATCCCAAGCTGGGAAAACAGTTTACATGTCAAAGCCCAGATCAACAACACCCACAGCCAAGCATAAGCCTAAGAGAGCTACAGACAGGTATCCTACAACACAGTTCAAAAAGGGAGTTAACACCGAGGCCTGAACTTAAATGGAGGCACATGGGCAGAGGAGCTGGATAAAGGTCCCAGCTGAGGCTGATTAAGGCTATTAAGGCACATTAGTGCACTCAGATCTCACCAAGTATTTCCCTAAAAAGTTATCTCCTGTAAAGAAAGGAACAGTGCTGTTTTGGGCCCTCAGCTGTGCTGAGGGATCCCAGAGAGCCTCTTGCTTTTCTAAAATGGAGGGCTCTTATCTGTGCAGGTGTAGCTGTAGTCACTGATGGAGGCAGGTCGGCTAGAAATGTGGTCCTAAAGACAGTGTTTGAATGATCTGTGAGGTGCTTCTGCTTTCTCTGTTACGGATTACTGTTTTTCTAGAAGAATATTCCCTTGAGGACTATGTAGACTGTGTCTTTGGGCATCTAAATGCTAACATATGAAAAATGGCTGCTGCAGTCCAGGAGACAACAGCATGACCATGAAGACAGCAAGCAAAGCTTCACCATGTATTTGGATAGGCTGCGTTCACCTCACCACCACCCTCGGTTCATGGCCTTCTTTAGAAGCCTGAATTAGTGCCAGGAGCAGGACTGTGATATGCCGAGAGGGAATGAATCAGACCATTGGTTGCAAGATTCCTTGCTTCACTCCTTCCATCCCACTGATCCTGTGCCTCAACAGAATGGAACAAGACAGCTTTTCTGAGGCATTTACCTGAGCAGTCTCCACCAAAAATGTGTCTGCCAGGGCTGTCCATCAGTGCCTGCTCTTTCATCCCATATATCTTTCCTCTGATCTAGGTAGGGTCACCATGGGAAGGAAAGCCAAGAAGTGGGTATGACACCCCTGACATGCGGCATTCACATCTGCAGGAGCTGCCAAAACAAGCTAGTTCCTCAGATTAAGTACAGGTGAAATAACAGCTTTAGCAGCAGTAAGTAGGTGGTAGCATGCATGAGTTGAGCCTTCAGCCTTCTTATGCCAAAATCAGACATTTTCAGTGCCATTAATCTCCAAGTTGCTCTGTTGTCATGACATCCCACAAACAAAGGCCCATCAGAAGTTTCCATGCAGCCTACCATTTTGAGAGGAGACAAAGATCAGACATCAGGTAGGTCACCTAATGCAGCCTGAAGAGCCAGCTCCTCTCCTGACAAACTCATGGCCTCAACTGCTGCTGGACTGGGAAGGAGGCAAGAACACTGGTCATACCAAAGAAAATGCACGTGAGGGCAGATTTCAGCCCATATGATTAGAACTTCTACTGTTAAAAAATAAATAGGACTTCTTTTTGGAGGACCTCAGTAGGTTGAAGCTCAGTAATGGTTTTTGCCATAATACTTCAATAATAGATATTACTACCAGCATCTTCTGTAACTTCTGTCCCGTAATGTGTCTCCACAACCAAATCTTTCTGACTCCCAGTTCTAGGGCTTAGTCACTTCATCACCCTTCTCTTTATGCTGTTATGTTCCAGGCTAAACAACCCTTAGCAATACCCTGGTTAGAAAGAGTTCAGTTACCTCCATACAGTGCTCCTTAGCAAAGCCAGTTTCTCCAGCTTTCTTCCACAGACATAAAAGCATGTGACGTTTTACATCTTTTCTGCAAAAAAGCCAGGTGCAAGGATGGAGCTGCACAGGATTACAGACTAGAACAGATGCTGGCTGAATGCATGTGGGCTCAGAACTAGTCTGCTCCATGTGGAAGGATGTTGTGGGCTTATCCTGCATTTTTGCTGCGATTTTCTTGGCAAGTCTCATTAGAGTCTGTCATTTCAGCACAAGTATTTTTGTTCCATTATGCCACGCAACAGCATATAACTTTATGTGCATGTCACTGCAAATTACTGAGCAGCCATGTGCAGTGGGTACCAAAATAAACTCCATGTAACTTCCCTTTGCTCAGAAAAACATAAATAATTTTAAAGGTTACTACAGCGTATGCAGAATGGATTTAATACTCTTGATGATAATGTTGCAAGTGAGATCTTAATTCACCTTTACAGGTATTACTGCTGGATCAAAAATTCTATCCCGGATCTACTTTTAGGGACAGGAATCAAAACTGGTCTGCTCTGGCCTTGCTGTTCTCATGTGGGCAAAAGGCTGCATTTACCCAGGCTGTGGGCACTTCCTTATTATACTATTACACAAAAAAAAGTATTTTAAAAAGTCAAATGGTATCATTATATCCAACATGGCCAAGCTGGTCATGTTTACGTGCCTGGCACATGCTAGGGAGGAGGGACAGAGACTATCAGGATGCAGGTGCTTCGCTTCAGTTGCATAAAACACCACAGATCTAAAGCCTTGACTCTCTTCATTTCAACTTGGACATGGGGCATCCATCCTCTTGAGAAAGTGAACTAATCCAGCTTGCTATTAATGAGTACTGTGTCCTCTGCTACCCAGCTGGAGGCACAAAGGTTCACAGAGACCCAGAGACATCAACCCAGAGACACAGTCAGTCCACCCACCAGTGGGATTGCAGCCTGTTGCTCTGCTGCACCATATTGCCTTCAATTACATTTACATATTGCTCCCTATTCTCACAGACCAGTATTTGGGACCTAAAATTCTCCCCTATGTTTGTCCGAGTTTGAAAATTGGAGCCAAATCATGTTGCTATAGCCCATTTTTAAATAGCCTGTTCATTTGTCTTTTCTATAGGCTTTTTTCTCTTTTGATCTCCAGGGCTATTCATAGTTCAGTTGTTTCTCAGAGGCAGCTTATTGCAGTTTGCTTGGGCTTGAACTAGGCTTTGAAACCGCTGGCTAGGATGCACCTCACTTCTGCACAAGATCTTGAAGAAACAGCAGGATAATTTATGAGACAAACTGTTAGTCTTCAAAGCAGAACATCTTTCCAGCAGAAGTCCCTTTTCTTCAAAGGAAGATTTGTCTGTGCCTTGTGAACCTGCATCCATCCATCCATCTATCTATCTACCTATAAAATAAATAGGTATTTTATACCCACCCTGTCTGTGGCATGGTATGTGTATGCATAAAGGCAAATTGCCCTCAGAGCATTGGAACAGGCAATGTCTGAAGATGGAAAAAGCCCTGCAACCTAAAGGTGGATAGTAACAAGCTTCAAGGAGGCAACGAGCAGGACAGCGTGTGAGCAGGAGCAGGCAGCGTGCTGGCATCTGACAGAGAAAGGACGCTGGCTCTGGCAGCAAAGAGTCCCAGGGAAAACAAGCTCATGGCGATGATTAGAAAGGCAGGACCGTAGGGCTGGCTTGGGAAGTTGCGGCTCTGCCCTTTTGGCTGATGCTGAGCAACTCATTTCACTGCTCTCTTTTGAGACTCAAGCTGTCTGGAAAGTAACAGAATGACCCTAATTTGCCTTCCACAAAACTCTTCAATAACTGTCCTCCTGCTATTTAGAAGAGGGCTGAGGAATGGCCTTGGCACAGCCTCCAGCTTGATCTGTCTGCCTCCCTCCCACAGCAGGGCTTCCCAGGCTGCTTCCCAGCTGCTGGAGCGGGTGCACGGGACACGCAGCTCCCGCTCTGTGCTCCAGGCTTACTCAGATGCTGCCGTGTGAGGAAGGGCAGCCTCAAGCTGTGCCTATGGCTGCGCCTGGTCTCGTCGTTGCTTCCTGCCTCTATGGGCAATTAACTCGGGCTTGGAGGCAGCCTAGGGGTGTCTGTCCAACAGCAGCTGATATTGGGATTGGCATCTCTTGGCACAGGGCAGGGCTGCCTCTCTTGCCCTTCAGGAGAGCCCATGGGCAGTGCAGCAATATGACTGCAAGCATCTATAGAAAAGGCCATCTGTTGGCCTCTACCCCGGAAGACAAGACCTCAGAACACGCTACGTTCACTAGTGCCACCAACACCACCGGCATCCCAGTGACAGCAATGCTTGACTGTCTTCACCCAACACACTCTGAATCTTGTCCCCACATGAAAGTAATTCTCAGATGGGGTAAATGGACTTAATTTGATGAGGCAAATGGTGCCCTTTCCACACCAGGCAAAGATCAGGAATGTTTCTGTCCAGTCCTCTACGTGCTGAAGATCAGGAAATGCGGGATATGTAATGCAATGCTCCCAGTGCCTTCTCCCCCTCCACTAACCTAGAACATCTCCCTCTTTACCTAAGGAAAGCTGCATCTTTACACAACGAGCCTTATGGTGAGTGCCAGGACAATGAAAGGGGATCACAAGGCTTGCTGGAATCAGCCCTGAGACGTGGACTTTGCCATTCTGGAGCACATATGGGGTTAGGTCAGTTTTTTCCCTATAAACAGGAGAAACCATGTGGTTTTCGTATAATTTGGAACGTTTTCTTACAGAATGAAGATTGATTAGATGCCTGGAGTTCCCCAGAAACAATGTTGATAGTGTTAGCAGCCTGCACACCACAAGAACCCATTCATAAAAAAAAATCCTGATTTTTTAAATTATTTTTTTTTAACTTTACGTTCTTGGAAAAAAAGAAGCTTATTGGGTAACTATCAGAGTTCCTCTTTCATCACCTTGTCATAAATCCCACAGGCTCTGAATTTCTCTAACAATCTCTCAGTTAAATTGTGACCTGCCTATTCTAATAAATAAACTCTTTATTTTTTTTTTCCCCCAGAAGGCTGGAAACAGCTAAGAAGTTGCCCTCCTACTCCAAGTTCTGCTAATTGAGACATCAAAGCAAACGGAAAATCACAGTTATGCCTGTATAATCCCTGGGCATTAACCTCTCTGTTGCGACCATTTTCAAACAGGGCAAGTAACTGCTGCCAACACAGACCTCCCTCTGAAGTTTCAGACATATGTTATATTTTTCTATCATGGTATTTCTGTGAATGATGAAACAGCTGCTACCTTTCATCCTTAGACAGCTGCACCTTGGAGGCAGGTGATATGTCCCCGGATGCATCTCAGGTAAATTCAGACATCCCAACCCAATCCCAACCCTAGTTCATGCTGTTGTGTGGAGGGAAATCTCTGCAGCAGCTCTGCACTGAGAGGCTTTTCCACCTTTGCAAGAGCACTGACAGGTAAGTGATAACTGCAAACTGTGAAATGCATTGCAGAATCAGGCCTAAAGATACTATTGCTGTAAAAGGTGAATTAATGGGGAAACTGCCCAAGACTCAAAAACCATGAGGATACACTTGAAAATAACCCCTGGGTGAGTAGTAGGAACCTGTTTCACCTTAATCATGTTGGATCTGTGCTTAGCTCCTTTACGGAGACCCACAGGACAAAAGTCTTGCAGGACATCAGCATGCAAAGACACACAGACACTAGTCCAGGCCACTGACTCAGCCTTCCAGGCTCTCTTACCTCCTGACCAGGCTGCCAGTGTACCCTGGGCTAGCTAAATTGTCTTCTGCAGAGATGATGTACCTTGAGGTGTCCAAGCAGAAACGCTCACAACAGCGGCTATTCAATTTGCCCTGTCCAGGCTGAGGTTGCTGTGTAGCTGATCGCTGTTGATGGCTGGGAAGAGCTGTGCTATAGGTTTAGTTAGCTGCCTTCTTCTCGCTTGGATCTGCAGTGGAGAGAAACCAGAGAGTGACTCAACAGAAGACCTGATTTAGAAGGCGAGGTGTGTGCACTTTCAGTAGGGTATCCATGGAGAACCCCATCAAGGAATATCATGGATACTTCCACATATTTCTGTACGTGGCAGGGAAACAATGATGGAGACTTCCTTGCCTAGAAAGCAGGAAACATATTTGCAATGGTGGTGAGGAGGAGGCAGGGAAAGGGCAAATAAGCTCTTTTTCCTTGCACTTTCCTTGCACTGTCTGGCCTGACAGAAGTGTCTCAGATTCTACAAGCAGAAAGGCTGCATGGCCATGGGGGCACCCCCTCCACATTATTCTTCCTCTCTGAATGATGCAGCTGTCTCCCAGGTTTACCCAGATCCCTTAAACCTAGCAAAGAAACACAAGAAAATCTGCACGATGACAGTTCTGTGTTCTGCATTTAGCCATCCTAAACTGGCCTAAATCAGAAAGCTCTGCAATGGAGCAGTGTTTAATTTACACTAAGCCCCCACAGATAGAAACATTTCAGTTACACTCCAGGAAAAGACAGTGCCAGACCTCCAAGGGGCCACAAAGGGTCTGCAGCATTTTTGTACCTGACTGGACAGGGTAACATATGTGTAGCCATGTTATAAAGAGCAAACAATACACATAAATCAATGTTGCCCTGGAGCAAGAGCAGATTAAGTGGTGATGTTTATTCCCTAGATTGCTGGAATAGTTACCGTGCTGGTAAATAACCCCACTGAAACCCGCCGGCACATTTTCACTGAGACTTAGCTCAGGCCTCTGAATACAAAACAATCAGGAGACAGACTGAAATGGGGCCAGTTTTCGATTAAAAGTTGGCCTCTAACATACACACACATTCGAATCCTCTATGCACTGAACACATGATTGTGCTTAGGACAACATGTTGCTCCCCAAAAGGGTTTGCAGATTTCCTTCTAAAGGGGATAGATCCAAGATCCCAATGCCAGTTGCAGACATAGCTCATGAGCCCCAGCTCTCCACAGCTTCTGCTTCCCCAACAGATAGGACGGTCCCACCATGGCAGATGAAAACCCCAAGTGCAGCATAACCGCATGTAACCTCTTCCCGATTCAGAGGCACTGGCTTGAGCACTACAAGTCCAGGAAACTTCAGTGGTAAAAGGCAGAAATTTGAGGCTTTCTCTCTCGAAATATCCATAGGAATGTTTGCAGTTGTGCATCTTGTGGAGTGGAGGTGTGATGTGGCCCTTGCCCTGAATGCCTCCCCACTGGGGTATTTTACAGTAAGGCACAGGACAACTGACCTCTCAAAGCCCTGATCCAGCTAAACACATTGGCACATGCCTCAGTTCTTTGGTGAGGGGGGACCGGTTTGAGATGTTCCCTGTAGTATATGACAATCTGAGCAGCCAACACCCTGACTCTTTCTCTAGAAAGCAATTACTAGGGAATCCATAGAGGGTATGAACAAGCCGTACCAACCTGCTACAGCATGCCGTCTTTGCATGGACACCATTTCATTCCAGCTGTCAGGAAGTTTGTAACTTCCAGCTCCCTTTCCACAAGTCTGGGAAACATGATCCGATCGCCCCTTTGCAGCTCTCTGCTCGCCCACCTCGACCGAGGCCTGTTTGCACTCTGTGTTCACTTGCTTGCAGAGTTGTTTGCGGCCTCTCATGTCACTCCCAGCTTGCTCCTGCCCTGCCTTTGGTGGCCCACGCTGTGCCAGACGGAATAAGCACAAGCTCCGGGTACGGGGCAGGCCTCCTGTGCAGGGCCAAACGCCGACAGAGCAGCTGAGAACCTCCCCTTTGCCTTCTGCAGGCAGCTCTGGCTCCCAGCAAGACACACTGATTTTGAGGGGCTGATTTTTGCACTAGAAGATTTGGATCGGACACCTCCTACTCTCTTTACGTCTGAGAGTGTTTTCCTGAGAAGGGGAAAGGGAAGCTACTGCCCTGAGCGAGCTTTCTTCTGGGGTAAAATTTTGAGGAATAAATTTTTCTCTCTCATTTATTCTTCTTCCCTTGGCAGGGGCTGGACACTGCAGGAATTTACTCTGTTTCTGCCAGAATAATCTGGTTTGGACATCTTGCTTGCCAGCAAGTAATTCATGAAGAGCCTCCCAGCACTTGAGAGGGGTGGGATTTAGAGCAGGATTCATCAAGGTCTTGGGGCTCTCTCATTTCTGGCAGGAGTGGAATCCTTCACACAGAGTAACAGGGCCCCATTTCTTCTCCTTCTCTGCCCCCAGATGCTGGGGGGTTGTTCACCTTCACCCTCAGTACTGCCCACGCGCTGCAGAGCCCTGGCAAACTGTGCTGTGTGCCCAGAGCACGGGCTCAGCTATTTGTATTCAGCCTGAGAAGCTCTGATGAGCATTAGACCTTCTCCCCAGAGCTTCCTGGCAGGCACAGACTTGGAGGAGAGAGAGGGAAAGAAGAAGAAATTTGAAAACAACCTTTTCCCTTTAAGAGGAGAGTGCTGGAAACAGCCTTGCCAGCTCTTGCAGTGTAGCTTGCCAGGCAGTAGTACTGCTCTACAGTCCAGGATCAACAAACTACACATTTGTATTCTCACCAGGGCCAGCACGATTACTGCCACAGCTTAACACCCTCGGACACCGCCGCAGCTGAGAGAGCTGCCCTGGGAAGCCGGACAATCGTGGAGACCCTCTGAAAAGAGTGGATGCTGTAGCTGGGGCAAACTCTGTTCTGCTGCAGGTAGAAAAAAAAATGCAATACCCAGATGGATGCAAAAAGATGTTTGTGGAACTACTGGAGAGAGTCCAGCACAGAGCTAAGAGGACGATCAGGGGCCTGGAACATCTGCCCTATGAGGAAAGGCTGAGAGAGCTGGGCCTGTTCAGCCTGGAGAAGAGAAGGCTGAGAGGAGACCTCATCAGTGTCTATAAGTACCTCAAGGGAGGCAGTGAGGAGGATGGGGCTGGTGGTGGCTGTAGATAGGATTAGAGGAAACGGCCACAAACTGAAGCACCAAAAGTTCCACAGGAACTTAAGGAAAAATCTCTTGACAGTGAGGGTGACAGAGCACTGGAACAGGCTGCCCAGAGAGGTTGTGGAGTCTCCTGCTCTGGAGATCTTCCAAACCCGCTTGGACACAGTTCTGTGCCACATGCTCTAGGTGACCCCTAGTGTGCAGGGGGGTTCGACTAGATGATTTCTAAGGGTCCCTTCCAACCTTAATGATTCTGTGATTCTGTGTTTAGGATGGACCAACCAGCTGAATATGCCATGCTTGGAAAGGACTAACTGGTGGCTTGACCAGAGCCAACAACTTCTGTGGCTGCACCTCACTACAGCAGGACGCTGTCAGCAGTGCTGAGAGAATGAGAACTGGTGCCTGCCACACTCCCCTGGCATCAACAAGCATGTCACCTCCCCAACCGAAAGCCTCAGATTTCCTCCCCTCTCTCCTCAACATCTCCTCTCTCCCTATGCCTTCATATCCTAATATCACACAACCACTTATTCTTCACCCTTTCCTTCCAGGTCTCATATGACAGGGTCCCTCCTTCTCCTTGGCAATTGCTTTTCTTCTCAGAAAAAACACCACCACAGAGACCTGCTGAACCTTGGGAGGGTCCATAGAGCCAAAAACCCTGTAATTTTCTGCACATCCCGTTTTCTAATGAGCCAAAGGATATTCAGATGCACTAGACCATGAAAATTAGCATCAATTAGACTTGAGTATATATTGTGCAAATGCGAATTACTGTTTGTTTTGAAATCAGACAATGTTGCAGAAAATGTGGCCACTCATAAGACCTCAGCAACAGCAAATTGGTGGTAGAGATGAACTGAGATGCTGGAAATGCTTTGCTTTTTCTGCACACAGAGCTAACTCAGATCATTGCCAAGAGCTGGAGCAGGCTCCAGGTAAAACGGTTTAGGCAGGGTAATGACAGTGTGAGATTTGTTGTCAGTATTTGCAGAGCAAACCCTTCGTGCTGCACCGCAAGGAGAACGGGCAGGGTGAATAAGGGGATTGTAATTCATTTTGACCAAGATTTTCTCACTTTGACTCTCCTGTGACCCTCTCAGGACATGGACAGGATGCAGATTAGGAGAGAAGGCAGCTCCAGCAGGATCCAGAGCAGCTGTCACTATTTTCGTAGCTTTGCTGAACCTTCTGCATCTAAGCTGAGATTTCTAAAAGTGCTTAGGGGCTGGAAATGTCCAGCCCTTCAACACCTCCTTCCCTTGGGCAGCCTGCTGCTATCTGGTGTCTCCAGTTAGAGTCTCCCAGCTGTGCATCTAGCCCACATCTACTCTAGGCACCTGCAAATTACCTGATGGGCTGGTCAAATGAGAACACAGTCCTAACCCCATTCTGGAAGTATGGAAATCGCTGTCCTCTCTCTTCATTCCAGCCACAACTGCCAGCCTCAGCTGGTTACATGAAAATCCTATGTGGAACCATAAATCACAGCATTCTTACCTAAAATCAGGGGCTCCAGCAGACTCGGGCTAAACCAGCACTGAGGCCGTGCTAGGGCCACTTACGACCAGCTGTGCCATATAAATTTCAATAACCAGGGAACGAGCACTAAGCCACAGTGCTGATATTTTGTGTTTAACTGCCTCTTCTCTATTTCTGGCCCATCCTTCTTTTTGGCCCCAAAACTACTGGTGCAGATAAACTGTATCACAGAGTGACCTCTCCACTTGCAAGGACAGAGTGACATATTCCAGGAGGTACTACTGCTTGCAAGGCTTCATGCGAAGAAAGCCAAATCATCTCCTGAGCCAATATCTTCCATGTGAACCCTCTGGAACTGATGCTTCACAGGGAAAATTTTTGTAAAGAGCTCCTAATATTGAGCTTGCAGAACAGTCTCCCTTTCCCTGTTTATTTCACCAAAACCAGAAGATATTCTAGTCACAGAGGCAGACAAATCACCTCATTGTGTCAGTCCTTCCCTCTGCAAGCTCATACCTACATACATCATGGTGGTTGAAAAGCTGTGGACGGCTCCAAATCAGGATTTATTTTTAGGCTTCCAGACTGTATATGTTTCTGCCAAAAGAGCCTGATCCAAAGTTTATTCAAGTCCGCGATAAAAATGTCTAATGGCGTGAATGACCTTTGGATCAGCTCCAAAGACTATGCACTGATATTAGCACCGGGACTGGCTGGGGATTCCCTTTGGGAAGACTGCCCAGCAAAGAAGGCAGTTTTCACAAAACTGAAATTTTTAGGGAGAAAAACATCCCAATTTTGAACCCTCTTTCCTCTCAGTACAAAGAAATAAAAATACACTTTTCTTTCTTTTTCAATTAAGAAGTCAAGAAGCAGTATTTTCTTCAGGGCCAGTTGGAACAAAATCAGAAAGCTATGTTTTGGTTTGAATGTGTTCAATAAACCATTAAAGTCTCATTTCCCTGTAAGTCCACTGCGTCGTTGGAGATGTGGTTTAAGTGTCTCATCCTTCCTAGAGGCGGTTTCCTTGAGGATTACATCCTCGGTGATGCAGAGTGGACTCCAAGGTCTGCGAGACACGATAGGAGCTAAGGACTGTCCCCTGAGAAATAGGAGCATTAAGTTCCTGGCCTAGAGCTGATGGGAGGAAATTCAGTTCAAGGGGAGGCTGACGGTTAGGGTTGAATGGAGTTGAAGCAAAGCTTTTGGGGTTAATTGAACAAACTAATGGGACACATACCAATTTGAGAAATGCCAAAACATTTACTTTTGATCAGAAACTGTCAAATTCTTTGGCATCTGCAAACCAGATTTTTTTTTTTTTGATTTTATTCCATGAAAAATTCAGAAATGGCAATGTTTCTTCATAGCCAGAAAGAGAAACAAAGGTTAAAAATTCCTCTGGGACACAAATGATGCTTTTTCTATGCCCTTAATAATTCTAGGAGGAAGACAACCCCCCATTCCACAAGACTCTGCAATTAGTAAGAAAGCAAAAAAGGTAAGGAAGAAAAATTTAAGAAGCTAGCTACCTTGTAGCTAAAAAGCCCTGTACAGTGAGCACCAAATGACTACCCTCTCTCAGCTGCTGTCTGTCCCATATTTCTAGGATCTTTTCCCAGGATCCTGCAACTGGAAATCCTCCAAGCTGGGCAGATTCAGGAGTTGTCAAGTAATTAAAAAGCAGATTGTTTTCAGTACCCGCTTCCCTGGGTGCCCCAAACCACCATGACAAGAACACACCTCTTGGCATCGTAGGCTCTCTGGGATCTAACTTGACCTTCTTTGCACTGCTGTCTTCCCTAGAGTTATTCATAGTTCAAGGGAGGCCAGAACTGGGTCCTGTCTCACGACTCACACCCAGCTGGCAGGTTATGAAAGTAAAGCAGAGTGGGGAACAAGCACTGGGAAAATCACCTTTTGATCTCATTGGAGGTGGTCCTCAAACCATGCTCGAGAGAACTGGCAGAGTAGGCTGAAGAGAAGCTGGGCTGCAGCTGTCTGTGCTGGGGACGTCTTCAGTTCAGCAGAATATTTTGCTTTCTCTTGATGCCAATTTTGGAAACTTTACAAATACCACACCTACATAAAATGGAATAAAATAAATGATCCTTTTCAGCCAGCCCACACCCTTCCACCACCCTCCCTAGGAACATCTCAATCCCCAAGTGCTGAAGGGCTCTGTAAGGAAAGGAATTATAGTTAAAAATATCCAGCCTGGGAAAGAGAACAATTTATGCTCGGTCTGCAGCAAGGATGGGGTTCCATTTCATTCTGAGAAGCAAGTGAACAACCTGGTCTCAGAGCGTGTTGTGCAGTCATGAGTTTTACAGCACAGCTTGTAACCTTATGACAGCAGGGATGGAGTCCGGACGTGGTGTGAGGGAGCAGTGAGCAAGGATCCAGTCTGCCACAAAGCACAAAAAATAATACATTGATTCTCTGGGAAGGTCTCTTTGTCCTGTGAATGCTCCTGGGTCGCAGCGGAGATTGAGGGATAATTACTGGCGGTTTTAGGCTGGCAAACACAAAAGCTTACCAAATCTCAACAGGTAAAAGGAGCTCTAGATAATTAGCCACCTTCTCTTAAAAAGGTGCTCAACCTATGATAAGACTGAAGATAGATGTAACACTAATTAATTGCATGAAATGTGGTTCAGACTATGACTCTTAGGACAGCATATTGCCACTCACCTCTGGACTGGACTACGCAATCTGTAAATGTCAATGTCTGGAATACACACTACAACGTGGTATTTACAGCACCCTTTTATTATTATTATTGTTATTATTTTCCTTTTTAGCTGAGGACCAAATGTTTGTGGACTGTGGCAAGAGAGGGACGTACATCTGGAAAGTGTCAGATTTAACGCCCGAAGTCATCAGTGCAGGTCAGCTAAAAGTACATGTTTGCTTCCAGCAGCAGCTGTGCAAACTCCTGTTGCTTTGGTTGTGCAGGGCTTATGTAAAGATTCCTCAAAGACAGTGCCCTCTTTGTGAGCCCAGAGCTCTGCTGATCCCTGGCAATTCCAGCCCCGGTTTCAAAAGAAATGGGTCTAAAATGGCACTCCCACCACAAACAGATGTGTTTCAGCCTCTGTCTAAGGCAGCATTCATTTCATCATGAAAAGGAAAACATCATAATTTAGGGTCACACATCTCTTGCCTGCCAGTCAGGCACTGCCAACTATTTTTATAGCATCCTAGGGTGTTGTGGCAGTCTGGTGAACAAGTGACACACCTTTCCAAGGGCTGTCCCAGATGATGCCACTCAGTGAGAACCTTTGAGCTCCAAGCTTTGGTTTTGTCCTTGATATTTATTTTGAGGAGACCTGAAATAAAACATCTTTGTTTAGTGCACATTTCTTTTTCTATTTTTTTTTTCCTATTATGCACTCATTTTCTTTGCTTCCGTTACTTCACAGACCTGTCCTGACCACTGCAAAATCTTTATTGTGGGCTCCATGTTAGAACTTTTCTCATGGTACTGTGGCACATGGATTCACCAAATACAGCAGGAGAAGAGGTTCCTCCCTACCACTGGCCAGAAACTGAACACCACCATACATATTCCGAGAGAAACCGAATCTCCCTCTCTGACTTTAGTAACTTTATTGCCTATTTTACAATGAGATTGAATCTGACCAATTATTTAACATAATAAACAAAATTATAATTACATACAGTCCAGTAAAACTAGTGGGCATCTGAGAGGCAGAAAAAAACACTATAGAAAACAATCCCAAAAATCTCTGCGTTGTAGCCAAATATCATATCCACAGTGCAAACAAAACTCCTATATATTTACAACTCAGTGGGAGTTTCGATCCTACAGTAGCTTTAGGGTTCAGGGCGCTGCTCATTAAACTCAACAAGAGTCTTCATATTGACTTTAAAGGAGCTCTGAAGCAGGACTGAAACACACAGCATTTTACCAAGAAGAAGAAAAAAAAAAAATCTGGTAAATCTCTTACCTTGCTCTTTCTGAAAGCTGAATGCCCGAAGGGGTCGTACTCCTCTGGCTGTGCAGTTTCAACCTGCAGGGTAGAAAGCCCTGCTGAGTCCCTCTGGACAGTGCCTGAGTTCCCTGTGCTGAGAAGTCGCCTAGAAGAGTTCACTACAGTAAATACACTAGAGCTAATGCTACCTGATAAAGAAAGTGGTCAAGAAAATGCATGGCAGCAAAATACAGATGATCAATCATCCTTTTTTTCTGACACTGTCTTTATGTGGGTTGTTTTCACTGGAAATATACACCTAATAATTGCCTGGATTCCTTGTTTTTTCAATGTCATTCCTATGGTAAATGCCATTAGTTACTGTACCATAGTGATTTAAAGCTGAAAACCTACTGCGACCTCCACATAAAGGTGGATTAACTTATCTGCTTTAAAAAGGAGTTGCTTGAAGACTTATAGGACATATTGTATGAGCTTATATTTCGCAGGGCCAGTAATTGCTTTTCCTGTTATTTTTCTATTAAAGAAATACAAAAGGAAGTAGGGACTGCATGCATAATGGGGACTGGGTTTTGGTGCTTTTAATCTGCACATCATCTATTCAAACTAATTTAGCCTATGACTCCAGTGATCTCAGCCTGGCTGCCAGGGGCTGTGACCACACTTGGTCCTAAAACCACCACTCCTAAAACTTTGATGGCAGTTTGGTAAATTTGAAAGCTTTTGATTGACCAATCTAGCCCAAGCTTGTGTCTCAAGCCTTGAAGAGCTATTCCAGACACAGCTGTTAGGCAGCTGGCTACAGCGTGGCCAGATACTGCTGCCAGACGGAGGTACGGTCAGTCCCTCTGAGCTCCACAGACACACGGGTCAGTCTGTGTCTGCCTCCATTTATCACAGAAATCAAAAAAGACAGAGTAGAATCCCAGTGATACGGAGTTATTCTTGGATGGTCTGGGATGGGGGAGAGCCTGGATGTCAAGAGCCTGCTGATAAGGATAAACAGAAGGAAAGTGTTTTCTCAGCTCAATGATGTCTAAGAACAAAGTTACCAAGCTCCAGCAGCTCAGGACTGAGAGCCTTCAAGACAGCTCAGTTTTCAGCTCCCTTTCTTTCATCAAGAAAAACGATGACATTCTAGAGCAAGTGGGTTTCAGCTGGATATTAATTTAGAGATGGCAAGCAAAGACTTTTCATTTGAATAGGTCCCTAGGACAGACTTTTTCTCCTTTTCTTTCTATTTTGGACTCTCAGCAGTGATGCAGCTGCTGTACAGTGAATTTAATTTGACAATAGATTTGCTTTCCTTGGTTTCCTTCCATAAGCCACAGGTTGGGAGCTACTGCTCTTGGAAGAAGAGAGCCTTCCAATTCCCACATCACCAAAAGGTGCACAAATCATTTCTGACATATCTTACCTGATTTAAAGCTGCAGGAAATAGAGCTAAGAGGCTTATGAGGCCATTCCCCCATTGTCCAACATGTGTCATGGCGTCACTCCCTGTTCTCAACATGTCACATATCAGCAGACAGTCGGGAGCTCTGGTTATCCTTCCAAGTTTTACAAAGGAGCTAAATGGAGTGGATGTCTGTAGAAGAAATGTATCATTGACTGTTAAGACATCACAAGAGAGAATAATGTGTCATAGAATAAAAGAAGCACAACATAAATCACATAGGCTAGCCCAGAATATGAACTATGAGAGTCCTTATAATAACATGTATGTTTTTGAATCAAAAATTTCTTCTTTAAGCTGCTCAGTGAGGCTTTACATCTCTCCCCAGGTGCTGCATTTTAAACCATCACTTAAAGTAAAGTAAAAAGTAAAAAAGTAAAAAGTAAAATCTGGAGAAAAAATTCTTTCTTTGGGGAGAGTTATCCTCAATGTTAACCATGTTTCCTCTGTCTCTCTCTTTTTCTTTTTTTAAGGCATAAAGTCTTTTTGGGAAGAGACTTGGGAAACACTTTGCCTTTTTTAAAGATTTTGAATTCATCAGGGTAGTTTTTGGCATGCTCTTGTTTTCCTTTGACCTAACTTAGAACAAAAGCATCCTTCCCACTGTGATATTTTTCCCTTGCTTGTCACAAAACTAAGTAGGCTAGAAAAACAGTAGTAGGAAACACAGTGCATATCTAGAAATCAGGGAGTGTAAATATCCCAGCAGAGAGCCACCTACTTCTCCCTGTGACTGGAAACCTAATGCGGAAAGCATGTCCGATGTCTTAGCAGCCGGCATTCCTCCACATGGTCTTTCTTCTGTCCCCATTATGTCTTCTCCAGGCTTTCACTTCTCCGACTGCCCCGTTGCAGGATTCATCATCAGGCTTTACTATGTATTTTCTAATAGTAGGGATGATGCTTCATCTGCAAATGAAAAAAAGCCTCCCATGAAGCAGGATTTTATTTTTGTTGTTGTTGTTAATGAACAAACAGGGGAGTAGTTCTGTGGAACTTCCTAGGACTGATGCCCAAGCAGACAGCCCATTTGGCCTCTGCTAGCACGGGACAAAGTTTTGGTTCTTCGTTTTTGATGCCTCATGTAAATCCTGCCCCAGTGCCTCTACGCACCAGTTTGGTGTGAGAACAGGCCCACTGGGGTTGCAAAGCGCTGCCCGCAAGCGGGCAGAAGGGCCATACAGAAATCAAATCCACATGACTGTATTTAGAGGCAACTAAAAAGAGGGCTGCTCTTCCAAGAAAAACTTTTCCATGTAAAAGAATTCATAATCTCCCCCTTTGACTGTCATTGTTGAAATGATGGCCTTGCAAGCTGGAAACTTAAGACTCTACCGGCGTCTTTTCTGTAAGCTGTGATTTATGAATGGTTTCACTGTTGATTATCCTCCAAGATTACAGCACAGCAGCCCTGACAGACAAGCAGAGGAAATTTCACAGCATAATGGGCAGGTCTTTTGCTAGGACAGTGAGGCAGGGAGGTGTGTTTTGCCTCATGAGTAACAGTATCAGCAAATGCCAACAGGAACCAATTGGCAATTGAATAATCTGCATGTAGGGCCCTATTCAAAGCAGACCTTATGATGATTTTCCTGGGCTTTGGACTCTGTGCTCACTCTGCAATAGAGTTGTTCTTTTGCCTTGATTATGGCAAAAACTGTGCAGACTGCAGTCGAATATGAGCAGGCAGCATTTGCCACACCTAACCCTACGCATGGTTTTTAAAGAACATCCTACTTGGCTACAGGAGCAAAGTCTCACGTCTTGTCTGGAAGATCTACTGTCTTAATGTCAAGCCCAGAATAATCAAAGGGAATTTGTTTCCTTTGATTTATTGCCAAGAACAGCCACTCCTGAACCCCAGAAAAGGCGATTCTATGGCTTTGGTTCCCATTTTCTGCTAGATAGTTTGTTCCAGTTCACTGCCGTGAGGGAATGTTTATCTGATGAGGGTAAAGGGGCCCTGGGCCAGTATAACCATGACTTGAGGGAGCTGCACAGCACCCACTGTGCTAATGGGAGAGAAGAAGCAGCTATAAACCCTCACGGTAGCTTAGAAAAGCCGCACCTCAGGCTTTGCTACAAGGAGAGTTATCTCCCAAGAGATCTTTCAGAGATAAATGCCTATTAGTTAGTTTGGTTCCCTCTAGGTTTGACATGAGGTAGACAACTCCATAAGGTGCCAGGCAAGGGGGACTGGGCCTGATGCACCTGGCTCCTATTCTGTTGTTGCATTTCACTCATTTTGAGATACACTGGTGCTTGCAATAGCACGGTCAGGAACACACTGTTGAGAGGAAAGACTGCATCTCTTCAAAGGGAACCAAAGAACGAAGCTACATCCAGCTGTAGCCCAAGCCTGTCTTACTGGGACTAGTTATGTTGTGGGTGTTCCCAAAGGATCAAGTTCGATGGTGAACCAGAATGGTCATTCCTAACATTCTTCTCATTTTGCCACCCAGCTTGCTTCAGAAAAAGTCCTGATGTAGGTGTTTGTATCCTGTCTCTTTCTTCCCTCACTCTATTTGACTTTCAGGCCTGGCAGCAGTGGAAGGAAATTTAGCATGTGACGCTGACATCCTGCCATGTCTGCGAGGCGGCAGATTCCGAGAGCACTCAAGTCTAGCAAAGAGAATAGCCAGGGAAACAGAAGGTAGGGGATTCACCAAAGCATCTAGAAGTCTGAACTTTGGGGATTCACAGGGGTAAGGGCTGACTAGCATAATGTTCAAAGCCAAAAAGGGCTGATGGATACTGTATGAAAGCCGTGCAGGAGATACAAATGTGGCCAGAATCCAGAGGGAAAGGAGGCAGAGAAAAGGCCATGATGGAGAGGTATTCCTGGAGGGGAATCCAGCAATACCACTTCTGAGCACAGTGTGAGACAGGAGTCCCTTGGAGCTTAGCAAGGCAGCCAGTAGCGAGAGGAAGCACCCAAGCACAGGGACAAATCCCCAGCAGTCAACTGAGGGATCTGTCACAACCACACAGTCCTCAGCAGACCCTCTGCTCATTACCCGAGCATCACCGGCCTGGCACACAGCGGTTCTCTGGCCCTGGGCAGCACCATGCTCCTGCAGCTCCCAGCCAAGCACAGTTCTTCGACCATGTCAGGACTGGGCCTGGAATTGTTAACAAAATAGGCAAGTGAAGGAAGCTGGAGAGTCTGTGAGAACTCTGTGGATTTCATAAACATCATTTTAATAAGCAACATCAGAAATGCAGCTCTGACGGAGAGTGACTCTCAGCAGACGTAGTCCTGCAGGAAGTTTCCCTAGCTTTCTGCTGCTTGCCTCCTTAATTACTGTTGTTTTGAGCTAAGCAGAGTTATTCCTTCAGGATTAGTGCTGCTAGTGGATGCCACTGTGCCACAGTCCATGCCTTCAGACCCTGCTGCCCTCGTACCGCTGTATTTTCACCTGTTGGTCTGCACTCTGTTGCTTCAGATTTCCCTCCAGACCTCTCCTGCCTCCTTGTTCCACAAGGACCCAGGCTCCCCATGCCCAGACGAGACACAAGAACATACCAATCCCCAATAAATTAGGAAGTGCTAACCCAAGATGATTACAGTAGAGCCACAATGCCTCAGCCAACCCCCCCCCCCATACACTTATTTTTCTTATTTAGTGAGGCACTATACAATATTTATGTCCTATTTCAACATGGCTAATTCAACCTACCCAGCATATACCTCTCTGTCTGCACTCTGTATTCTTCACTGACTTTCTATTCAGCCAAATATTCCCTGGCCAAGAGCTGGACCCTGTGGCTGCTGTTCTGCCCCAAGAATGAGTAATTCCTATTGCAACCTTCAGGACAGGAGGCTTTTCTTACTACCAGCCCACCCTGAGCTTTATACAGCACAGATCCATCTTGAGCAAACTATCCAGAGCTAACTTTTAACAGCCAAGTAATAACACACTTCTACCCCTGTGTGTGCACACACATGCCCTGCACATCCCTGGGTATTTTAGCCAGTCACAAGTGAAATCAATATCCTTACAAATCCTTGGGGCTTCTCAGCAGTTTCCAGCTTTTCCACTCTTTAGAGCTCCACAAACCCTAAGCCATGAACACACATTTCCATGCTGAACATGTGGATTGGGCTGAAATTTACTTTAAAAAAAATATGTGCTTAGCTTCAGAAAAATGGAACTGTAGTTTCTCAAAACAAAATTCGGAAAAAATACATCCCCCCCAAGCTAAAGTACATCTCCATAAGGAGGAAAGGATACCATACTCACCTCTGTCTAGAGTCCAAGTCCTTTTGCCTGCTACTCTCTTTTTCTTGCAGAAAAGCAGTTTTGAAGACACCTCCTCCTCCTCTTGCAGCTACCATCTCACCACTTCAGGACAGGGGCAGGGGAACTGCTGGGTTGAATGACTGCAGTTCACAGCATTAGCTGGCCTGGGAATCCCATTACGTGATAGGTACCAAGCCAGGGCCTAATTTATGGAAAATTTGACCTTCGGTCCCCTCTGACATTTGCTGATCAGCTGTAACTGCGTGAGACTTGCAGGCCTGGGCTGTACCCAGCCTGCGTGGCGGCGGGAGCCGAGGAGCGGGTCAGAGGTAGGAATTCGCCGAGGTTCTTGTGTGGGCTGCTCGGGGGCTCTTTGACATTTATAAATCAGCACCATTCTTCTGCACAGCGCAGGGCGGACAAATTGCTTCAGTTACTCTGAGACGGGCCCCTTGCTGCAGTCAAAGGTGGAGCTGGGCATCCCTCAGCCCTTTACTTTTGACCTGAGTAAGGAAAGAAAAAGCCTCCACGAGTGCAGCCGGCAAGTTCACCTGGCGCCACACAGTGCCTGGCTCCCTTGAGAGAACAGGCTCAGGATCCAAGCCCACCTCCGAGTACTCCGTGCTAGCGAAAGCCACAACAGATCCTCATGTTTTCATCAGTCCCCGGAGGAGACGTTGGCACGTGCTCGTCAGAGCTGATATCAGCACAGCGCGAGTAGCCGTGGTCGCGTTCTGCCCAGTGTTGGGCCAGCACCTTGGACCCAGACGAAGCTGCTGGTTCGGTTTCGGCAGAGCTTCCCGTGGAAACCCACCTGCGGCGACTAGAGCTCTGCCCCGTGTTTCCCATGGCCTGGAGTCCATGGAAAGGCAAAGCGTGACAGGAAAAACACAACCAGGGAATGGGACTGAGGACACGGTGACAGAGCCAGGCTCTGTGTGGCACGAATCTGTTTTGGCTTTGGCAAGCCCAACCCGTCTAACGCTCCCATTTCGCTCCATGGCCCCGAAGGCACAGTGGCCATCGCGCTGGTGTCACAGGACGGCCTGTGGGGCGCGGGCCAGCCCGCGATGCCACCCCGGTCGGCGCACTCTGGAGCGGGCGAGCAGGGGGATCTCCATGAGCCCCAGTGCCACCACAGCCCCTTCGCACCGAGGGAAAAACTTGTGGAGAGGGAGGAGTGCGGGGGAAGAATAAAGACAGACCTGAGGAGGGAGGCGAAAAAAACAGAAGGGAGGAAAAAATAAATCAGACAAAGCTGAGGGAAGACGCAGACGAGCCGAGGGCAGCCCCGCGGCCCCGCTGCCCAGGGCGCCGCGCGCCGAGGTTGCCTCAGGTCTCGGCGCGCAAAGGCGCCCGCCAAGAAAGAGCCTGGGCCGGGGCAGAGCTGGGGGGCCGGGGGAAGGGGAGGGCGCTGCCCGGCTCCCCTCCCACCCTCGCAGCATAAATAGGGAAGGAAGGAGGGCGGGCGGGCGGCTGGACGGCGGCGGC
>VZSV01000067.1:1324522-1337842 GCA_013398735.1 Nothocercus julius | reverse complement strand
GAGGGCACTACAAAACAAAGTGCTTACAAATGGGAGTCATAGTTATTTTGGTGGAAAGGGAAGGAGTGATAAATGGGAGGATAATACCTGAAATAAAAGACCCAGACAGGAGCAGAAATAGAAGGGAAGAAACAAGGATTGGGGGAAGCTAGCGAGGAAGGGCAGCTTTCCTTTAAAGGCCACATCAAATCCAGAGCTATGAGAGAAAACCATTACCACCTGTAGCTTGATGGCCTAGGCCTGATGGTCTTTGCCCTGTTCTCTGCTGACTTGTGTCCTCAGAAGAAGCAACACCGTTATTATTGGCACCTGTTTTTATTAGCACTTGCAACAGAAGCCAACATTAGACTAGCTCACGGAGGCAGAATTATCTCCTGCTCAGGAGGTGGTCCCTCAAGTCAGCATTTGAGACGTCCTCACCTCCTGCAGGGCTGGAGCGTATGGCCTGTGGAAGAATGTTGGTGTGCTGCTCTTGTCTCTTTCTGTTACTGGTGTGGAATGTGCACGCAGAGCAGAGCACAGTTACGCACAGCTCAGGGCACGAGCAGTGGGAAGAGTGTAAATGTGGTTCCCACCCCCTCCTCCTCCCGGGAAATGTACCCCAGTAAATCTCTGCTTGCTGAGGAACTGCCGGCAGGCAGGTTTTATGGTGATTACAGTGGAGTCGTGTTTTATGTGCACTGAATGACTTGCTTACACCCTAACTGTGCAAAATACATTACAGCAGCTTGGATTACACGCAGTGCACACTCAGTCCGCCCCGCTCCGGGTGAAGGTAATGACAAGCACACACCCAGCTTTTAATCTTTCTTACATGGAGCTGCACGTTCCTTGGCTGCTGGTTGCCAGAGGAGGGTTTGGGGAGCAGAGAACCCACATTTTGTGACTTACGCAACACCTGTCACAATTGTTGACATTGCTGCTTCCTCAGGCCACATGGCTTGGATTTTGACAGCCGTGGCACACAATAGATCTTGGTTTTGCCTGTTATGTAACTGTTGCCTGGATTTTCTGTACGCCCCAACCAGCACCCTCCCCTTCCTCTCCCAGTGCCTTTGATTTTGTCTAGCTTGGGCTTCTCTTGTGCTCTGGTGGCACAACAGTGTAAAGAAAAAGAGACAATCTCACAGCCTTAGCAACTCTAAAGGTGTCCCAAACACCATGATTCTGCCACTGTGACAACCATCTTGATAGCATTATTCTCCTGCCACACTAGTACTTGCAAGGACAGCAAGTCCTGTGAAAGCAAGAGCAGACTCACCGTGCTGGCGAGTAGGTTCCCTTGCCTTCAGTGTGACAGTCCGTGCCCGTAGGCCACCAGCAGGGTCTCTTCAGCCTGGCCACTGGTGCAGTGTCATCCTCCAGGCCTAGCACTAGTAGTAGGGAACACGGTGAGACCTACCACAGTGGACCTTGGTTCCACAGGGGCACGCAGCATTTTAAGTGGATGGTGTGTGGCTGGGCCAGTTAAAAATGCGTGGATCAACACTTGGTCAAGAATGTGCCTGGGACTTCAGGCTCTTGCTGCAGAGTCCGTAGATGAACATCCATTCCTCAGCCTCTGGCATTGCCCCAGCTTAGAGGGTTCTGTCCTGGTGTCTGCAAACTTCCGATACACCAGGACTGCTACCCAGCTCTTCACTGAGACCCAACACTAGGGTGTGATAAAAGTTGCTAATCTCAAAGGGTCAGAGTCCTAGTCCTCTGTTTGCTGCCTAAACCCCATTGCTGATGCCTTGGTGTTCTCTGCAGGTGCAACTCGGAGGTGAAGTATGACTCCGAGAAGCACTACCGGGATGATATCTTCTACAGCCCCATCCCCACTGTCACCACCTACAGCGAGACGGTCATCGCCGCCCCCAATTGCACCTGGCGGAACTACAAGTCCCAGCTGATTTTCGAGCCTCGCCAAAAGCCGCTGAGGTTCCAGAGCACGACCATCATTTTTCCTAAACGTGCCAAGAACATTTACCGGACCACCCTCAACTACAGCTTAGGCTCTGCCAAACGCTGGTTTGCTTCCAGTGTGCAGCTGGAACTGTGTGAGGAAACCAGCCCCTGTGTCATCTACAGTGAGACCCTCTGATCCGTGCTGCTCCTGGAGACTTGGTGACCTCGAGGACACTGTGGCCTTTGCTGGGTCTCTGGCTGGGCCCTCACTGGTGGCAACTGAGTATTAGTGGCTAGAGAACGTGTCATCGTGGGTGAGGCTGAACTGGCTGGGAGGAGGCTTGCAGGACTTGGGATGGTTTTGATCAGTGACAGGCTGGCTTGCGTTTTATGGCGTTCCTGACATTTGTGATCTGGATCTTATTTTTTGTTGTTCTCTTTTTTTTTTTTTTCTGAGCATATCTATTTTTGACTTGTGTTCAGATGAAATCAAGATGACAAAGGACCCTCTTACCCAGAGCAGAGTGCTGCTTTATGAGCTCTCTAGGTTTTGTCTAGCACATAGGTGAGACTTACTGTGGGCTTCAGAGCTGATTTGGTCTCTGCGAAGAGAAGATAACTGCAGAGTCACCTTCCAGCCTGCCCAGCAACCACCCAGCCAAATCTTTTAAGGTTTGAAGGCAGCGGCGGCAGCTGTTTGTATCAGTATGTTCCATGCTGCTCCAAGAGCTCATCTGGAAGGTAGCAGCAATATTGCACCGCTGCGGTAACCCCCAGGCCGGCTTCCTGACAGTAAGGGGGACTGTCACCGAGAGCAGGGGGAGGCAAACGACACTGAGTGTTCTTGCTGGCAGCCGGATGCCTACGTACCATAGCGAGATGCTACAGTGGGAGTATCCAGAGGAGATTTGTGGTTCCCAGAGGCCCCTGATTTGGGAATCAGCAGAACGCTCAGCTGCAGAGGGATGTAGCCCAGAAAGTACAGGACTCTATAGGAAGCTGGGAGCACTGTCTCCGTGCCACAGGAGCAGATGTCTTGCACAGAGCGATTACTCGCTGTTTGCATTTTCCTCTGCAGTTAACAGCCTTCCAGCAGCCTTGGCTGGAGAGGAGCCAGGGAAGCTCTGTGAGTAGTCATGACCTTGTCTGCCCCTAGTCCCACAGGTTACCTGAAATGTGCCACAGTGGGATGGCAGCAAGCAGGAATGTCACGGAGGGGCCAGCAACGTTTTGCTGCCAGCCTGCACACGTGGCAAAGAAAGGTCTACCCACAACCACAGCCACTCTTCTGAGACCCAACCTGGCAAAGAGTTTGCAAGGGAGACTAAGGAAACAGGCTGGTTCTGCAGCTGTTTTCTAAGAGTGCCCTAGCATCCAGTCTGCAGGGCTGCATCTGCTTTTGCTTCAGGGCTGCACTGCAGAGAGGAGTGTAGTGCAGGGAGATGCTAGCTAGCTTTAAGGAAGGCAGTGCAGGGCTAACTCGTGAGCGTTGCTCATGCACTCGGTGGTTTCCATACCTGTGACATGGATAACTGACTGTGGAGGAGCATCCAAGCTGTTCCACATAGAATATGATTTATTGAAGAGCCCAAATCTGTGCTGAATTTCCTTCCTCAGCCTGGCTGTAACAAGTCAACAGCTGAGTTGTCCCTACCGCAGGATTAGGAAACTTAGCGAGAGCAGGAGTCACTACAGCCACCCCAAGGTAAACCATTCCCCAGTCGTGAATCACATCTCCTGGCATTTCTGCGTGTTTGTTGGTAGCTCCCTGAAAATCTGCAGAGCCTGGGTTCCTACAAAGAGAAAACCTTTGAAAAATGGCAGGGAGTTGTCTCCAAAAATTTTACAATAATTTTTGCATGCTTCTTGTTAAGAGCCCTGACTTAGAAAATAGCCTTCACAGCTCCGGAAATTAATTTCCAGCTTTCCCTCTTCTAAACTTTCCATTTTGTTCCTGACTTGCTGTGAGTCTGATTGAGTTATTTCAGAACGCAGCCAAGCAGCCAAGTCAGAAACCCTATTAACAATGTCAACAAGACATAGCTGCTTGCCCAGAACAGTTGACGCACAAACCCACAGAGATTAAAAAATGATCTGACACACTTTAAAAAAATAATATTTTAAATAGTGCCCTTTTCCATCATTTTCAAAGGGCAGTTGGTAGATGCGAGCAGAACTGTGACCTTTATGAAACAGAGCTCTCTTGTTTAAAATGAAGCACCGTTTTTCTACCAAAGGACAACATAAGCCTTTAGATACATATACCTAAATCCTAACAGTGGAAGCATCATTGATGATTAGAGATATGTGGTGTGCTAAGTTGGTGATAAACTCTGGGAGTTAGAACCAAGTAGAGAGGAATCTCTCAAAGGATTTCCAAGGCTTCCACTGACCATAGAATTCTTTCAAGCAATGCAGAAGTGCACGTTATTTGTTACTGCTCAAGTTTTGTTTTCGCAGCAAATCACAAAATCAGCATTTGCCTCGAAAGGGGTCACTCAGCCTGAAGCAGCCTCTCCACAGAGCTCCAGTGAACACAGTGCTGCACAGTTAGCTTAGAAATGGAGCCTGAGTCTAGAGAGTCAGGGCACCTTAAGCTGGGGTGACCATGGTCCCCGTGCAATGCAGGTTGGAGACACACTCACTTGCTAGGTCATCTTGCTGCTTAGCACGTATTTCCCGGTGCTCGTGCGGAAAACACATCATGGATGTCCCTGGGATCTGTCAAAGCCCCTGTCCTCCTTCCTGGGCCCGTTTTGGAGGTCGTGGAGTGCTCTGCTCCTGTCCTTGTGTGTGTGCCTAGCAGAGGGGGAGGTTTCCAGGCTGTGACACTGCAACCCAGGTTTGAAAACACCTCAGAGCCAGGCAAAAATGCCTTTGATGCAAAAAGAAAGGTCTGTCAGGACAACTGTTACAGCCAAGAGACCTCTCAAGCATTGGCCCCACCACAGCGTATGGCTGACAGCGCTGGTTGCAGGAGTGGCGTTGTCATCCCGCCTGTCCCCATCCGCACCACACAGTGCTGCTTAACCACCAGTGCAAGATTATGAATAAGTTGGTCAAAATGATGGATTTGATACTTGGCATAGTCAAAAGCAGCCATCGTAAATCTTAAATCTGGAGCCCCACATCCTTGTCCTGCCCCTGTCCCTATTGCTACTGTCTCCATGGCCAAGTTAGGTGATCCTAACTCCTAACTAGTTAGGTGAGCTCCTGCTCATCCTGACGGATTTTTTTCACAGTTGGGATAGGTGATGATTTTTTGCTCAAAGACTAGAAACTGAACTGTGTTGCTGATGAGGAATCACTCCCAGCAGCCAAGAGGCGCGTTTTTTTTTTTGTAGTATGTTTTGTACATCTGAAGGGAACAATTTGTCCCACGAGAGAGGTGTTTTTCTTTTGAGTGGAGCATTTTCCATCTCAGACAACAGATCCGCATTTATGTATACTTTCTGAAAGATAGAAATGATGAACCTAGAGCGTGGAAATGCTGCTTAGGAAGGAGTTTCCTTGAACAGCTGGGATTGTGGCTACACATTTTTCCCTAGGATCTTAAGATGCCAGTTTTCCATAGTTCTGTGAGCCTGATGGGTGAAGTCAAACTTTGCCTTTAGGATTTATTTTCTTTCAATAGTTATTTTCTGAAACCAGAAATTTTCACAGAAGCCTTCTGGTTTTCATTATAGTAGTTTTTATTTTTTTTAATATGGTCTCTGCTACATCAAAACAGATTATTTTGGAAGGTCTCTGTCTCAAAGATGTAGGGTTTGCCCTTCACCTCTTTTATTTCTGTGATTGTTTGGCCTCTGAATACAACCCAGTGTCATCGTGTCTTGTCTGCCTTTACCTTTCCTTATTCCTTTTTGACACTTTTCAAGAGACAAGGTGGGAACAGGCCTGTATTACTTGTCATTGCATTAGGGGCCAAAAAGGGGAACCCTAAGTATTGACCTTTCAGAATCTGAAAAATATTTTGCACAAGCCACAGAGAACAAGTTTGACCAAAAATCTTTTTTTTTCCTTTTTTTTTTTTTTTTTCCCTCTTCCTTTGTAAACACAGCTCTACTTTTCTCAATGTGAAATACAGACAGATTCGCACCTTGGGTGCAGATTTTCTGGGAATGATGAAATGAGGTTTGGGTGTTGATAGCAGCATGTGAGTGAGCTGCTGGTCAGAGAAGTGAGTGCTGTTTATTATTTATGTTGAGTGAGTCTTACAAAATTGAGAAGGTCACTAGAGGGACAATGAGCAAAAGAATCTGTGGAGCAAACTGAAGACTGGAGGTTGTGTGAATCGCATCTAGAGGTGAATGGTTCTATCTGTGAAAATTGAGCTAGGATATTTAGCCGTTTTGATTGTAACCTGCCTTTTCTCCTGCAGGAAGGAGTGTCTTTGCCTTAGAATTGAAATGAAGCCAGATCCATCCTCCGTCACAGTGTTTCAGGCCCCCTGAAGTCTGTGAACGTGAGTGGTGCCCGGGTTGTGTATCAGGCACAGGCCCATAGGGCCGTGTGTGCCTGTGCGTTGTAGGGAAGGGTGGATCTCGCTTGGTGGATGTTCATGTTTCTACTGCCATGTGAACTCACCATCACACAGATCGATCAGTTCTGAATATCTACCCGCCAAGCACACCAATAACTGCTCTGTTTTCTAAGTCTTGCATGACACTTGTTCCTTCTCAGGTACTGGGAGGGCCATCAAAATGAGCAACGTGTCCTACCGTGTGAAGAGTGACCTGACGATGGGGCTGAAAGGTGATTGAAGGTTAGAGAAAGGCAAAGAGAACATAAACTGGTGGAAGTGCATAAGGATGTGTTATATTTTTATTTTTGTAAGTCTGATTCTCTAAGTGCTTGTGAAGTACTTTACTGTTGTATATGTGGTAATGCAGTAGTTCACAATATCCTTTTATTTTTGTATATTCCCCTTCCACAATAATCCCTTCCTGTTCAACTCATGCAGAGTAATTTAAGAAGACAAAATTTATATATCATAATAAAGTGCACAAACTGTTATACTGATGCATTCAGAGTTTCCTTCCTTACCCATTTATCCATTCCCTTGGCGTCTGTTGCCACTTTCCCATCCAGATGGGATGTTTCCCTGTCTTTATCAGGGGAATTCAGAGCAGCTCTCCGTGCTCCGGCGGCTGTGGGCTCAGAGGGCTGGTGCCATGACTTGTAAAATCTGCTCCATCACGTACACCCAGGCACAGCTCAGGCAAGCGGGCACAGAACTCAAGTTTCCTGACAGGCCATTTTTTGCAGTTCAAAACTTCCCTGGTCAGCAGTTATTCACCCTAAATTTCTCTCTTCTTGCTCAATCTTGTTCTTACTAGTTATGAAGCCCTGGCGTGCAATTTAAATAATTCCTCTCGCAGCTTTTCCATGCCCTTCAAACTGCTGGGAGAAGCAAAGCCATGCTTACGTCATATCCAAGTGTCTGTGTCCTAGGCCATTACCAGGATCCTTGGTACGTTCTAGCTTTCCAAATCCTCAAGGCAGATGGGTTGCGTCAGGGCTAAAACGCTGCCCAACCATGAGCTTTCTCTTCAAGCCACCCCTGTAAATGCCTGAGGTCTGCCAGCCAGCTGTGAGGAGAGCTCCCAGCTGTCTTCCAAGACCTAAGATGTCTGCAGGGAGAATCCGACACTAATCCTCATGGAAAAGTCGTATTGGATTTATAGGGATGAAGTCAATGGGTTTGGACAGAAACGGCTGCTAAGCCGTAAGGAACGGCAAGGCGAAGGAAAGCCGCGTTGCGCAAGAGACTGGCTCTAGGTCCGCAGGAAGTGCCGGTGAGGATGTCCTGCCCTAATCCCAAACTTTTTGGCACACAAATCCATGCCAGTCCTCTCCCGGGAGGCTGCGTGGGAGACACCCAGGCACCTGAGGGAGCCGAATGCAGTAACCCGGGGAAGGCAGAGGAGGTGCCGCCTGGAGGAGAGCCGTGCTTGAAACCCGAATGCCAGATAAAGGCCCTGTGCATCCGCTCTTGTTACTTAAATAAATCCATAAAACAGGAGCGCTGCCCAGTGAAGATTCCGGAGGTGGCAGCTGAGCCCTCACAAGCAAAAGCCGTAGTCGAGGCAGGATATGTGTTTTGGCAAGTGCGCTCAGATGAGCTAACCCCTAAGCTAGTGGCTTTTACTGTGCCATTTGGATGCTGTAAATTTAAGCAGGTGATGCTTGGTATTAGTTCTGCTCCTGGGATATTTCAGAGAGTAATTGCACCTATTTCTGAGGGATTACAAGGTGCTGAAGTTATAATGGATGGGCTTTGAATTTAGACTAGATGCCTTCCTGAACAGAAGGAAAGACTTAGGCTGTTTTTTCTTTTCAGACAGCAAGAATGCTGCGTGCAAAATGCCAAAAGCCTCACCTAAAATAAGCTGCTGATAACGGGCAGGCAGAGATTAAATAATCAGCACAATAAACCCCCCGTGCTAGGATCCCCAGTGCACTCAGCAAAGCAGAGCTCGGGGAAACGACAGTCACGTATTGCACCTATGGGCAGCTGAAAGCAAGGGAGGGATTTGACAGCAAAAATAACATTACCTGATACTGGAGCAGGAAAAGTTCCCGCTGCTGCCAGCCCGCCAGCCTGCGCACAGTGCGAGGCCTCGGGTCTCTGCTCGCTGCTCTCGGCAGCGCCGTAGCCGGGACCTGCAGACCCGTCCTCAGAAGGTCTAGGGGACGCCAAACAGCAGGAAAGTTTTGTCACCATCCTCAAACATGGCACAAATCTGTGCCCAGGTGATGAAACCTGTCAAACTACAACCCGTCAAACCCCTCGGTTGGCAGAGGGACATGAGGACCGCGTGTCATCCGCAGGCCGTCCCTGTGCACGGCGGCATGGACAGGATGCTCCACAGCAGCGGAGCCACCAGCTGCCTCTGTCCCTGTCCCCAGAGCCACAGGCTGGAGCTCCCGCTGGGTCCGTCGCTGCCTCCCAACGCATCCCGCCGGGAGGATGAACCAGAGCTGGATGAACCAGGGCTGCTGCCAGAGCAGCGGGTCCCCTCGCCTGGCAACGTGCCCAGCCATGGAGGGTGCGGGAAGGGTTTGTTCTTGAAGAGAACTGAGGATCCTGGAAGTGCTTTTTGGGGCGTAATGAGTTTTATGAACTCCTTTCTCTGCTTCTAACAGCAATAGCAGCTCCAGGCAGCTCTGCACTTCTGTGTCCAAGCCTGGTGGGGAGGTCACATCTACGTGGATGAAAAACCTCGTCCTGCCAAGCGCCTGTGAGTCCCACTGCATCCTTCCCATCCAGCACGAAAGCATCCTGCTCTCCAGTTAAGCACCTGCAGATCCCCTTCCTGCCTCTGCTGCGTTCCTGGCGAGGAGGCATTTCTGCATCACAGACACATGAACTGTCTCCCAGGGCCCTTCCTGGCTCGCAAGCAGATCCGCAGCCCCTGCGGCTCTTTGCAGCTCCTGGAGATGCAGACGGGACCGGCGCTTCCTCCGAGCCGAGTGCCGCCCGCGGGGCCCTGCGGGAGGAGCCCCGGCAGCGCAGCACCCGCTGCACGGCACGGCGTCACCGCCGCATCCGCGAGCATCCCGCCCCGAAGGCGCGAGGACGCCGGGCGACGCACGAGCTTGTGCCGGGACAGAGGCGCGGACGAGCGTGTTTGCGTGGGAGGGAGGCTGCAAAACACCCCGAGTGCAGAGCACGGTCGGAATGAGCAAAACACACACGTGCTGCAAACTGCATTGCCTTTGACGGAGCATTGCAGAAACCTTACCCTCCCTGGGGGCTTCGCAGCGAAATAACCTGATTATTCACAAACCAGCAAGAACCATCAATCCCTCATTCATCATTTTCAACATAAATAACAAGGGCAAAGGAGGAACACACCAGCAATAAACTAATTATAGATATAGTGTTGAAAACTGCCCGTTTCCCTTCAAAATGACCCGATTACTGATAACAGGGATGCGACGGGTGCCGAGGCCAAGCCCATGTGCTCTGGATCACTGAGGATGCTGGTGAAAGTCCATGTGGCCCTTGCGTGGGAGGCCAGGGAGGAAAATGCAGTGAATTTAAGCAAATGCATTTGTCTTCCTGACAAATGCCTCAGGAAATAGAAGCCTTTGTATTCCTCCTGACCCCTTCCACTCGCAGCTGGGTTTTCCCCGCGCTTCCGACAGAGCCCGTTTAGTGCCTGCACTTCCAGGCCGCACCAGCCCCGGCACGCGCTGCGTTGAGCACCGAGCTCAGCATTTTCTGCAAAAGTGCCGTTCCAGAGGCGCTTCCCGGCCCCCTTCCCATGTCCAAACCCCCGGCGGGCCCTCTTCTCCCTGTGCTTGGAAAGGGAAGGCGGGGGGGGGGGGGGGGGGGGGGGGGGGGGGGGGGGGGGGGGGCGCGAAAAGAATCCCATATATTTTTAAACACTGCTGAATGGTGAAAAGCCACATCTGGAGAGCAGCCTTGCCCCTGGCACAGAGCTCCGCGCCGCCGTGCGCAGCGCGGCCGGAACCCGGCGGGAAGGGCTGCGCGGAGGGGAAGGGGCTCCCCGGGCGCCCCTCGGCCGGGCTGGGGGCTCCGGCTCGCTCCGCTCAGACCCCGTCCCCCCGTGCCGATGTGGGACACCCCAGTGCCCTGCGAGGCTGAACTGATCCTGGCAGGTTAAAAAAGGGTCCAACGTGGCGAGTTGGATGGATTTTCGTCCTATGGAACCAGCACCGTTTGATGTGGTTGTGACGTCTCACCTGGGTAGAGAGAGCAGGGACAAAGATTTGCTCCTTCCTTGACCAGACGGACGCTCTTTTTCCATCCAGAAATATTAAGTCCAGAGCCAGCTCCAACCCAAAGCTCTGCATTAACATCCCCATGGAAAAAGCTCTGATTTGACCCAGCTAGAGGATCCACCTGCAGGCAGGGACTTGGGGCTGCTCCCTGGCAGCCGCTCCTGGGCCCGGCGGAGGCGCCAGCGCCCGGGCAGCTGCATTGGGGTCATCTCCGCAAAGCCAGGATTCGTTTCATCTCTGCTTTCCGCTCAACCAGCCCCTCCGCGGGGTGACGGCGGCTTCACTACCACCGCCCTCGCTCTCGGGGTGCTGCAGCCGCTGCCACTGCTCCGACTTCCAGTCGGTGCCGGGTGGTTTATGACCACTCGGCTGCCTGGAGCCCTGACAAATCCGCGTCTCGCTAATCACCGGAGGCCAGAAACGAGAGGGTAAATAAACCTGGCAGCCTGTCCAGCTGCTCGCACGCAGTGACGCCCTTTCCCAAACGTCTTCCTAGCGCGGCCCGTCCCCAGCCCCATCGGAGCGGGCGCCGCCAGCATGAGCCCCCCATGCCCTCCGGCCGCCCAGCACCCGGAGCAGCTTCCAAAGCTGCTCTGGTCTCTCCCTAAGCTCCTTGTGAGTCCAGAATGTCCCATGTACCACCAGAGCCGTCCCTTGGCCTCCGTACCCTTATAAGGGAGAGGATGTAATTTCCTGGTCAATCCCAGGAACCGATGGATCGGCTTTTGCATTGCGGTTGTCAGGAGGGTGTAAATCTGAATTAAAGCCCAATTCGTCACTGCGAGCCTGGACAGATTGCTCAGCTCCTCCTCAGGGTCCCTGCCCAGGGCAAAGGCATCAGGGATGATCCGCGATCCTCCCTGTCCCCTTCAGAAAGTCCCATCTGCCACCAGCTCTCAAGCTGAGCAAGCCTGGATTTCTACCTTTTTTAATTATTGATGCTTTTAGAAGCCATCTACTTTTGTCCCGTTTCATTTTCAATCCTTATGCAAGAGCTTTTTGCGCTGGCCTAAGGTTTTCCCTCATTAAATCACAAGCGCTGGTCTCGAATTTAGAGTTTTCCCACCCTCTGCCTCTTCAGCACCTCTGTGAGCTGTTGACTGTGGCCGTCGCCCTCCGAGCTCATCGCTGCTCCGGTGCTGATGCAGGTAGGGGAGTTATTAACTCACCCTCGTTGCCTTTGGAGCCGCAGGCCTTTCCAAGGAGGATTTCAACAAAAGCACCCGGGATGTGGCGGTGGCGGCTGGAAACGCCCGCGGCTCCTCTGGGGCCGGGCGCTACCGGTGCCCGTCACCCGCGCCAGCCTCGCGCCGCTGCCCGCGCGGCCCTGCAGGCGCCTCCCGGGGCTGCAGCGCAGACAGCAGGAACGGCTGCCGTTCGCTGGCAGACAAGCGTTGTGCTTGCCTCTCTGCTTGCTTTTTGCTGTTTTTTTTTAATTATTATTTAACCAGGCAGGCAGCACGGGGACGCTGGCGCCCGCACGGCTCGCAAGCGGGAACGTCGAGCGAAGAGCAGCGAGCAGAAGCCTCCACGCGGAGCAGAAGAGCAGCAAGCCTTGACGGCACGCTGTGTAAATATTTACATCTGGGGGAGGTACATACAGCCCGCTCTATCGTACAGCTCACTTCGGAACAGCTACGCACAGCTTGCTTGTACAAATGATGGATTTCCCCTCCCCAACTTTGCGCAGTTCAAGTGATGAAATGCCCAGGGTTCCTTTGCTTGCACAAACAGGGACATGGGGAATGGTCACCCCAAACTCAGGGTTAAGCTGCTTAATGTTGCTGCCCCCAATCCCTTCCTGTATCTTTTTCCTCTCTCTTTGGGCGACGAGCCTGGAGCCTGGAGCCATCCCTGGCCACGGAGCAGCACACGGAACGGAAAGAGCCGAGGACGGCAGTGAAGCAGCCAGGCCTGGGACAGGAACGAGAGCTTCTGAGTTGGACTTTTCCAAGCACAGGATCCTGCTGCTGCAGAGCATCCCTCCCTCCGCAAGCGGCAGTTCCCAGAAGCTGCCGATAAGATCTGCCCATCCATCCATCCATCCATCCATCCATCCATCCATCCATCCATCCATCCATCCATCCATCCACCCGCCTGCCCACCCACCCTGCCGCCCCTTGGAGGGAAGCAGGGCCGAAAGCAACCCTGCCAACGCCTCCACGTCCCTGTCCCAGCACAAGAGCTTTGCAGCAGCCCGGGATGGGTGTTCATTTGTGCGGCTTTGAGCCCCCAGGACTCCTCACGAGCCCTTGGCAGCTCCTTGCTCGGCCCTCAATGGAGGTGGAAAACAAAGGGGATGGGAAGGAGATGCCAGGTTCATCCTGCAGAGCCCCCCTGGGCTCTCCTGTGACTATTCCCATCACAACCGCATCCGCTTCCCATTAGAAAACCACCTTTCTCGACGTCTTCCCGAGACCGAAGCAGCTCGCAGCGCGGCTGTTGCGCCCACCGGTAGCTTTGTTCTTTGCTGAGTTTTTGTTCTGCCTTTTTTATTTTTTAAACCCCAAAAAGGTTAAGGAGGAGGCTCCAAAGAGGGCCGGAATCGGGGCGTTTCCCGGCAGGACCTGGAGCACATTAATAGCTATTCCCGAAGAGCGGCTCTGCCAGCGTTACAGGGCAGAGCCGCGGAGACGCCGGCACCAGCACCCCGGGAACCCACAGACTGCCCACAGC
>VZSV01000067.1:1285499-1322552 GCA_013398735.1 Nothocercus julius | reverse complement strand
CTCGTACTGGGAGCAGAGCAGGGGCTTGGGCTCCTCGTCCCACGCGTGGTGCTGGCTGCCCGCGGCGCCGGGTGGCAGCGACGCGGACGGCGCCGCCGCCGTCACCACCCCGCTGGGCAGCCGCATGGTGAGCGGGTTGTAGGGGAACGGCGTCGAACCTGCGCGGGGAGACCCGAGCGGAGAGTGAGCGCCGAGGGGCGACCCGCCAACCCGGCGACCCCCTCGTGGGCACCCACGGCGTTGGGGTCCCCACGGACCATCCCGCAACGGCGCCGGCAAGGAGCCAAAGCCACGTGGCGGCACTAGGGGATGGGCAGCCCCAGGGTGCGGAGCCCGACGGGGACACCACCAGCAGGGCACCCCCGCGAGCCCCACGCATCCCGTCCCATCCCGCGCCGCGGTACCTGCGGACGACGGCCGGTCCTCCCAGACGCGGTTGGTGAGCGGCGTCCGCCTGTTGCAGTCGCCCTCCGAGTGCACGGAGGAGACGGAGGGCGGCCTCTCGCCGGAGGAGAGCCCTGGCGCCGGAGACTTGGCCTTGCGGCTGTTGGGCCTGGCCGCGATCTTTGGCTTCCCTCCTCCTCCTGCAAAGAGAAGCGGCCGCTCGTCAGCGGCCCGGCGGGACCCGGCGCTCTCCCCACGCCGGCACAGGGCCGCGGGCGCATCCGCAGCCCCCACGCGCTCCCCGGCCCCGCGGCCTCTGGCTGCTCATCCGGGGCTCTCCTTAACCCCCGGCAAAGCCCTCGGCGACTGTCAGCCAGTTTGCAAGAGGTTTAAAGCCAAACCGGCGCCCAAACCTGCTGCTAGGCAGGACACCCAGCTCTTTCAAAAGGATGGACGGATGGACGGATGGAAGCAGCAGGCGCTTCCTGCAGGAGCCAGGAAAGCTCTTCCTGCCAAAGGCTGGAGTGCCTGGCCCCGTTCCGGCTGCCCCAACCCCTGTCGCAGCCGGAGGTGCTGGAGCCGAGGGCGGCCGCAGCGCGAAGGGCACCTGCTCCTGCCCTCCTCAAGGCTCCCCCCCTTTCCTGGGCTCCCCGCCTGGCTCCGAGCCCCTGTCCATCCGTCTGTCCGTTCCCCCCGGCTCCAGACCCCCATGCGGGAGCGGCCGCCGTCCCGGAGCAGCGGCCACGGCTGCAAGGAGCACCCGAGCGCCGCGTCCCCGGGCCGCCCAAGCTTGGCCGAGCCGCTGCTTCCCCCCCGCACGGGGTTTTACGGATGGTTTAGGGGGAGCTGTTTTAGTTTAGGGCTTTGGCATTTGGGGATTTCTTTTTTGTCCCCATAAACCTCCTCAACGTGCTAAGGAAAGGAGATATTAAACACAACAAACGGGGAAAGGAGCACAGTCAGTGGTTTAGAGAAAGCAACAGCACCTCCCGAGACTATTAAATTAACATCAAACAAGACCAGGATTAATCAGCGGATTCATGAAGCTCCAAGCCGGGGCAGGAGGAGGGAAGAAAACCAAAATGAACAAAAAAAAAAAAAAGGGGGGGGGATGTGTGTTGGGAGGGGGAACAAATCCACCCGTGAAAGGGGAAATATCAAGGCCGAGAATTAATAACACAGAGAGAGCGAAGGGGGAGAGGGCTGCAGACCTGGCAAGGAGCGCACGTCCTCGTTTCGTCCATCAGCAGGAGTTATGGGCATAGCAGCGGGCAGGCTTGCACTGGCATTCAGAGGGTTAAAAGCATTGGCACTGAGAGGTGAGCGCTCTTCCCACTGCTCGTCATATTTACCCATTAGGGCTTTCCTAATTATTGCCTCCAACCCCATGTTGGTACTGGAATTCTCTTGGACCGCCTGGCTCCTACAACTGATTAGCCCTGGGAGATACGGGGAGGAAAGATGGGGATGGGGGGGGTGGGAGGGAGCCAAATGAGAAGAAAGATGGGGGGGACGGGGAAGGGGAGAAAGGAGACAAGGGAGAAGGGAAGAAACAAACAGTCAGCACATTCCCGCAAAGCAACACACTTTGTCATCTCCATCGTTAGGGCCCCTTTAGGGCTCCCCGCCTCCCTCTGCAACCCGCCCCAGGGCAGGGGACGGGGCTGATCCGGGATTTCTGGGCATGGGGTTCCCGGGGCTGAAGGCTCGGGAGGGCCAGGAAGGAGAGAGGGAAGGAGGGAGGGATAGAGGGAGGGTGTTTGCGGAGCCCCCCGGGGAGGCGCAGCGGGACAGGGGGCTTCCTGCACAGCCAGGGCCAACGGGATGCTCCCGCACGGATCACATCCGGCTAGGAAACCGGCGTGCGGAAACGCCAGAGGCTGGGCTGCTTTCTCAAGGAGGAAAAGACAGGGAAGGAATGGGCTGGGGGGCGTCTGTGAAGAGCCTGCCCAGGGCCGTGTCCGGGAGCAGGCGCCCAGGGCCGGCGTGGCCGGGCGCCGGCGAGGAAGAGCCCTCCCGTCCCTCGCCGCGGTGAGTCTCAAGCCATGCAGTTATGGTGCAGCGGCGCGCGGGACCAGCGGCTCAGCCACGCGACCGGCATTCCCAGCGCGGCGGTTACAGGAGACAAGCGAGGGCAAAACACAGACACGCGGGCGCGGAGCCCGGCCCCTCCGCTCCGCAGGCGGCGGCTCCCGGGCTCCCCTGTCCTCCTGGAAAGGGGCAGCGGGTCCCGGCGTCCCCTCCATGCCAAGCCGGGCTCCTCATCCCCCTTGGGCTCTGCTCTTAAGCCCTCTGCGGGACGGGCGCTGCGTCGGGCTGGCTCTCGGCAGGCAGTTTTGCAATTAGGTGGGGGAGCTGGGGACCACCAGCAGCCTCCTGCTCTCCTGGCTCCCTGTCCCGAACACCTTGGAGCTCTTCCCGTTCCCAGCACCGATGCCTACAGGGCTCTTGGCTCGGGATTGTACAGCAACGGCAGCAAAGTCTCACAGGGACGTGGACGTGCAAGGGACGCCCTGCCCTGATGCCTGGCTCAGTGGTGGCCACAAGCCAGGGTGGCCCTGGGCTTTATTCCTGCTTGTGGGATAGTTGGATAGTTTAGCCATTCCTGTTCCTACTCCAAAACACCCACCCGGAGGTGCTCCCGCTGCCGGAGGGCATTAACGCTGCTAAACGCAGAGGTGTTGGAGCGGGTGGCTTTGCCATGTGCTGCGCACGGGCAGCGTCTGCCTCAGGAGCCACCACCAAAACTGCTACTCCTGAAGGCACCAGAGACTCCCCGTCCCTGCGCATCGTCGGCAGGTGACACAGTCCTGCCCAGGAAGCTCCTCTGCCGGGCCTGGCTGCACCCGTGTGGCTGCAGGGGAGCCGTGACCCAGCCACCAGCTGCACTTTCTCATCCTCCCCGCTACTGGGAAAGCAAAATCAACCTGTGCTTTAAGTACCTGGAGGACTATGTGCACTGCCAGCAGCCCTGTGCCCAACCACCCCTCCGTAAGCCAGGTAACCCCTTCCCTCTGCTCGCAGCTGTCACCCGTTTGCACCCACAGTCTCACTCCAAGGCTACGGGATGCTCTGGATGCCCGATTCCCACATCACATCCAGCCCGCGGTGGCGGGAAGCCCGTTTCCTACCCTCCCTGCCTTTGCTGATGCCCTGCATAGCCACAAGGTCCCACCAAGAGCAGCACAAGGTTCACAACATCTGCTGCAGCCTCCCAGCGAGGCTGGACCTCCCGTGCACCTTACCTGTCTCCAGGGCTAACCTGCCTCGAATCAGATTGCCAACCCAGAAAGACCTGGCCAAGCCCTTGCGACAAACTTTTTGCTGGTGTCACTACTGGGGTTTTAACCTCTGCTCAACCTCTGAGGCCTGCAAGGCTTTCAGAGCAGTTATGCTGCCTTGTCTCCAGCTCAACACCAGCAAGTTACGGTGTGTTGAGGCCTTCAGCCTCTCAGCAACAGTTACACCTGGTCTTATTGCAAAAAAACAACCACAAAAAACAACGGCCCACCCCCAATTTAAATCCACTGAGTCTCGTCTTCTTCATAGCTGTGAAGTCTGTAAGGGATGAGGCACAGTATGGATAAGGTGTGAGAGTTACCTGCTCCGGTAATCGCTGGCATATTGAAAATCTCTGTCCCGGGCTGCCCAACATCTGGGGAAAAAAAGAAAAAGAGTTCTTTAGTAGAGGGAGCAGCATGAGCAAACTGGCTGTAAGGACAGAGCTGCCACGCTGGCCATGGCAGGACACTGGTGTCCCCATCGCAGTGCCCAGGCTGGCAATAGCCCACGTGCAGAGTGTCCGTGCTCGGTGCTGACCTGCCACCCTCCAGCCCCTCCGCGTCACCAGGGGCTCAACCCCCTCTGCTGCCTGCAGGGCTTCCAAAGGCTCAAACCCCCATAGCCAGGGAGCAGGTTGGGGCAGTGGGGAGGAGAAGAAATGCTAAATCAATATTTTCCTTCTTAGCTGAGCTGTTTGACTTGGATATCGCTTTCCTTAGAATAACAGAAATTCTCATAAAATAAGAGCTGTTTCCTATTTCTGTATATTTTCCCTTGATAAGGGAAAGTGTGGAATGTCACAGGGTTCAGCCGCGTGTCCCTGAAGGGGCATAACAATACAGTTGGCTCATGGTAACATCATCCGGGAGACGAGACAGCTTGGTCCTTCTTATCCGATGCAGCTGTTGTAAGATGGATTCAAATTGAATTAGTATTGACTGTATAATGCTGGGCTAAATTAAATCATGATCCTATCTACTCTATTAGTGGTTAATGAATGAACGGGCTGAATTTCTAATACAAGCCAGCCTGGTTAGTTTTACAGAGCTGCACCAATATTGATGGAGGGATTAATGTAACACTGCGGGGAGATGCACCTCAAGGAGGAAGGATTCAGCTTGGCTGGCCACTCATTAAAATATCAATTGCTCTTAAGTCTCCTCCATGCTCAACTCATTACTTCCTTCCTGTTTAGCTTATCTGCTGCTGCCACGCAGTTTGGACTGACAGTCCCACAGAAAGGAGCCATGCAGCTGGGACGCCCTCCTGTCACCTCCTCGGGTGCTCACAGCCACCCGGGACCAGGGGGGCTCACTGCAGAAAGCAGCTGGTACTGGCACTTCCCAGCAAACCTCAGCATGACCAGGATACAACTGGGTGGGAGTCCCAGGCCTTAATCACAGCAGCACCCAAGGCTCCTTTGCTTCACATGTCCTCCCGGCTCGTGCCCCTGGCGCCTCCCACTCGCTTCCCCACATCCTTACTGTACTCTGTCTCGTTCTTGTTGGTCGTGCTGAGCTTCTTGATGATCTCCTGCTTCTTGGATTTCACCATGGCAGAGTTGCTCTCTGTCAGCTTGCTAAAGAAAGCTGGGGGCTGACTGTTATTTCCTGGGGACTTGGACCCCATCCTGCAATGAAAAAGGCTGTTAGATGCCCAGTTCACCAAATCTCACCTCAACTGAATCTCCCCCAAATCAGCCCTTGGGCTCCTGCATTGTTTGGTATAGAATCATAGAATCATTAAGGTTGATGATCTCCAGAGAAGGAGACTCTACAACCTCTCTTGGCAACCCGTTCCAGCGCTCTGTCACCCCCACTGTCAAGAAATTTTTCCTTAAGTTCCTGTGGAACTTTGGGTGTCTCCAAGTTCTCTGCCCAGCTCTATTTTAAATGCATCAGTGGGGAAACACCCCTATAAGCCATACAGACATCCAGCTGGGATGTGACTCTGCTTTTGGCTGCAAGAAAAGTTCTCCTTTCCTAATTATTCCAACCTTTCAATGAAGGAGCCCAACTAAATTCCTTTCACAGACCTCAAATTCAGTTCCCTAAAAGCAGGTCTTTTCTGCTTGGCCAAACCTTCATGAAAAAAGTTTGTAAAGGGAGATGTTTCCAAAGGGGCCAAAGAAGTGCCAGGCCACTGCCCACTCCGGGGATGGGAGCTGATGCACTGGGATCACTGGGATCTATGAGCTGTGTCAGAACGCCTCCGTTCTGCCTGGTCTCCCCAGGACATGGGCACTTTGCTAGGATGTGCTTGCAGAGCAGCGGGCAAACGTGCAAGGCTCCGTTTAGGAGGGGGATCTTGGAGGCCAGCTCCTCGGAGAGGCTGTTTCCAGAGCCAGCTGGCCCCTCAGCCTGGTTTTGGACTAACGGAGCTACAAAAAGGGGACATCGCCCCGCAGGCCCAGCCATACCCTGTGCAGGGCGCAGTGATGGGGATGCTTCATAGAGCAAAGCAGAGGCAGGTCCTCGTGCAGCCCCAAGTGGCGCGGGGACAAGGGGACCACCCTCGTGCGGCATCCACCGCCCCGTCCCTCTGCGTTACCTCTGCTCCAGCTGCTCGCCCTCTCGGTACAGGATCGGGTACGTGGCGCTCTTGGCGTGCTCCGATTCCGCCACGCCGTCTGGTGGCGAGACCGGCTCGATACAGTTGTCCGGCCCTCTCTCTGCCGCCGCTTTGCTCTGCTCCGGGGATCTGTGGAGGGGATGGGGAGATGCAACCTCCTATTGCAACATCCTGCGTCTCTGCACAGCGGCTCGGAGGGTGAGGGGGAGTAGGGAGGACTAAAATAGCTTTCTGTAAAGCAGGGAAAGAAGCCAAACCTTCCACACCCTTTTGGGCTTACAGCTCCTTTTAACCCGAGCCTTAGGAACAGAGCCGCTTGGGCATTTTTTGAACCACAGGCGTGCAGAGAAGGCCTGAACTGAGATGTGGCCCAGATTTCCAGGCAGCAGGCCAGCCAGCGACTGGCCCAAATATAGTTAGTTACCCAGGAGAGATGGAGGGACGAGTCCTGGGACATTCTGGCTCAGCCCATCGGTCCCTCTACCCTGCAGAGCTCTCCCGCACTTGCGGGGACCCCGACTGCCGCTACCCCTGGACGGCGGCCGCAGGGTCCTTGCTTGGGCACAGACACTTTGGGGAGATGCCCCTCCTCATCCTGCATCGCTCTTGCTAACACACGGGAGGTGGCCACTCTGCTCCACGAGGGCATGATCCAGCCACTCCCTGTCCACCCTCGTGGCAGGGGCGGGAGTGGGTCCACATGGGCTTTGGGGGCCGCACGGGTGCGCAGAGCCTCTGGAGGGGCCACTGGGGCCCAGGAGGGCCATGCATGGGCTCGCCAGCTGCTACGGAGCGGCCCAGAGCTGGGGCTGGCCTGGAGGGGACCCACCAGCCACAGGCCTCACTGGCGAGGCCTCTGGTGCCTGACCGTAGCAGCTGCCTGGGAGGCGGCCAGGGTCGCGTCCACGAGGAATTCCTCACGGCGAGTTCTGGGAATTTACGTCTTTGTTCTTTCTGTGGTTTCTTTTTTTAATTTTTTTTTCTTCTCTGGGTGGCCAGGGCTGGGTTCTCCCCCCTCATGCTATGAAGTCAATTCTAGGGCCATGCAGAGCTGGAAAAATAATCCCATTTACTGACACAGGGTCACAGGTTTGGAGACACCATTTCCTGGATGTATCTGGGTCTGATTGAACTGTCTGCATTAGGGCAGGAGGGCAGATCCCACTCTAGGATTTCCAATGAAAGACTCGCATTTTTTCAACTCACTACAGCAGCAGTTATACTTTTTGTATGATGCTACTTGCATAATTTTAAAGTGAATTAAAAAAAAAAAAAAAAAAGCTGGTGCCTGAAATGGGTAATTATAGATGACACAGCACATACATTTAACAAGCTTCTGATTCACTGGAAAAGGATGGAGATAAAATTCATTTTGAGTCAACAGAGGAAGAATTGCAGTGGGCTTTTTGGAACCACCTGGGATCCGCTAGGTCACCATGCAGTGACCTGCCAGGCACCAGGGACTCCAGGGGCTGGAGAAGGAGGGGTCACAAACAGACTTTAAGGATGTCTACAGGGCATCCCTCAGACAAGTGGAGAGGCAAGAGAGGTACCACAGGGCAAAACTGCCAAGATCAGAAGACAGCTTTAGGCTCCGGGTGTTATAAGCAAGTGATGCATGTGAGGCCCAAGCTGGGGACATAAATTCAGCAATGAGCTGGGTCACTCATGGCATTGTCCTCACCCTGCTCACCCTGGCAGCTCCGGCTGAGCTCACGCTTGCCCAGTGGGCTGGCGAGCCCCTGTCCGTGCCCGCTTCGCCCGGACGCTCTGCTCTCACCGTTTGCCTCCTTCGCTCTGCGGGGAGATCCTGGAGGCCGCGGCGTGCTCCTGCTGCTGGAGATAGGCCTCGCTGGGCGTGCGCCGCAGGTCCAGCACGGGGCAGGCGGCCCCGGGGAAGGAGTACACCGGCGTCTGGATGTGGGAGTTCAGCTGCTGAGGGTGGTGGCGTGTGTAGTCCTGGGTGATGACCTCCTAGAAGAGAACCCCAAGTCAGGAAGAGTTGTTTTCCGCTCCCTACTTGGGGACTCGATCAAGAGAGCGCGAGCAGGAGGAGACGCTCTGCACTGGCTGCGCCTCCCCTGGGTTGGGTTGAACCACCTGGGCTGAACACATGGTGCACCAAACCACAGTGCCCCAGTCTTCAGCATCACCCCTGGCCCTCCTCACCAGACAGGGATCGGATCAGCTCTGGAGATGGTTCTGTCCTCCTCCCCAGAGCCCCAGGAAGGAGGCATCAAGCTCACTTACACTGATGTGCTGCGCCAGCGTGACCACGCGCTGGTTCATGCCTTTGATGCTCTGGCTGGCCTGCAGTGGCTGGCACGGGGGCTGCTGGCTCTCCGACGAGCGGAGGTGCTGCAGGTGGGCTGCTTCGGGAGCCGAGGCCTTCAGGGAGGCTGCGGGAGCACAAAGGACAGGGCTGGAGCGCGATGAAAGCTGACTCCTCCTCCTCGGCTACCGAGCTATGTCCTGACAGGGCACCAGGGCATGGAATGCGGGGCAATGCCCGCTGCGGTGCCAACCTCACCTTGCTGCTTCTGTCGCAGGTCATGCTCTGCGTGTCCCTTCTCCGGGTCCTGCAGCAGCTTGGCCCCCTTCTCGTGGGCCAGGCTGGGCGAGCTCACCGGGCTCACGGCCTCAATGCGGTCCGGGCTGTAGCCACCGTGGAAACCTGTGGAAGGGGAAGAAGGGCCGTTATGCCGGAGCTCCCTTTGCCCTTTCTGAGCGCAGCTGCAGTGGTTGCTCACAGGAGGAGTCTCATGTTCAGCTAAGGGGGGGATGAAGAGGTCAAGGAAGACCTGGTGGGTGAAACCACGAGCAGCAGACGTGGCTTCGGAGCAGTGGAGAGGATGGGGCAGCGTGGGACAAGTACAAGGTGTATCTGCCCTCCAAGCAGCCTTGGGACACCTGCTCACAGAGCAGGAACAACAGGCCATGTCCAACTTTGCCTTTTGGTGATGTCCGTGAGAACGTTGTGTTCCCCATGGAGCTGGGAATGCCACAGCTCAGACAGCACAAACCAAACGCAGCCCCTCCGCGCTGGCCCTGTGCTCGGCCCCTCTCCGTCCCGCAGTGAAACATGGAAAAACAGAAATTAGGCTGTGCCAGGAGGGAAGCAATTCCCGGCATGCAGGGACATGGGCTGCAAGGGAGATCTTCAAGAGCTCTACAAAGAAAAGCCCAAAGGCCAATGCATTCAACATCAGTGACTTGAAAACTGGAAACCAGGCCCTTCAGACTCCAGATCCTGCTCCAAAGACACCAGAGTGACACGTGGGGCTCCTTGGCCTTTCTCTGCCTTGGAGCCCCTTGGAGGCACCTCAATGTGCATCAAAACAGGTTGAGCTGGAATGAGGGACCATGACCATCTTTGTCAGAGCACAAAAGGTGAGGCGCACACAGGCTGTGCTTCTGCAGACCAGCTGCAAAGGACCAAGGTGTCCTGGACCCCCTGAAGCCCAAGCCCACCACTCTGCAGCGAGGGAGACACAGGCTGCCTCTGTCCAGCTAAGAAGGTTTGGTAACACTTGGGACTTTCATCTCAATAAGCCTTTGGGAATTCCTAATCAGAATTCCTAGAACTTGCCAATTTGAAGCAGATCTGGCACTTGAGCCACAGGGCTGACGGAGGGGCCCTGGTTCCCAGCACGGACTCTCTTGCAGCTGCCCTGACACACTGACCTCTCACACTGCGGAAGTCTCTTGGGCACGACCTCCCAGGCACCCAGAATTAAGCAAGTCCTGGGGAACCCAAAACCATTGCCATCAGCTCATGGATCAGAGAGAAACCCCTCTTCCTTGGCATGGTTAACATTCAGCTGGAGGAAGCACTAACATCAGGAAATAATGTACAGGAAAAGCTAAGCTGGGTAATGCATCCAGGCCAGAAGCACATCCCGGGCCCTGGATGTTGCGTTGGGATGAGCGAATTGGGAAGTGCAAGGGAGAGCAGCTCTCCTCCCTCAGACCACACTGGCATGCCCTTTCCAGGTGTTTTCCCTGCTCTTCCCTATTGTGCTGTAAGAAGGAGGATTTGGTGGTGACGCTGAATGCTGATGGCCACAGCAGATGCTCCAACTTGAGGAAGGTGCCTTATTAAATCACTGCAGCTGCCTGCTACTTCTGCACACGGATGGGGAGTCTGGATGAACGCTCTGGGTAAAGCCAAGAGCTCTCGCCAGGGTTGTCCCATCACGATTAGCCCAGACCCTGAATCCAATTCCCTTCCTGCACCTTCTTCTGGAAAAATTTATCCCGCCACTTTTGTGTTGTGTGCAGGATTGCTGTCAAGTGGTTATTTTGCTCTGCTCTGGAAGCAGTTGCAGAGCACGGCTGGGTTAAGCAATCCCTGAACCTCCCTGTCCACGTTTCCTTCTTATCCCACATCCATTGCTAGGGACCCTACGTGGGGGTATCTCACCAGAGCAACGCCACTCGGCAGCCTGCAAAGCACTTGGAGATCCCGCGTGCTCCAAGGCACAACTGCGAGTGGGGACGTGCCTGTCTGCTGGCCAGCGGCCCTGTCACACTCCCCTCTTCGCTCGTTTGATTTATTACCCACAACTGTTTCTTACGGACTGCCTGGGAATTTCTAATTATGGGGAAATCAGAATTAGCAAATTGCTATTGTCCGTAAAAAGCAATACCAGGAACTGAATGACATTTTCAAAACAAGCCTTGGCAATGGAAATAATTAAAAAGAGGATGGGAGAAGGGAAGATCCCTAAAACACACACAAATAAAAAGCCTGGAATAATGTAACAACTGGGAAGCAGAGGGAGAAACACACTTGGGTTGCTGACGAAGCCAAGAGCCAAAACGTGCAACTAAAAATAAGAAATAACAAAATAAAATCAGTTTCAGGCCGCAGATTCCCTCTCTCGTCCCTCCCCTTCAATTTTTTACCAACACTAGTGGAGTCGTTACTAAGCGAGCCTCTTTCTCGCTGCCCCTTACTGCAAGAAATTTGACGCATGATAACCACATCTATGAAGTTGGCTGCTGTCGTGGTGGTCTTACCGAGTGCTCGAAGCTCCTGTTCCTGCATTGAAAAGGGTTTACTTTGACTCTTTTCTCTACTGTGCTGCTCAGGGCCTGAGGCTGCGTGCTGCTGGTCCAGGGAGTGATGGTGTTGCTGGCTTTTCCCCTGTCCTCTGCTATAGTGATGAGAAGAACCAGGCCCGGAGGCAGGTAAAGGCCTCGACTCCATGGCTTTAATAGGTGAAGGCGACTGTTCTAGGTTGGCCCCGGCGGGCAGCTTTGAGGTGAATATGTTGTTGTCAGTCTGGGGACGTTCTACCTTGGCTTCTCGGGCCCTCGAGGCCTCTTTCTGTAGCATGGCCGGGTCCATCATGGCTGCGTAGCCGTCCACCGCCCCGATGGAGGAGCGCAGCGTGGAGGCCGAGGGGAAGCCTGCAGAACGGATCGGCGACGTGGTAGTGGTGGATGAGGATCTTCGAGGCAAAAGGAAAAGAGGCAAAGATAAGAAAACCAAGTGGTGAACGGAACTGTTGCTACTCATTCCCCCAGATCAGCCCTGTCCACCCAAGGTCCTTACAGAGCTCCTGCGTGTTGAGTTGGCCCATACTGGAGCAGGTGACAAGGGCTCAGACTGAGGCTCCACCACCCACATATCCCCCACAATAGCCGGCCATGGGCTACTTGCTGTCACCAGGATGATTCAACCAGAGAGAACAAAAACCATGGAACAAACCCCAGAGACCATAATAATCCCAGGCAGGAGGAGGAAACTTTCAGTGACAGAACTGGCATCTTTATTTGGTCACAGATAGCCCTCAAACATCTTTTGTGGTAATAGTTAAAGCCACCAGATAAAGACAAGGAAGAGGATACTCAAATTGGCCTCTGTCCATCACAACTTTTTCTGCAAGCTCCAGTCCTGCTCTCCCTGAGATCGGAGGCCAAAATACCCTCACTCCACCTCAGCGGATCACGAACCAACACTCATTACGTATCCGCCGCGGCTGCCGCTGCGCGGAGGCCTCGGTGGTGGCTCCCACCTCGGTGGGGGACGTACCGCAGGACGGAAGGCGTGGGGTTCTCCGAGGAGATGATCTTCATGCTCGTGTTGTGGAGCACACTGGGGCGCTGCTGGATGGTCTCGTGGGTGCGGGGGGACACGGGAGAGTGCTGGTGGCTGTGAGAGTGCGACGACGAACGGCTGCTGGACTGCTCCGTACCTGGGGACACAATTATAGACTTCTGCAGCCCTCCTGGGTACAGCCCCAACCCTACGTCCACCCAGCACTGGCCCTGCCACGTTGTGCTGGGCTCCTCCCCAGCCTACCTGGTCTCCAGATGGGTGCGTGCTCCACGGTGGTGGACGCCAGGATGGACTTCTCGCGCTCCCGCTCACGTTCCCGATCCCGTTCCCGCTCTGACACCGATGATCCCGACTGTTTGGTCATGTGTGTGGGGCCTCCTGAAATGGAAAGGGAGTGAAAGGACTGCAGGCAGAGCAATTCTCTGACAGGGAACACGGCCTGCTCTTCATATCACTTTGTCTATGGAGCAGAGAGATAAGCAATGGCTCCATCCAAGGTCACCTAGAGGAGGCCAGACCAGGAAAACCAGCATGACGAAGCCCAAACAAATCATGTAATAGCTATCCTGGCACCTTCTCCAGCGCACAACCTTTACACAAAGCTGTTTGCTATCTGCTGTTTCAGGGGAGACAGGGAAAATGCAAGGAAGACTACAACAAGCAAACTCAGCATGGTCCAGAAGCATCTGGTCTGAGGGAAATAATGGTTTGATCCACAAAGACGAATTAATTTGGGCTCCCTGATCTGCGCTGGCATGCTGAGCTTATGATCCTGAATAATTTAAGGAACGCCTGCCCGACTATTTTCCTATGGACAAAGCACCTGGCCGGTGTTACCTGGGGAGAGCGGGGAGCTGCTGTGTCGGCTGCCGAAGGTCTGGGGAGGAGCGGGGATGTAGGTGATGCGGTCCATGGTGGTGGCTGAGGTACCGGGGGTGGGGGGCACGAGGACAGGCAGGTGTGGCACTTGGGAGAGGTCGATGATGCCTGGAGAGAGAAGCGAGAGGACCGTCAGGGTGACACTGAGCTGCTGCGGCTTGGTCACGTTGGAGCAGGCAGCAACGTTCGAGGAGGTCGACCCGTCCTGCTGCTCTCTGGTGCAGAGCGAGAGGTGCCAGCGCAGCCCCAATCGCTGTTTGCAAGGGGAGGAGATGCTCCTCGGGCAAACACAGCGTGTCCAGCTGCTGGGAACACTTCAGCATGGGGCATCATCTCTTGACCCCCTGCCAAGGATGCTTTGTAACAGCTGTCATATGTTCCCCACCATCTCCAAACAGGCTGTTTTTAATTTCATCTGTCTGACTGCACCAAATGGGACCTGATTTTCAATGGCTCGCTGGGGAGGAGGAATGCCAAGATGTTCCCGTGCAGAGCAAGAGGCGGCAGCTCCTCCTGGCTGGCCAGACCCAGCCCCCTGCTGCTCTGCATGCAGGGAGGGCAGGAGGAACCACCCCACCCAGCGCATCTGTGCAAGTAACCCCTCGAGCAAGCTGTTTCCTTTGCAAAAAGCCACGTATAATACTATTAGCACTTATATTTTCCTTGCCAGGCTGGGAAGCCCTTGCTGCCATGGGCTTTACTCCCTGCCAGGATGGAAGTCCATCACAGGCTGCAAAAGACAGAAGCAGTTCTGCAGTTTGGCCCTTTTCCTCCATCTTTCTTACTGTGTTTTACAGGACTCGATCTGGCCCCACATCCTGTGACCCAGCTGCCAACTGTTCCGATCTGTTCTTTCCTTCTTTTGCCACTTCTCCCAGCTCCAACCCGCTCAGTTCCATTTGTGCCTCCTGCTGCCTGTCCCGCTCCTCTCCCGCGGAAGAGCAGGGCAAGGCAGTGGGCAGGACACAGCACCTGCACGCATCTGTGGGGCTGCACATCCCCGGAGACCCTGGAGGAGCCAGGAATTACTTCCCGCCAACAGCCCTTTCTGGAGGGGCATCCAACAGCTGTTTGGATGCCTGCAGCGAGTCTCAGCATCAGCTTACGGCAGGAAGCAGAAACCAATAACAGAGCTAGACTGGGGGTGAACCTGGGGGGGCAGAATCCGGCTGGCGCATGCCGTGCCTGCCTGAAATGCTATCGGATCTCCAGGCATCACAGCCACCCGGCCCAGAGCTGCTTGGGCTCCCCGACGGGCTCTGCAGCAGCAGCTGCCGCCCCGGCCGCCCGCTCAGGCTGCAGTGCCAGGGCTCAGCAAGAGGAGTTGCTCTCCCGGCAGCTTTGGGGAGGCTCCCAGTACCGTGCGGGACTTTGGATGCTGTCTGACTTGCAACCCTATGTCCAGGCTGCATGCAAGAAAACTCAACAATCTAAAGATAGTGGTGAAAGCAGCAATTCTGCTCCCCAAAGCTGCCAAGCGATGCTGCTGCTACAGCACTGGGTGACTCCGTGACACCGGCCCTTGGACCCAGCGTATCTTTGCAGCGGGCAACGAACTGGTACCTCTGGGTCTGACCCAGCCACCTCTCAAAAGACAGAAATGCCATCAACCCCCCGGGACAGCGCGGCGCTCGCAGGACCTGCTGCATAGTTGAGAGCCAGCGAGGGTTCCCGGGGCGAGAGGCCGCGCAGCATGTCCGCCCGCTGCGCCATGGCCGTGGCGGCGGCGTTGTGGTGCATCTGCTGCGAGGTGATGTAGTCGTTGATGATGGTCTGCCGGTTCTCCATGGCGGCTGTGTCCGGGTACCCCCGGATGAGGTACGGGGGGTAGAGGTGGGGGTACGTGGGGCTCGGAGCCAGGTGCCTCGGCAGGTAATAAGCAGCGGCTGGGAGAGACAAAGACGCAGAAACAAAGTGGGTTTCCCCAGGGATCGGCTCGTGGGGGACAGCAGGCAGGGCTGCAGGCGGGGGACACGTGGGGCCTGCCCGTGCTAGTGGGAGACACGTTTGGAGACGTCGGGTGCCTGATTCAGCACACGCAGAGCCCAACCACCTGGCCTCGGCTGGCAGGCCCTGCCTTTGGGAACATCACTTTTCATGAGCTTGCGGTGCAGGAAGCCAGAAGGGCTTTTCTTTTTGCTGGATCAGGGCCTTAAGCTGCACAGCTGGCAGGGGCTCAGCAGGCACCGCACACACGAGCTCAGGACACAGGCAGCGGGGCGAGCAGAGTGCTGCCGACACGGCTCCGGACGGGAGCCACAACTGGAGCCCAGCCTGGTTCTGATGGGCCTCCCGGTGTGGCTGGGGGCAATGCAGACCGCTGTGAAGCCTGTGACAGCACATTTGGCTGTGCCTCATTGCACAGCTTATAAAGGAGAAGGGCCAAACTGATCCCCTGTCACAGCAATAAAAATCCAAACCGTCTCCCATGGGGAACAGTTTGGATAAAGCCAGATCCACCGTGGCTGAACCCAAAGTAGTGTTTGCGCCTGGCGCAACCTCTGCCTTTTGGAGCTTTGCAAGCAAAAAGGCAATGCCAAACCCAGCCTAACCTGCCGCGGACAGTACCTGCTTCCAGTTGGATTCCCCTGGGGATGGCGGCGGGGTCGAAGGCCAGCGGGATGTGGCCCCGGTAGAGGTCGACGCCGCTCACGCCGCGCAGCAGGTGCTCGTAGGGGGAGAGGGGGTGGTGGTGCTCGGGCACCGGGGCGTGCGGGGACTTGGAATTGCTGAGCTCTCGCGACGCAGGGGGGATCTTCCTGTCCTGGGACACCGGCTTCCCAGCAGTGATGCTCCCTGCAGCAAGCAGAAGGAAATGAGTCAGAGGAGCCGAGTCCCGCCGGCCTCGACGGGACCTTTGACATCCTGCCCTCGCCTGCCACCTCGCAGGGGACCGCACCAGAGGGACTGGGCAGAGCGACAGGGCGCAATGCACCAAGTGAGCCCATCTCTGCAAGCAGCAGCACTGAGAGTATCCCTTGCACAAGGGGAGGGACAGACAGCAACCGACCTGTCCCCTCGTCCCTAGTATGTGGTCTAGAGGGAAACGCAGCCACAGTGCCAGCCGGAGCCATAGAGGCTCCCCAAGGCAGCTCCCCGGGCACTGCTGCAGCTGGATGCCAGGTTTGGCTTCTGAAGGGAACAGGGGGAAAAACTTTCCTCTTTATCCACCTGACAGCTGCCCTCCAAGAAGGCCTGAGTTCAGCTTCAAAGACAGCAGCTTTCAAGCTCTTCCTACCTAGGATCCCTCAGCATTTCCTGGTGTTGGCCTGGCCCCAGAGGTGCAGTGAGTTTGAGCTCCGTGACTTTGGCTTTGTGTTTCTCTGCTCACAGCTTGAAAATTCCCCCTAGCAGGGAGCCCAGCAAGAGGGCTGTCCGGTCGGCCGGACAAGCTCATCCAGGCCCGCACGAGCACCCAGCGGCTCCACACCCGCACCCCGCCAGCACCGAGAGGTTCATGCGGCAGGGCAGAACGCGGGACCCCGGCGCGGGCGATGAAACACGGTTCAGAGGGTTCAAACACCGGCTGCCCTCCGGAGCCAGCAGCTCTTTCACAACCAGTGCAGTGGAGGCTGCAAGGATGTCAGGGCCTTCCCCGGGCTTGGCCAGCCCAAGCTGGACACCGGTGGCCTCGCCACCCCTCTGGGGACGAGCATCACTGGTCCACGTGCCCTGCGAGTGGGCTGGGGGCAGCACGGTGGGCAAACGGACGATGTCCCGGCTGGCGGAGCAGAGCGCGGCCGCCCCGGCGGGTTCCCAGTGCCTGGCTTCCCTGCAGCCGGTGTTTACGTCCCCTCGTACGCGCGCAGGAAAACCCAGCGCCGCGGCTGTTGACTTTCAGATAACCATGGCTACGACATGGGTTATGCGAACCGCCACTCCCTCTCCTCTCGCAGACCTCAGGGACTTGGCACGGCTGCTGAAGGAGAAAAAATGCAGCCCGCTGCAGAGCAGAAGGAAGGTTTAACTGGCTTGGAAAAGATCCCTTCCAATTCGACCCACGATACAGGAACTTCTCATTAGAGACTCCTCGGCCTCCGCAGGTTCTTTGCACCCCAATTCCCCATGAGCTGCAGGCGTGCAGGATTCTGCTCTCCTGCTGGCGCTTCACAGAAACAGTTGGGTTTTCCCTTGAGAAACGTCCCCGCAGCCTGGGTGTTGCCTCCCCAGTGTGAGAACAGCATGTTCACCATATGTGCACATCTCAAAGAGCCTCCGCGCAGCGGCAAGCTTCGCCGACAGGCAGCTCCGCTCTCGGGGGGGAAAAATTGCCTGAGCTACAGAGACGGCAGAAACTGCAGCAACAGGACAGGGCAAGCACGAGGGCCAGCCAGAGACCTGCTGTGCTAACGCTCTGGTTCTGCTGAGTGTGTCTCGCCAGGCTTTGCCGATCACCAGACCTGAGCGTGGCCTTGTCCCCAGCAGCCCCAGCTCCGGCTCCAGGGACAGGAGATGACCAGCAAGGGGAGCAGGAAGACCCTGCCAGGCCCAGCTGAACTGACCAGATCTACCAGCTTAGAAGGGATTAGATGTTCCTAGAGGCAAGGTGGGTGCTGAGGTGACAGATGAGGCCCAGACACGCAAGGGAGGCAAACGCTCACCAGCCTGGGGAAAAGAGCATGAAAACGCCCCTCAGCAGTGCACCAAGCACTGCTTTTCTTCCTGCCTTTAGCAACTGGGGTGCCCTGCATCAATGCTAGGACACAGAAAATGCTTTTTAAAGAGCATCAGCTCCGCAAGCCAGGGTTGAATTCTCCTTTCAGTTATAATTCTGTGGACACGGAGCTACAGGAAGGGTGTTGAGCCCCGGCTGCCGTGAGTCAGCCTGCAGCCACGGGGTGCAGGCGGCTGCTGCAGAGAACAGGTTAGACGGGCACCTGCCGGGAACTACTCGGTGCTCAGGTGCGCTCAGCGGGGCCTTCCTGCACATCCTGCTCCTTCAGCTCGCTTTATATCTTAGCACCCAATAGAGGGGTGGTGAGTACCTTCGTGCTGCCGTGGCGTGGATTCCCTCGTGGAGACCGGAGAGCCTCTGTGCAAGTGGCTGCCGAAGGCCGTGCTGTGCCCTGCCTGATGCTCCTCGTAGGCAAGGGCACTTTGGTGTGGCTTTCCTGGCTCAGGTACAATCACGGGAGCCCCTCTGGCAATGGAGCCTCCCGCGTTTGTCACCGGGCTTGGCCTGTTTTTCAGGCTCTCTTCAAAAGCTCTCTCCAGATTCCTTGCGTCTTGCATGATGTCCAGTGAGTGCACAGAGTGAAAAGTCCTCCCAGGACTGCCAATGATGGACCGGACATCGTGCTTTTTGGTACTTGTTGAGGAAGAGCTGCTGTCATACTTCAGTGGGGTACCCTGGGGACAAGAGGTAGAGCGAGGGGAGGTCAAAGGGGTGCAGAGCAGACAGGGATGCAGTGGTCACCTCCCAACAACTTTCAACAGGGCTTACACTTCCTAGTTCAGTGGGACCATACATCAGCAACATCAGTTTGCTTGTCAGTGACAACAGCCACCAGGGAAGCACGGATAACAGGACGGCACCGAGCAGGGCAGGGTGGGGTGCTCCTTTTGCACGCCTTGCTGTGCCCCAACAGGATGAAGATGAGTCACTGCTAAAGGCTGTCTGTGCCCATCACGCCTCTCTCCTACACACGCTGTGAAATGAGGTAGAACTACCAGGTGCCATGGGAACCCTCCAAATATTTGGAGCTCAACATGAGACAGCATGCCACGTTTCACCCTATGCAATAGCCTTGCCGGGTTGCCCATAAAGGGAAGAGGGCAAGACTGTGTATATCCAGAGTCACAATTGCTGAGGGCACTGGGTTGACTCTGGCCTTGAAAAAGAGCCAAATCTGGCCTCCTGAGCACGCCTGTATGGGTGGAGCATCGCTTTTCTTACATGCCAAGGAGGGACTGAGCTCATTTCCCTGAGTTTTGTATTTATCTGCTGGGGAAGGATAGGAAAAGACAAAGTTTACCACAGCAGATATACATTCTGATCAGTGACCCGTTTGCAGCTCTAGAAGCCCTCTCTTCTCTCCTTTAAACTTGGGAGCAGTCCCCTAGGATCCGTGCAAGGAGGACAGCTTGAGTAGGACGGACCACACCTGTGGGGCCACGTGCCATATGCTGTTCACTCCAGACTCACCTGTGTAATAGAGCCTTCCTTCAGAGGCCTCGTCAGAGAGATGTCCGGTGTCCGCCTCAGCTCTTCCCTGGGAATCTCATGGATTGATCTTCCTGCTTCTTTCACCGTGGCAACCAGGCCTTCATGGGCTGGTTTCATTTTCAGGGGAGTAAGGCCCTCATGAGACCTGACCTTGTAGGCATCAGATAAGTCCCTTGGTGGAGTGTTTTCCCTCTTGAGCTGTTTGGCTTCTCTTCTGAGGTAGTCCTCATGGGCCTCCACATAGGACCGAGGTATTCCTGCAACCCACCCAAGAAAACGATGCAGTGGGGCGATCCCCCAGCCAGACACTGGGCTCTCAGTTCCCAGGGGATGCGGAGGCCAAGGGGATCTCTAGCTAATGCACATTGCTCGGGGATCGGTACCCAACTGAGCATACACAACAGCTACATCACGAATGCAAAAGGACATGCTCACTTCTACTGGCAGTTTCTGGACCCATCCCGCACTACTCTAAATCTGCCTTCATGTGAGTAGCTGGAAATTTTACCCCTGACTTCAGTGGGAGCCGAGTTAGGCAGAAGTGGAGCAGGACTCAAAATCTCAGCCACACAACTGAGGCTGCAGAGATCTGCAATCAGACCACGACATGTCCCTCTCTGGTTCTTCCTGCTCTAACCTGACAAATGAGGGGCCCCACGTGTGAGAATATCAGTGGCATAACAATTTTCACACGTTACCTCTCTCTGTGACCTTGTTCTGTGTGCTGACATTACCTTGTGTTATTGAGCCCCGGATGTGATGCTGTTCCTTCAGGTTATGAGGACTGTGTCGGTCTGGAGGGATCGCCCGACCCATTAGACCTAGAACAGATCCAAGAGGAAATGCTGGGTTGTTATACAGAAGTCCATTTACAAAGAACACACAATAATGGTGCTGTCAGAGGATCTTGGGACAATGAAAAAAAAATTAACAATTTTAAAACGACTTAATTTCTCTTTTTAAAATGTGTTGCCTTTTTTGGTAATCCTCAAACTGCAATACTAGGTCAGAAAGCAAAGACAGATGGGTGAGTGCATATCCCTTGCTTTTCCATGCTGTCCTGTTAGGACATGCCATGGGATATAACTAATCACTGTTATAGTAGTTAACTAACAGTAGCTAAGAGTAGCTGGGTGGCACCTATGGCACATCCTAATGATAAGAATATAGACACGGGAATTTGCATAGAGTAGACCAGAGATAAGATGCACTTTCTGCCTCTCACTACGGGTACTGTGCTGGTGAAAGGTTTCACCCAGACCCACCTTCAATGCTGGCAGATAATGGATCACGGGCTGATAAGCCCCTGCTGATCCTCCCCTCCATCATATCGTAGGTCCGCTTGGTTCCCGTGGGCTCGTGCGAAGCTCCCGAGCTCCTGCTGTCTTCTTTGGGACACTGCGAAGCAGCAACACCACCTGGGAAAGGGAACAGAGAGAAGCAACATCAGGAGCATGGAAAGTCGGGACTTGCTGAAGGAGGGCGTTTACTACTGTTTGCATATTTTGCTGAAAGATCAGATCCTATCTGAACAACAGCCACTGTTTGGCATTGCAAGTAACATCACACAAGGTTGGCTTCCAAGAAATTCATCTGATGTCTTCTCTCCTCCCTGCCTGCCTCAGATTCCAAGTCCTGTTCCTCCTACTTGGGTAGGAGCATCCACCCTGCCCAACTCCCTTCCTCCCCCTTGCTGGCTAGATGTAGACAGTGAGACATCGTGGAGCAAGCTCAGCTCTGCTGTAAGGAGCTGTAATTCCCACTGAACTTGGCCCTGTGATTCTGGGGAATTTTTTTTTTTTTTCCTGTTTGTTTTGATTTCTGCTAGACACCTACTGCTTGGGATGTTGTCCAGTCTTAACATTTGCTGAGACACTCCCCGGGTGAGAAAAACACGCAAAAGAGGGGGTGAAGCAAAGCAGAGAAAATAAATTCCTTTGAAACAGCAACAAGCGTGCATGTCTGGGACAGGCACTGAGAAGTCCCACGCATCAAAACAGGACTGAGGGAGCCAGTCCCGGACTCGCTGCAGGACACTGGCCACGGCCCCTTCCAAAGATGGAGCAGATTCAAACACAAGCCCAAGACACAGGAGCTGTCCCGAGTTGCCAGCGCAAGCCTGGCCGTGCCAGGCTGTGCCAGGCTCCCCCCGCGCGATGGGCTGCGCGGCACAGGCTGCCTGCCCTCGCCTCTGCCCTGCCAAATCCGTCCCACCCCTGTGTCCAATTTCCTCCACTGAGTGCTGCAAGCTGTGAATTCACCCGGCGCTTTCCGAGCCAGCTGAATGCCCCATGTTTATGTAACGAGCTCCAAGCTATGATGTTGGCTTGGAGAGATAAACCCTGCTGCCCATTATCACTGGCCTGGTCTCGCCTGCCAAGAAATGCCTGTGCCCTGATCCTCCTCTTTCAGGGGCATAGAATGTGGGTTATACAATTAGAGAAAAAGGAGAAGTTAAAAGCATTATTTCCATCATGGCAAATTGGGAACAAAAGTTTTCTTCTGCCAAACCAGCAATTAATAAAATGGAATCATTACAACCTCACACCCACTACCAGTTTCCACAGTCAGCACCCGCTCAGTCCAAAAAGGATCCAGGGAATGTTCTGGGAAACAGGCGGTAGATTTGTCCCCGAGCTGTGGTCTCAGACTGCTGCAGCGGGATAAAGCCGTGGGCGACGGTCGGGAAGCAGCCGGGCACCCCGAGGGTGCGACGATCCTGCACCCTGGCATCGCGGCGCATCTGCTGCGAGCAGCCCTTCTGCACAGGGGACACGGTCCCGGGTCCCTTTTGTGCTGTGGGGAAGCAGGAGGAGGGCGCCCGGGAGGAGAGAGGCTAAACAGAAAGGAAATCGCTCGGCAAACGTGTCCCTTGCCTTGCACAAGCCGTTAGCAATCACGGGCGGAATGAGAATAACCAATCTAGCACAATTCAGCTCGCACATGCTGCAGGATCTCAGCTCATTACAGCCCTTTTATTTTAAGCATCCTCATGACACTAAAGAATTTGCAATTTTTTTTCTGCCTGCCAAAATTCATAATCACCAACCATTTCAGTCTTTTAATTTCACTTATTTATTTAATCTTTTAACTCCTTCTCTTCCGTACCTCTCTGCCAGGATGCCACCAATGATTCGGGATCTTAAGGATGGGATGCTCTTGGTCCCTAGACCCACACCTCGCACCAGGGGAAGCTGGTGGAGAAATGGTACCTGGCAGAGGAACCGAATTGCCCCTTGGGGCTTCCCTCCATGCAGAGGGAGAAGACCCGGCCATCCCAGCGGCACGGGGAGACCCGGCCCTTCCCGGGTCCCCGGCAGTACTGCGAACACGCCTCACTCCAAGGATAAGCCGGAGCCAAAGCAAGCACGTGTGCGGTGGGAAACAGGCCGAGAGGTGCCGGGCAGCACACGGCCCATTGACGACACCGGTGGATTTCGGGGGGATAGCGCCTGGGCTGGGGTGTCCCCGTGGCAGGACCTGCAGCGGGAGGCACGGTGATGGGCACGGGGAAGGAGTCCGGGCTTCAGGTTTCCTTTCGTCACCCCAAATGGCAGCTCAGGGGCCGGCTCCGGGCATGGGCGGCCGTCGTCACGCCAGCCCTCGCCTGGTCGGGAGCCTCCTCATCTCCCGCGCGGTGGCACCGCTTTGGAGAGCAGCCTCATTCCGCTCTCAGCCCGGGCAGTCTGGATCAGAATAGCCTATTGCACAAACAAGTCCCAAAACTCTTCCTGCCTTCTCCTTGGGACGAATCCTGACAAGCATCCCAAAGGGCACGGTGACACAAGGCTCCTGCTGTGACCTTCTTATTGGGAGGAGAGTGGACAGGCAGAGGAGGCAGAGCTGGAGCTGCAGCCTGGCCAGAGCCTCTGGTCTGGCCACTTTTACACCATGGCCCTGGGGCCGAGAGTCCCGAGAAGATGGGGCTGGGAGGAGGGGGTCTCCGTAACTCGGGCCATCCTTGTCCCTGCTCCGGGCGAAGGGGAGCCGGGCTCCCCGCCAAGGGCAGCCGCAGCCTGGAGATGCCTGACCCAGCACGCGGTGACAGGCGAGCGCGGAGGAGACCTTCCAGCTTCACTGGAGATGAACATCTGCTTATCTCTAATGGAAGCCACCAGGGCTCGCGGAAGGGTGTTTATGGCCAGCGCTGCCATGCGGGCAGCAGGCGCAGGGGCAGCAGGAGCAGCTGGTACCAGATGCTGATACTGTGACCGTGGCGAGGTGGCCGTCACCACAGCGTTGGGGACCCTCAGCAGCCCCTTGAGAGGAGCCCAGCGCCCGGCCTGCCTGTAGCCCTGTTTGCTTTGCTAGCTCCTTGCGCAGGCAGTGGGTCGGCCTGGTTAACGAGTGACGTGGAACACGCGGCGGGCACCGCGCGCGGGGCGCCGCACCGGGCCGCGGGGTCCACAGCACCTCGCGCTGGGTCGTGGCAGCAGGCCAAGCATCCCTCGGGATCCAGAGGTCCCAGGGAGCCAGCAGCGGGACACAGGGAAACCGAGGCAGGGTGCTGCTGCGTCCCGAGGGGATTCCCGCAGGGTGGCAGGGACGGCCGCACGGCGCCCAAGGCGCAGATGCTGCATGTAGAAAATCTGGTATCCAAACAGACCCGCACACCAGCTGCACTCCCTTCCGTGCCACGGGCACCACATCGAGCCCGGCCGCGAGGAGTCGGACACCAAGGGCTGCCACATGCCCATCCCCGTTGCCGTGGCTCCTGCCGTCTCCCCGCGCCGGGGCGAGACCGGCCGCACGGGACAGCGGGAGATGCAGCGCGGGCCGGAGGGATGCAGGGTGAGAAGGGAGAGCAGCGAGGCCGGGAGGCACCGCGCGAGACCTGCACGCTCCCCTTCGCTCCCCTTTCCTCAAACAGCTCCCGCATCCCAAGCGTCGCCGCGTGCGCCCGCGGCGCCCAGCCCAAAAAGTCAGGGGACACGGACTTACCGTCGTAGGAGAGCACATGGCCTTTCTTCCCTTCGTAAATGACATGTCCCTTGGGCATGGCATCCTCTCTCACTTTCTCTGCTCGGCTAGGGCTGTCTTCTCCGATTATCCTGGTAATGGTTCCTTTGTACAGCACTTCTGCTGGGGTGCCCTTGGAAAGCCACCAAGATCCATATTTAACAGTGTCACAAGCAATTAAGCAAGCAAGCGCTCGCGCACACAGGAACACTCTGTTCCAAAAGGGAGGCCGGGCGGCGGGGCGAGCGCGCCCGGCCTCCGCTTCCTGCGCGGCCAGCAGCGAGAAATTTGCAGCTTAATTATTGATGAGGACAATAACGACGAGCGGTAAAAAGGTACGTGATTTGTGCGAGGTTGCTGGGAAGAGGCCCAGGGGGACGAGGGCAGCACGGAGGCGGCAGGGACTGGGCGCGAGGAGCCCGGCTGGTCCCGGTGCCGACGGCCACGCTCACCCTGCGCCTCAAGGGAGCCCAAAGCAGCAGCTCTTTCCCCCTCTTCTTCCCTGCGCTTTGCAGAATAAGCTGCTCCCATCTCCCAGGTGTGCAGGATCGGCCGGCATCGGCCTCTACCTCTCCTTCAAACCCCCTGCAGACGCACGTCCTGGAAGACCTCACTGATGCTTAGCACCCCCCTGCGGCCACCACGGCCTTGCCAAGCGTGGCCTGGATTCCAAGGGGCTGCCGGGGTGTGCGGGGTCCCTCTCCCTGTCACAGGGACAGCAGTGGGAAGAAGCTGTCAAAAATGAGCTCTCCATCAACACCCACCCAACTGGGAAGCTGCGGGAGCCATTTGGGCAGAGCCGTTTGTCACACGTGCAGTGGGAGAGGGCAGACAGCACCGGCACGTCCTCCTTCCCCGTGCAAGGCAGGGGATGCCCACGGCAGCACCAGCATCGTGGCTGTTTTATGCCAAAGCCTGAGGAGAGACTCTCTCCTTGCCCCAACTCAGAGACATCTCTGCTCTGCATCCATCAGAGCCCCAGCCATCCCCCAGAGCCCACGGTGGCCTTGAGGACGAGCCAGCGCGTGGGGTCGACGCTCCGGCCGTTCGCACAGGCAGAACACCCGGTCCCGGCTTTCCCGGCGCGGCTTTCCCAGCCCCAGTAAGTTGCCTTCCTTCCGCGGACGTGCTCGGAGAGGATTTGAAAGCAGGTGATGACAGATGGCTTCAGAGCAGAGAGCATATATTCAAGATCTGCCTTCTGCGAACTGGGTGAGTAATCCGAGATCACATATCAGCTCTGGTACCAGGAGCTGCTGCAGGAACGGGGGCTGCTCCGGAGCGGGAGCAGAGGGAGGCAGCCCCATGGACCGTCGGCTCCGGGCGCCTGCAGGTACCCTCCTCTTGGCTGCAAAGGGCCAGCCGCAGCTCCGGCCGGTACCTCACTCCCGAGCCAAAGGAATTCTAGATGGATTCATCAGCTGGGTGTAAACCAGGGTCTAAACAATCCCTGCTCATCTCCTGAGCTTCACACTCACCCCTCACTTGCCATACCTGCCAGAGGGGCACGCGAGGGGATGGAGCACGAGGTTGGGGTTATTTACAGTTCCCAAGCACCCACTTCTGGCAGCTGTTGGGCAGAGGGCACCAGGCAAACTGTACCTTTGCTCTGCCCCAGGGCTTGGGCCCCGGACCCCAGGGAACATGCTCAGCCTCCTTGAGGGAGGCAGGCAAAAACCTGAGTGCGAGTGGCTTTCAATGTCTAAACGATGGCCAGATAAAATCCCCACAGGATACAGACTTTTCTTTTTTTTTTTTTATGCTCTCCACTCTGTTACCTGATGAGCAATAACTCACACCGCAAAAACTATCGCCCGCTTGCCAGCTGCTCCTCCGAAGATGGATGGTGAAGATTAAAGCCAAAGCATCTTCCTGCTCGAGAGCCTTTGGGCAGGACCTACAGCACAGCGTGCTCAGCCCTGGCAGGAGACCTCGTTACCTGACATGCCCCTCGCAGCCTTCCCATTCCCCTGTCACGGCCGGGCCCTCCACCCATCTCCTCCTTGCTGCGCTTCCCTGTGCTGGCAATGTTTGCTCACGACCACTCAAAGCTGCTTTTTGGGGTTCTGGGCAGCTACTTAAAGCCAAGGGGAAGGCGTCGCTCACGCCAAGGCACTTACATGCGTGATGGACCCTCGGTATGTGATGGGCGACTCTGGAGGGGGCCGGGATGTGGGGGTTCCCTTGGTGATGCTCCCTCCCGACGCGGGGCCGAGGGAGGTACCTGTAAGACACAAGAGTTGGTGGCCAGATTTGTCCCTCAGCCCAAAACCCTGCAGGGTGGAGAGCGCTCCCGGCTAAGCCGGAAGGATCCAACCCAACCTCTGGGCAGGGGAAGCCCTCAGCGCCACTTCAGGTTAAATCCAATGTCTTGCACAGCCCTTCCCACCACGTCCCCCGGGGGACCTTGCCGAGCTTGGAGCACAAAGGCGGAAATAACATTCTGCGGTTATTCTGAGGCCACCCGCTCCCTGCTGCCTTCAGGAACGGGCCGGGCAGATTTATAGGCCCGGCAGAAAGGACGGCCTGTGTCAGCCTCTCCTGATACGATCGGAGCAGATCTCCAAAGAGATGCAGCGCGGGGTGGTTTGAGTTCACTCGTGTGTTATTTGCCCTGGGCCGGTGCCAATCCACTGTACTCCCTGCATCTGACTGCATTCGTCGGGGGTTTTCACAAGCCAGAATTTGCACTTAAAAGCAAGGCTTGTGCACTTGTTTTCTTCTTCTGAGCTATGGGGAGAGCAAAATGGGAGGGCTTGATTTAAATGAAATGTGGTCCCAGCCCAGCTGCAGCACTAATAGCGAGGAGCCTGAAAAGCAATTAACGGCATTTAAACAGGTCTCGCTTTGCTATCTTGAGCAACCACTGCGAGGTGCCCCTTAAACAGAAAAACAGAAATTTCCCGCCAGCATCGACACGCGAGGCCTTGATTCTGGGAGATGGCTGGAAATGCCTTGGCATCCATCAGAGATGTTTTACAGACCTATCCAGCCACCCCCTCTGGGCATCCGGCCATCAGGAGAGCAGAGGGAAAGAGGCACCTTCAGCTGGGCAGAAACCCAGGAATCAAATTAGGACTTAGCAGGCGGGTAGAGCCATCGGCGGCGCTTGGCAGCGCCCGCACGTCGTCCCTGCTGCCGTGTGCCGTGTCCCGCGCCCGCTCCGCACTCACCCCGCAGGATGGAGCCCTCCTGGGCCGGCTGCATAACCAGACTTTCCGGCTGGTTGGCCTGGCTTCTAGGAGAAAGTTGTTCCTGCTTTACTCCAGGAAAAGGCACTGGAAAACATTAACCACGTATCGGTTAGGGCATGGCCCAGCAGCTCTGGGCCTTCGCGGCTCCCCTTGCTTTTTGCAGCTGCGGCTCAGGCCTTGCATGGTTTGCACCTCCTCAGCGGGTATTTCTCATACTGATGAAGAACTGGTGTTGGAAAGGGCCAAGGACCACAGTTGCTATCAGGTACCGGGCAGGGAAACGGGCGCTGCGCTGGTGCCTCCTTGCACGGCTCCCGCTGCGGGGACGGGGTTTCCTCCCTGCAGCCTCAGTTGCCCAACTTCGCATGCAGTTAGGGAACTCTTCCGAATGTGCAGACTAAACACTTTCTTTGTTCACTTCAGGCCATTTACTCTTTATCCTACCAGCCTGGGAGAATGGCACTATATTTCCTTCCTTCAACCACGGCCGTAGCCGGAGGGTATTTATAGCTGGGGATGTGTTCCTGACAGAGCTGCCGCTTCCCTGCACTGCACGAATTTAGCTCCCTCCATCCCTCCTCTCCCCACAAACTAATTCTTTCATCCTGTTATCAGGTCTGGTTCCTTCTGCACCTCCTCAGCTTTCATGGTGCTTCTCCTTTCCCGAGCGTGACACGCTGGGCCGCAGCACACAGACCATCAGCCAGCCCTTGCAGGGCCTCTGCTGCGCAGGCCAGAATGGAGCAGGGCAGCAGCTCCATCTCACCGAGAAACCTCCAGCTGCTGGGAGCAGCACAGTCCCGCACGGCTCCTGCCACACCAGGGCTGATTTGAGGCCATCACAGACGGGCAGGCCTGAAGAGCAACCCACGAGCGCCCTCCCCTCGGCTCCTGAAGCCTCCCAGTTTCTTACCCAGTTTCTTGGGGTCCATGGTCAGTGGCAGGCCCATGGTGATGGAGCCAACGGGAACCTTGGCGTGCTCAGAGCTGTACGGGGTATGGAGCTGAATGGGCATGCCCTGGGACACAAGAGGAGAGGTCAGGACGTGCTCCCACCCCCTGCGAGGGGTCTCTGCGCTCGGCTCTGCTCCCTTACCTGCGAAATGGACCCGACGGGTCTCTCCAGCACAGAAGGATGCTTGGTGGAGGAGATGAGGGGAGGAGGGTTCGAGATGCTCGTCAGCCTTTGCAGCCCGGACCGAGAACTGTCATGCAAGTTTAGTGGGATGGGGTGTCCTGAGGGGGGAAACCCAGTGTTAGCAAGGCCAAGGAAAGACAAAGCAGCAGCATGTAAAACACGAGCAAAATAGCGCAAGTGTTTGAGCGAGCAGGGGATGGATATGGGAAACTGGCTGGCTGTGACCCTGGCCTGGGACCCGAGCTGCATCATGGCTTTGCAAAGTGGAATAGCTTCAATTACTGCCTCTTCCCTTCCACATCTAGAGACTGTTCTGCGTCCAACCTCTGAGCCCTGCAGCTGGGGAGGGACAGGAGGCTGGGAGCAAACCTGGGCAGCTTCGGACCGAGGTGGCCGCGGGGGCACCCGTGTGTCCCCTCTGTCACGAAGCATGTTCCCAGCCAGACGTGGGAGACCTAGCTGGCCCTTCTTGGACCTCTGCACTGCCAGCTGCTCCACGTGGGGAAAAAACAGAGGCGTCCGCGGGTTTGTGTTGAAGCCTCTTCTCCCACCCAGGAAGAGAAGGGCTGCACTGATTTAAGCGAGTGATGTGTGATGCTGGCTGCAATCGCAGCACCTGTCCCCAGCCTCGGGCCACGACAGGCAGCACGCGCAGCCAGACCGCGCGCACGTGTGCATCCGCTTGCCTGGAGGGTTGTACTGGAACAAGTGGGGCTCCGCCTGGGGAGAGGTTTTGATCACATCCCGAGGGTAGGACAGCACGGGGGGCCAACACGAGGCAGCCGTCTGCTCTGCGCTGAGCTTCTGAGCCTCCGTGATGGACGAGAAATGCGCTGGCTTTTCTGCAAAGGAAACAGAGAGGGAACAGTTTGCTGAGTGGCACCCGAGATGCTCCATGGACGTGTTGTCTCGGCATGGAGAACTGGGCACCCGCGCGCTGCCAGCACCCCAGCACTGCTCCAGCACGCGGGGACACGAGGTTGCCTCCAAATCACTAGCGTGGCTCATCTGCCTTCACCGCACAGCTTGGTTGGGCCCTATCAAACCGCACGTGGGGCTGGGGGAGACCTGGGCACACGGTGCCCCTTCCCGCTGCGGGGGACACCACGGAGCAGGGACACGGAGGTAACCAGCCCATTTCCCAATCACGTTGCAACACAAAAGCTGGACCCTTCTTAAAGGACACGGCTGCTGATTACAAACAATCTGCAGGCTGCTGGAAGAGACAAGAAATAAAGGCGTCAGCTTGTTGGACAACCAGGGAATAACACTCTCTGCTTGGAGTGACCAGATGTTTGCTGAGCACCTGGGACAACTGTGTTTTATGGCACAGTCAAAGGCGAATGAAGATGAAGAGGAGCTCGCGGGTGCGAAGGCGGGATACCTCCGTGGGGAGTGGGGTTGTTTTTTGTTCCAGTGCAAAGCACCTGGGCCCGAGGCAGGAAAGCTTCCTGAAATTACCCTGGATGCCACACTGGGTCACCCTGACTATAAAAAAAAAAAAAAAAGCTGATTTGATGCCAAAAAATGCCTATGGTGCATGGGAAACCCCGCTTGGGATGTTTAAAGAGCAGCTCCCTCCCTGTCCCGAGCACCAAAACCTGGCTGTGCTCTGCATGGTGCTCCATGGGGAAGAGGCACTTCAGCTGCCACGGGTGGCAGACAAATGCTCTGCTGAGCAGATGGATGAGAGCACCTTCTCCTGAATGGATTACAGGCAGGTTTGGGAGGATTTGCTTTTAATCGATAAACACTTAATTTTGCACTGCCCTTTTCCCCCAAACCCACCTGTGTAATGTCTGGAGTGACCAGAAATTAGAAACCGGGCAGTAAACAATAGCAATCACAAATGAACCCAGCCTTTAACCATCAATTTTTGATAAAAATAGACGCCTGAATCCTGCTAAGCTTAATAATAGGGCAAGTAGATTATCAGAGGCCCAACTTAATGAGGCTTTACTGCATTATCGTTATTAATGCTCAGTGTACTCAGAAGCTGGGAGATTATTCTTGTCCTCTTCAGTGAGACAAGAAATCCATTACGAGCGCGCAGTGGTGCCCCGGCGCGCTCAGCTGCAGCCCCACGGGGCCGGACTGCTCTCTTCCCACGCCGAATCCCAGCGAGGATCCCTTTGTCCCCCCAGGATGAGGGGCACCCAAGCACATCCTCCAAGGCCAATGGATACAGGCCTGGGATACTGCGGCGGAGGCTCTCCCTGATGTTCCCCTAAACGCTGCTGGTTTTCCAGCCCCGCAGCGCATGGGAGCAAAAGCTGGGATGGCGGCCTGAAGATGCTCTTGGAAGCCAAGGCAGGGCGAGCCAAGCTTTTGTGCACCCTGGATGGCTCCTGGAAAGACGCGTCCTCCTCCCCTCCCCACGGGAGCTGTTCCCTCCCCTGTGCTCCTCTGGAGCCTATGAAATGTGGCCAGTTCCTAATTGCCCCCGCATTAGCGGGTGGCTATAACTCATCCAGCTTTTGATAAAATAGCACTTACACAGGGAAGAGAGAGTTCCTATTACCGTTTATCAAGCCCCTGGAATCGGAGCGAAGGAGTCAGAGTTTATACGATCCGTCATCCAAATTAATGCTCTTGGCTTCCCATCTCCTACCAGGGCCAAATGAAACACAACTAAATCAGCACAAAACATCCCGCTGGCTTTCAAAGCACTGAGCGATAACCCAAGAAATGCCCGGCGGTGGATCAGCAAGGGGGAAAAGGGATCCGTGTGCCCACGGGCGAGACCCGCGCGGGGCCGTGCAAGGCAGGGGAGGGCAGCGTGGCGTCCAGGAAGGTAGAGCTCCGCTGGCCGCCCTCCAAGCCGATACGGATCGAGCCAGGGGCCTGCGCGGCAGCCAACGCCTTGGCCAGGATGTGTGCAAGACTTTGCTTTGAAGCAGATCCAGGGCGGTGCGAAGGATGTTGATCTCTGGCGCGGTTGCAGGAGTTCAAGCTCTCATACCGGGCAGGGCCTCACCGATGCGGGGACAGGAAAGGAGACCTGCTTGGAGAAGCTCGCGCCTTGCTAGGAGGCGCCTCTGGGACGGACGGGCTGCTCCGGTCAGGGCTCCGCAGGCAGTGCCGGCTCCCCCGTTGGACGCATTAACCAGCCGGACTGCGCGGCTGTCGTCGCTCCAGCTCCCCGATCCCGAGCCGCCATCTCCTCTGTTGGGAGGCAGGGACTGCCCTGAGCTGCTGAGCGAGCCAAACCCCGCGCTGAATTCAGGAGGACGGGATGCGGAGATCACACACCCAGGGCCCACGGAGGTCTCTCCATCCCTGCTAATACCCCCTGCCAACCTACACAACCCCTCTGCCACCACATCTGTGTGGCACCACACGTGTGGGCACCTCGCAGGTGGGAAACAAGATTAGCTTCAGTACATGGAAGACTCAAAGCATGACGGAAGTGTGACAGCAGAGGTGGCCCAGAGAATGAAGTGCTTGATATTACTGGTGCTTTGGGGAGAACGAAGCCGTACAAAATCCACTTGGATGTTAGACTCGCATTTAACAATAATGCCAACAGGTGACGGTAGTGGAGAGGTTAAGCTCCAACCTGTGAAACCCTGCACTATAGTGAATGCAAACAAGTTGGCCTGATTTCAAGCTGCCCTCCTATCCTGTAGCCAGACGCCAGCGATGAGGAGCTCCAGGTTCGAGCGGTGCTTGTGCCACATGAGGCGCCGGGAAGCTGAGCCGTGCGGGACTGGCAGGTCTGAGAAGGAGAGCTCAGAGCGCAGCACCCGCCGCTGCGCGGTGAGCGCTGGAAGGTACCTGCTCTGCCTGGGTCACAAACACGAGCCCGGCAGGGAAAGATCAGCCGGAGGTTTTAGTGCACGGGTGGCAGCCCTGTGACGTGTGGCGGGCTCCTTTCCTCTCCAGGTGAGCAGTTACCCAGAGGACGTCGCCGCTTGAAGAATACCACGGCCTGGCACGGCAGAGCAGACCGCTAAAGTCCTGCATGAAGGGCAAACTAGTGCATCAATTTTCCAGCACTGACCCCAATCCAGGTACATTTTCCTTCACTCTTCAACTCTTCTTCTTCTTTCACTCTTCTTCAACTCTGAATAAGCTGGTAAAGTTTTCCAGCCGCATTCAAACGTCTCCTATCCTGCTGCAGAATCTAATACCAGAGATGTGACATTCACAAAGCCTGAATTCCCCGCGCCTTGACTGTGCCACTGGTGACAGTGCTGCATCTTCACACTTGACAGCTCCTGAGCTCTAGTCTCTAGAAGCGACCAGGCCCCCAGCCTGCTCAAGGGCCCTTTGAAGTGCAGACTGGCCGTGAGGGGCAGGGACACAGACTTTGCACTGGAGCAAACTGACACTCCGAAGGAAAACACGTTTAGAGGATGGCCTCATCATGACTTCCCCATTCTCCTTAACCTTGATCCCCAGGTGCTCAAGCTAATAACACTTCAGATGCTCTATGGTGGGAAACTCTGAATTGCTCATTAGGCAGCCAAACCACATCAGAGCTATTCCGGGGAGAAAGCACTGGGAATCTTTACAGGAACCTTTGGACTCCGAGTCACAGTATTAGCATTGATTTAAATGAAATAATGGTCCCTGCTGAGCATTAAAAGCATTCTTTATAAAAAGCCAGCAAGGTAGAAAAGAGCCATTGTACCCAGAGCCCTGGCATCCCTCCAGGTCCCTCTGCTCTCAAGTGAATGGCAGAGACGCTAATAAAGGCAATCTTCACCTCCTCAGCCTTCGACACTGGCCTGGTGTTTGCTGTGGGCTCAGTGAGACATGATGTACTGTCTAATGAACATGGGAAATGAGCTGTGCCTCCCTGGTCCTGCTTCGAGATGCTATTAAAGAGCTTTCAAGGGCTGAAGAAAACCTCCACTGAGAGAGGGAAGGCTGCTGGCTGCAAACAGCTGCCCGCCCCGTGCACCTGTGTGTGGGTAAACACAGTGGGACGCAGAGCCCCTACCTTCCTTGTCCCCGACCGCTGGGCTCCTGCTCTTCCCCCGGGGACTGCTGCCGGGCGGCTCCTTCTCAGGCTGCTGCTGGGACTGCGGGAGCTTCCCTGGGGGCAGGTCCTCGCGGGCGGACTCGTGCGCTTTAGTGATCTGCTGCTGGTAGAGGGCCAGGGCATGGGGAGGCACCTGAGGCTTCACGCTTCCGCTCTGCAATATCCCCTCCGAGAAACCTTCAGAAATCTGCAAAATAAGAAGGAGAATTGGTGATGCTTGGCATGTACTGTGTGATTCGGCGATTCGTTTCTGTGATTCTGTACTGTTAATAACCATAGCAGTCTTAAGGAGATGGAAAGTTGTTCTGAGACATACCTGCCCCACACTATCACCACCAGCCTTGCCATCCCGACCAGGGCTTCAAAGCTCCCGAACCGCAGGAGGTTAAAACAAAAACACATGTATTTCCTGCCCCCACAAGAGTATCAGATCTGTTCTGGTGACACTATGAGAGCCTCAAATTTGCTTTGTTTAAAACCTCGGACCTCTAGTTAAGTGTTTACAGATTTTGCAAGAAATTATGTTACAGCAGACAGATCTTAAGCTGTGACATGGAAAACTGAGAGCACATCGGGAACAGATCCTGCCTGGAAACTCCAAACACAGCACATGAAATCAGGGACTTCTTCCCTCCCCACCCTGCTAATGCTCCTCCTCTGGTGTTGAACTTGACCCTGAAAACAGTGGGGTACTTTCTGTCACCTCCCAAGCTACAGCACTAGGAGAAATGATCAGCCTGGGAAAATACACAATCTTTCAGTACTACTTCAGAGCCAGAAAGGGGGAATACAGAGTTTTGCAAAGAGGAAGAGCATAAATGCCTCCTGCGTGTTACTACTGCTCTCAGTGAACCCGCTGTAACGCCTAGGTCGATTGTTTATTATTTGTGTTGTGGTCTAGAAGCTCTAAAGCTGGACCAAGACACTCTGTGCTGGGCACAAAGAGCTATTCTGCACTGGGGCAGAGGCAAGACCACAGCGTAGGTCCTTTGAGCACACGGGACCAAGAGAAGCGCTGGGCTGGGAAGGTGCCCGCTCTCCCTTTAAAGCGATGGGAGGTAACAGCCATGCGGCAATGACAAGGTTTTTCTGTCCAGAACTTTCACTTCTTCCTGATAAAAGAGCCCAAGAGACATCCAGAGGCTGCTGACAGAGTCTTTCCAGCAGCTGGGAACATGCTGTGCACGGCGAGCACTGTGCTTGTTCTTGGGCCCCTACCAGCTCTCCCGCAACCCAGACAGGAGCCTGTCACGCACACGTGTGGCGGGGGAGCCTTTGGACTCCCGGCGTGAACACAGCCCTGAACTCTCACACGTGCCACTCAGGGGGACCCAGCCCTGTGTACAAGTGCGCACGGGGCACCCGCGACCGGGTACTCACGATGGGAGGAATGGCAGCGGCGCGCTGCTTGAGCTGCTTCAGGTCCAGGGGTTTCTGCGGCGAGGAGTTCAGCCTGGCGTCGCCAGCCGTGTTGAGCAGGCTGGGCCTGGGTGACAGCAGCCTGAACACAAAACAAGAGTTGATCCGGGCAGCGCCAAGGACGAGCTCCGTCCGACCGCTGCCCCGCGCCCTGCGCTGCTCTGCTTCCTGCTGCTGAGCCTCAGTCACCTCCTCTTCGTCGGCGAAGAGCAGAGCGCAGCGCTGCTCCGAGCGAGGGCTCTGGAGATCGCCGCCACTCGAGTTGCCAGCTCTGCCAGCTGCTCTCCCGACCCCAAGCAAGCCCGCTGAGACGGCAACCACCACCCTGCAGGCTCCAGAGCCCCCACGAGGCTGCCTGTGTGACAGGAGGCCGCTCAGCAGCAAGGGGACAGCCCCACGGAAGGTGTCCTGCGCCGTGACTTTGGCGGTTAGAGCCCCGGAGTCCGGGGTCCCAGCACACCAGGGAATCTCTCCTTGTTGTCCTGTGGGAGCATCGCTCCCTCCTACGCAATGGGCACCGACAGGGGTGAAGGAGCTGCAGAGCTCTGCAAGACCAGGGCGACTTCGGCAGGGAGTGCGGAGGCCAGGGGGAGAGCGCCCTGGGATTCAGTTCCTGCTTGCAGAGAAGAACCCCGAGAGGATTCCGTGCTCTCCTCCTTATCCCTTATGCAAAGCACTTCCAGTGAAGCTGCTGCTGTGGTCCACAATAAGCCTGAGGGAGAACTGAAGGCTGGAACAGGACGGGGAAGCTCCAGAGCAGGGTGCTCAGTTCAGATTTCATTTGGGCATCGTGCCACCCTCTGGAGCTGCCACCTGGTCCCCCGGCACTGCAAACCCAGCCTTGCGCGCCCGCGCAGGGCCTGGCTTCCGTCACGATGCCGGAGCCTGGGAAAATGACCACGTGTGCACGGCCGGGGCGCTGGGATCTTATGAAAGACGAGAGGCCGGATTTCGATGGGATTTGCTGTTCGGGCGGGCTGTGCTCAGCCCTCTGCCCTCTCCCCCTCGGCAGAGCCTGAGAACGCGGCCGTGCCGAGCACGCGCAGCAGCCAGCGAGCAACATGCAGCTCGTCCCGCGTGGATCTCCCAACGCGGAAAAGGGGGATGCAGGGCATCCGCAGGGATCTCTGCCCCCGGGGCCGCACTGCGTGGGGGGGACTCACTGCTCCAAGGTGCTACGGGAGCTGACGGGCTTTTCCCTTCCCAACGCAAGCGGCACCGGCAGGGCAGGTGGGCACCGCTGGCGCCCCACGGGAAGGGGACAGGGACAGTGACAAGGGCCTTAGGTTAAACCCGAGGTGTTTCTGGCTGCTGGAGCTGGGCGAGACCCGAGGGCCGTTTGCCTGCAGGAGATCCTCGCTATCTCTCTCCCCACTGCTGTTTGTTGAAGCCAGACTCATGGTTTTTTAAGGTTTACAGCTTGATTTGTTTATTTTAGCTGTTATTTCACTGCTCTCTTCAGCCTATAAATTTCAAGGTCACTCCGTGCTCACCCTTGGATGAATAAACAAGCGTGGCTGGGCCATGTGAGGGGAATAAATACATCACCGTGCCGGGCCCTCCGCGGCCCCGGCGCACTCGGCGCCGCGCGGGACTGGGATGGGGACCCCAGCTCCAGGCGGAGCGTGCCAGGGCAGACCCGTGCAGGGGCGGCTAAACGTCCTTGGCCCTGTTCCCTGCAGCGACAGCACAGGGCACAGCACCTAAAGGCTGCCGAGACGGGTGGCCTGAGGGCTCCGAGAGCTTCAAGCTGCACCGAGCCGGGCGCTACTGCAAGGGGGCTCCGGGTCTGAGTCCCCCGGGCATTTGCAGGGTGCTCTACCTGCAAACCCTGGCACCTGGGGCTTCCTAGAGCCAACCCGCGGCCCCAGACACTCCGCTCTCCCATTTTGCTCCCCAAAAGCCGACCTTCCCAGGCTCTGTGCGCGCGGCCCTGGCTCCCGGCTGCCAGCACCGCAGCCGCCCGGCTCCCGGGAACGGCCCGCGGCGCCGCCAGCTCGCGCT
>VZSV01000067.1:1231513-1259882 GCA_013398735.1 Nothocercus julius | reverse complement strand
TCCCCGCCGGCCCCATGGGCGGCTCGCGGCCCCTGCGCGCAGCCCCGCCGCCCGGGCTCGCTGCGCCTCACATTCTCCGGCTCCGGAGGCTTCCTGACGATTTGCATAGTTAAGCCGTAAACTAACCACAGCATTCCTCTTCTGATTTTGCAATCTGCTGGAATAGCGTGGTCGCTCTAAGTCGAGGCGATGAATCATCGCCTATAAACCACAGCGCTCGTCACCGGGGCTCTCGGTGCCGGCTGCAGCCGGCGTGATTAATCTCCGAGGATGCCAAGCTCAACCTGGGGCGCGTCGCGTGCTCTTTTCCGAACGTGCCGGCCTCCGCGGAGGCTCCTGCCGGCCCTTGCCGGGGCCTCGGCCAGCGCCGCGCCGGACCCGCGCGCCTTGCGAGTGAAGCGCCCGCTCCGTCACCATCGCCCCACGTCTGCGCCCCCAGCCTGCTTGGTGCCACCCGAACCCCACGGCAAACCCGGGCTGTGGAGGCCCCACCGGGCTGTGTCCCTGTGCCCGGGAGTGTCCGAGGGCTTGTGGCGGCTGCCTCGGTTTACCCAGCAGCTGGACTGGTGCTGGGCAGTGAGAGCCCGTCCCTGCACACCTGAGCTGGGGCACCCTCCTCCTCTTCCTCCTCTATCAACAGGGCCGGAAGCATCTTCCTTCTTTCTTCTTCCTCCTCTCCTCCTCCGCTCCGGCTGTTCCCATTCCAGGCCCTGTCCTGCCACCCTGGCCCTCTCCCTCCCACATTCTGTACAACAGAGCACGTGGAGGCGCCTCCCCGAGCCGGCACGGCAGAGCAGCGGGAGCCCCATGTGCCTCCGTTCGGCCAGGCCTCCGCTCCGAGAGCAGGTGCTGCTTCTCCCATGGACAACCCCAGACCACCGGCGTTTTCCAGGGCCCATGCCCGTCCACACCGCAGCGGGGACGTATTTACCACCGCACTCGGCACCGCGCGGCCGCCACGCACAGCAGCTCCAGCATCCCGCAGAGCCGGCAGCCCTGCGCGCGGGAGGCAGATCCCAGGAGGACACGGATCCTCGCAGGGCCCCCCGACGCGACGGCCTGAAGGCTCCTGCCACCCCCGGCCGTGCGGTGCCCGTGGGCTGCACTGAATGCACAAGTGCAACCAAGGCGTTGCAGAAGAGCGGCGAGGAGAGAGGCAGGGATGGCTGCGGGGCGCCCCGATCCCGTCGCCCGCTCCGGGGCTCGGCCCGGTGCCCTGCGCCGCGGGAGAGAGTCCAAACCCCGACGGCCGGGATTTGGGTGAGGATGGGGGGTATCGCGCGAGGCTCCGCTTGCCCCATTGGAAGCAGCGCTCCAAGCAGCAGCCATCCCTCCCGGAGGCTTTAACAGGAGCTGATCTTGCTAAAGCGCAGCGTTTTGGAGCAATTTTTTACAGGACCCTGCTCATCCGCTCCCTCTTTAAGCCATCGAGGGCTTTGCCATAACTGGAAATGTTTCTTTTCTGGGTCACTGCTGAGGTTTTTTTTTTTTTTACAAAGCAACTTGACTGCTCGCGAAGGGAAAATGTCCAGAGGGGAAGAGCGTGGCGCGCTGAGCCGCGGCTCCACTCCCGGCCAGGGAACGCGGGGTTTCCCTTCCCGGCGCTTTGCTTTACCACCCGCTGAACACCCCGCCGGGCTCCACGGCCCTCCCCATGCGACACACGGGCACCATGGGCAAGAAAGCCCCGGCATCCTGGAGCGACCGGTCCCGCAGGGATATTCAGCCGAGCTCTGAAGGCTCTGAGCTGCCCTCCTGCTTCCCCTTGGCTCCCTCCTGCGTGCGGTGCCCGGTCCAGCTCGGAGGGCGACTACAGACCAAACAAGGAGGATGCTCCGATGCCGCCGGGGTCCGTGACATCCCAGCCAGCTTCCCGACCTCCCTCCTCAGCGCAGCAGCGGCCACGACCACTCACGTGAGCGCAGGCTCGGCGGAGCGCTCGCTCAGAGACCCCCTCAGCCTGCGTCCTCCCATCTCGGCCACGGCCACGTCGCTCTCGCTCCGTCCCCCCAGACCGCAGCGGGGATTTGAGGGCACCGTGTTCAGCCGGCTGAGCCAGCGGCTCCACGGCACTGCAGCCCCCAGCGCCCATTCCCAGCGTCCATTCCCAGTGCCCATCCGTGCCGGCTCCTCAAGCAAGTTCAGTTTAAAACCCATCGCTCAAGCCAGCGTGCACCTAAATGCCTCGCGGGACAAGTTACCGGTGTTGGTGGCAGTCAGGACACCCAGGTGACACCCAGGAACACGCGGCCACTGCGTCCTGTAAAAGCACGTGTGATAAATATCGCTCCTTTCTTTAGGAAAACACATTGGAGCCTTTGCCCTTGAAGAGGAAATGGTCCCCGGCCTGATGAAATCCGAGCGTTTCCCAGGAATAAAAGCTGAGTATTCACGTCCTCGGGGAGCTGCAGCACTCGGTGCTGCAGGGGGAGCGTGGAGGCTGCGGAGCCAGGGCAGCCCTGCCCCTATCACCTGCGGGGATCCTGGGCTGGGGACACACGGGAGCCACGGATCAATCCCCGGCCGTGTGGAGCTTCCGTGGAAAAACTAAAGGGTTTGTTATAAAATGGGCGCTTGGGCAGCCTGTGGAGCTGGGAAGGGCTGCCGAGAGGGGAGGGAGAGCCCCTGGATCATCCCATTTGCTTTGGCAGGGGGCAGGGAAGAGGGTGGGCCTGGGAACGGCTGCGGCTGGCAGGGCCGCGCTCGGCTCCGGCCGCCGCCTCGCTTCCCGCGGGACGGGGCGCGGGACGCGCGGGACGCCCGGCGCGGCGGGAGCTCCCCTTGCGCACCGAATCCTCGAAAGCGCCGGCCCTTCCGCGCTGGAATATGTGAGCGCCGTCTGCCAGCGGCACCGGGGGAGCCGGCGTGACGGCACATCCTGCGGGGCTGCCAGCGCCGGCCTCCGGCCCCGCCGCCTCCCATTACTTCATCCGCCGCTGAATCACCATCATCGCCACGGCCCGGCGCAGGTCCAGCCTCCCGGGTCCACCTGGGAGCCCTGATGCCGGCACCGCGGCTCCGAGAGGCACCGGAGCCCGGCAGTTTCTCCAGAGGGGAATCTGCTCACACGGCTACAGGAAAAACCACCCCGGCGCTACGCGACGTCTGCCACACCGGCATCCAGAATCGACGGGAATTCATTTCGGAATCCAACTCCTCCATTCCACAAGGGATAACCGCGTACAAAGGGAGCCGCTCCTGTCCCCAGGCAGCTCCAGCGCAGCGGCGGCACCGCGGCAGCCCTTGTCCCTGCCCAAGGGACGAGGCCAGCACAGCCGCTGCCCAGCACCACGCGCAGGACAAGGGATGCACCCGCAGGTGCCCCCAGCAGCGCCAACAACAGGACATGCCCCACGCAGCCCTCGTTAGAAGCTCATGCGAATCCATGCTCGTTAACACACACTGGTTATTGCACGGGACTGTTCTACCACCACTCCATTTTTCCCCCCCACAGTGGGAAATTCCGTACTTGGAAGTCGGGACTTTTTGCATCGCTTCTCCCCTTACGGGGTGAAGTTGCGCTGTGCACCCCAAGGTGCTGTTGCGCCCGACGTGGCACCGGGTGCCCCTTGCCTTGGACCCGGGGGCTGCTCGTTTTTATGGCAAACGGGAAGCAGCAGCACGTGAAGTCCCCGCTCTTGGCAGGAGGGTTTTAGCAATAAGTAGCAGCTTTATGAGGAATATCCTTTGCCAGGAGACCATCAGCCAAGGAGCAACGGGATTCTTATTTTTTGATGTATTTTTAATAAGTAGGCCACGATGATCATCTTGACACCAGAGCAGCTTTATTTCTACTTATAATTATCTCCACCTCTCTTCTCGCTAGCTCCCCGCAGCTTCCAAAAGCGAATCAGACCACCAGCCTCTCCGTGAGAAAATGAGCGGGGAAGCGGCGTCGGGCGCAACCTGTATCCTGCCCTCCTCCAAATCCAGTCCCACTCGCGGCATTTAACTGCTTTAACCCCCCAGCAGGAAGGGCCGGGCCAGCACGGGGACCGGAGCGCCGTGTCCCCCGGCACCGCGCGGCGCAGCCCGCACTGCTTGCGGCGGCTCCGGGAGCCTCGGGCACCGCCTCGCGTCTGCCCACACGGGCAGTGCAAGGGCAGAGCGTGGCTGGTGAGACCTCCCGCGCGGAGCACGTCATCCCCGGGCACGGACACGGACACGGCTCGGCCGCCCTCGCCGCGGCGCCCTCAGCAGAGCGGCACCGAACGCCCGCGCGGCGGCACGTGGCCCCAGCGGGTGCGCAGGACAACCGTCCCGCGCCGCGCCGCCCACGGCAGCGCTGGCTGTCCCGCCCCGCGCCGGCGGCCGCGAGCCCACCTTCCAAAATCGACAGCGTCCTGGCTGAGCTCCACCAAAGGTGGAACCCACCCACCTTGGAGCCCACCAGTCCCCGCACCACACTGAATTATGGATATCACCGTCTCCACGTGGAAATGCTCTCCTGGGATTTATTATGGTCCATGCATGGGGCAGCAGAGGTAGCCATGGAGGCAGCACTGAGGGGCCAGCTGGGTGCGGAGCAGGACAGCAAACTGCCCCTCTCCCTCCAGCCACGCTTGTTACTCGTTCAACTTAACGTCAAAACCAGATTTAGATGTGCTAAACGTCTCCACTGCTAACAAGAAACAAATGTGGCCTCATGTTCTAGTTGCTGTGATCTAACAAAACAGACCATGGTAAACACTATAAAAATGTACTGGAGGGAACCACCCTGTGTTTGCTGGGAGAGGGACTGCATAATCTAATAGGGTTTTATCCATCTCTCGTGTCCCTGAAAAAAAGAAGGGAAAATTGGGCCCTGTCCATGACATTCGTCATGTGCTAACTATTCTCATGTCTTAATGCTGCAGAAATCGAATTGGAGCAAGGCTACCTATCTCCCTTCCAATCAGGCTCTAGACCCAAGTGCTGCTTTTTATGGCCATGGAGCATGAGGAACTGCTTATGTCAGTGGTGCTACGGGACAGGCCAGTTTTTCCATTCCTGTCCCCATGTTATCTGGGGAGATACTCCCTTTGCAGTCATCTCACTCTTCTCAACGAGTGAATAGTCATTCAATTCACCAAGCTGGGGACTCACCAGTGGCATCTTCCTCTTGTCTTAAGCATCACGTAGAGGCTTGGACCTCCCTAGCTCCTAGAATCCAAGGATCCTAGGATCACCTTGAGTGATCTCAGCAGCAACACTGGCACAGTAACAACTTCATATCTAGGTCGCGCAACAGCAAGGGGTGATTCAGTCACCTACCCCCAGGCACCTCGTGTTGTCCGAGGTCTTCTAGGTAGCTCTCCAGCCTTCTGCTGGCCCAACACGGACAGACAACCTGGCTTCCTGCACTCGCTACACTCCCATTTTCATGCACTGTGGCTTTTTGTTTTTATAGCTACTTTAGGATGGTAACGGGCACGTATCGACTGCTGGGATGGGCACGTCCTGAGCAGCGATACAGAGCAGGATCGCAAGCCCCATTGCAACCACCATCTCCATTTCCAGGGGGAAGGGAGGAGGCGTTTGGGATGCTCAGCCATAAACAGCTGCTTGGAAGCCGCAGCTGTACATCCCTGCTGCTCCTTGGCCAGCAGGACAGGCAACATTTCCATGTGCTCCTCCGTCTCTTACCTGGCTCTTCCCGCGACGCCGGTAATTCCTTCTTACGAGGTTCTTGTAGTTCTCATTCTTCTTGGTCAGGTAGTAGTACAAGACGCAGTCCGCCACCGTCTGCAAGGACACAGGGAGTTAGGGAGGAGAGCACGTCGGTCCCTCGCCCCGCTAGCAGCGATATCCAGCCCTCTGATCGTCACATCTGCAGCTTCTGAAAATCCGCAGCAAAATGCATTTCTCTTTGGCGCAGACTCACCAAAGAGTGGTGCAAAGCACGAGTGAAAAGCCCCGCACGGGGCTGCTGCTCCAGCGAGGGACAGAGCGGGACCGTCCGGAGCAGCCCAGCAAGGGCAGCACCTGCCACGTGCCGGGCAAAGAGAGGGGCTGGGCCAGGGCAGGGGGACGGGCTGACCCCACATAACGGTGGCATCGAAAAGCAGAGCGGGGAGAGCCGCTGTCACCCTCATATAGAGCCCACATATAGAGAGAAACAAGCCCATAAACCTGTGACACCCGCGGATGCCGGGGCAGGGTGCCCAGCTCAGAGGGACCAGCGGGTGCTCGGGCTGCTCTCATCCCCTCCTCTGCAAAGAGTAGGGCCACTCGCAAACCAGATTGTGACTTTTAAAGCATTAATTGGATTGCTTTCCAATCTAGCCCTGATTATACACACACATACACACAAACACAAAAACTTGCAGTCATCTGTTCCAAGGGCTAAGATCACTATTTTTTTTTTATAATGCAATTTAAAAATCTATTAATTCATTACATCGAGCCATACTTTGCATCTCTCTCCAACAGGATAATAGATGTGTTCTGTATCATAATTACAGCCTGATTTACAAACGAGTACAAATAAAATTAGAAGACATTTTACAGCTTGGAACACAGGGTGGATTGTGAGCATCATCCAAGTCCCACCACTTTCGGTTTTAACTAGTGGGAAAAGGCTGAAAACAGCCTGGTGTCTTCCAGCGCGTGACGCTGGATCGCTGCTGCCCTGCTGTCTGCTGCTGCTCCGGACAGGGAAGTCCAGCTCTCACAAAGGAGCTTCCCAGCCGGATCAGGCAGAATCAGAGAGTAATTTAGGTTGGAAGGGACCTCTGGAGACCACCAGGTCCTCAAAGCCAAGGGGGTTCTCCAGACTGAACAGATACCGCATCCCAGCTGCTACTGAAGGTTCAGGAGCCAGAAGCTGCTCAGATAAGCGCCCCCACACTCAGGCTGGCTGCTGTCTACCCATCCCCAGGCAACCGGTCAGAGAACCCCAGACCTCCATCCTTCCTTCCAACTCTGCTGTAAGACTCAAAGAAATTCCTTTTTCCTCTGATGGAAGCCAATCTCTCCTGGGAAGTGCACTGAGATACGATGGCAAAATGCCGCAAGGGGTGGGAAAAGGCTATAACCAACTTCCAAGAACCAGAGAACAGCAGCTGCCAAGCACTTCTTCCTCAAGATCCACCTCTTTGGGCTTCCAGGCCAAGTCCGTTCTCCCACATGGCCTGTCCTGTGGAAGTTACCCGGCCTGGACCAGGACAAGACCAAAGACTCCCTGCTCCTGCAGGTCTCACCTCACCCTTTTCTCCCATCAGCTCAACTGGCAGCAAAGAGGGAAAGGCTGCTGTAAACAGCTGGGTAAGTTCAAGCCCTCCTGCTAATGAACTGTTCCCAAAAAACAGCATCCGATTCGGCTTTCAGGATATTCAGAAGGGGTGTCTGTGTGTCTGCCCCCATGGCACCAACATGCCATGCTGGCCTAGTTGGGATTCGCCCCATGGTTGCTCTGCAGGCGGCTGGAAGCAGCTTCCCCAACTCTGGCAGCTCCACGTGCAGCAGCCTGGCAGCTGGAAGCAGCTTCCCTGGCCCCGGCAGCTCCGCGTGCAGCAGCGGGATGGGCGGCAGCAGCTTCCCTGGGCGCGGAGCCCCCGGCGGTGCTGGATGCGCGCGCTCCTCCCGGGAGCCCCGCGGGCAGGGGATGTGTCTGGACACGGCCCAGGGCCCCCTGCTACCCGCTCCCCTGGGTGCCGGGGGCTGCTGGATGCTCCAGCGCAGGGCAGGGGTTGGGGGGCTCGCCTCGGGCCTTACCTTCCTGTCCAGGAAGGACGCGATGAGGCCGAAGTTCTTCGGGTGCTGCATGAACCTGCAGGAGAAGGACAGAGAGGGTCAGCGGGGCCGGGATTGAGCGCTGCCCCGCGGCGGGGCCGCCCTGCCAGGGCGCTGGGTGCAGAGCGGCCGCCTCCTCTAGGGACTCGCGGGGTTGAGGAAATGTGTGTCTAATAATCCGCTTCCCAGGACGCTGGGAACTTTAAATTTAGACCCGCAGGGTTCGGCTGATGGGCTGGGTGGGAGAGGGCAGGAGGGGCCAGCAGCTCCCAACAGCCCCCTCCATCACCCCGCTCCATCCCACGGTCACCACTGCTGCCGGAGCCCTGGCAGCTCATCCCGACGGACAGGGGGCTGGATATCCCGCTGAGCCTCGGGAATGCCAAATGCAGTGGGGGAAAAAAAAAAAAAAAAAAAAAAAAAAGGCTTGGCAAAGGAAAGAATGACTGGCTGGGTAATAAAAGCTGCTTTCCCGGAGGAATCACAGTGAGTGCCTGGGAAGCCGGCGGCACATGTCACTGCCGAGCACACCAGCAGGGTGAGATAAGGGAGGAGGCTCTGCTGTCACCTGAAGGCCAGCGGCGCTCCGAGTGACCAGGGCGGACGTGGCCGCCGCGCTCTGCTCCGTCCCCAGCCGGCTGCGGGGCTCCTCGAGCCGGGCGCTGCACAGAGCGGTGGCCTCGGGAGCCCTCCCAGGCCCAGCCTCGTCCTCCTGGATGCCAGGGCCCCTTCTGCTCCTCGTGGCACTGCAGGAGCCCTGGGCTGGCAGCCGGAGCAGGGGCTCTTGATCCCCATGGCCAGCACCGCGACGCAGAGGATGGCAGCGGGGACGGGAGCTCCTGCAGCCTCTGTCCCCTGCGCAGCTGTGGCCTTTCTTCCATCAAGCGTTTGGAAGGGCACAACTATCCAAATATAACACAGACCCCAAGGGAGACCCGCCAAGATATCTGTCTTAAATAATAAGCGAAAGAAAGAAGTAGCCACAAATGTAAGAACGAAAAAAAAGGCAGCTCAGGTGCCTGAACGCACCAGGATTGCGGCTCAGAGCAGGAGCTGTGTCGGGGCTGATCGAGGCCCTGGCTGTGTCACCAGTGACACTAGGGCAGTGGGGCAGCACTGGGGACCATCCTGCAATTTTCACAGGCCAGGACATGTTCCACAGGACCCCAGTGTTCCAATGGGATGAAGGGCTACCACAGTCCCACCTACTTCTTAAACGGCAAACTGCGGCCAACCTGGCAGTACTGAGTGGTGCGTGTGCAGCAACGACCCGAAATTCTGTCCAGACGTGAGCCAAATCGTAACCTCTCTTGCAATCAAGTTCTGTTGGCTCAGACGGGTTCAGACCTGGAGCCTGCTGGTCTTGCACCACTAGGCTGCTTCTCTGAGAGCGCCGGCGCGTAGGGCTGAGCGGAGCCGCTGGGTTTTCAGGGTTGTGCAGGGCCTTCCCTGCGGCTCATCAGCAGGGACAGCCACTTAAAACACATTTTGTGAGAACCCCAAGATCCTGCTCTGTTGATGCCTTGAGCTGCGCATCACCCATGGCAGTGACACAGAAACCACCACGCAGAGCAGGATGCAAGAGCTGGGCGTGGGTTCTTCCAGCCCCATTAGCCAGGCATGGCCCCTCCATTAAAGACTGAGTAATTAGCCTTTGCGTCAGCTGTGTGCAAGCCTTGCAGACTCGAGTATCACATCTGAAGGCTAATTAGCAATGAGGGTTCTCCTCTACAAAAGCCTCAAGAGGTGGTTTGCTTGTCTTGCTCCTTTTTGGTGTCTTGGCCATGACTTATTTCAGCTGCAAGCAGGAGGCTTCGCCAGCAGGAAAAGAGCAGAGGTGTTTCAGGGCTCCCCTGACTTACCCGCAGGGCAATGGTGCCTGTTTCTACCTCAGTGTGGTGCAGATGCTCGTCTAAATTACACACCTAATGACCAGCACTGTAACCCTGTGATCACAGCTCTGTCCCAATCCGCAGTTTTGCAACCACACCTAGAAATAATGCAAACCATCCAGCCTAGCCTCTGCTTTACCCCGAGAACCCCGAGGTGAAGGCGCCTCTTCCCCTCCCATTTCCTCTGGGCACCTTCGCTCCTGGCTCCGTCTGTGCTGTGCGGCTGAGAGTTGATCCAAGAGGGAACCCAAGCCCCGTAAGCCTCTTGATCCCTGCTCTCCTCGGGGCGCTGGCCGCGAGCCTGCTCGTAATCCATGGTGCCTTTCCACAGTCGCTGCAGTCCGGACCAAGACGGTGCTGGCGGAGGGACGGCGCTGCCGGGCTAACCCGGCCCTGCCCGCGCCGTCCGCACCCGTCCCGGCAAGCGAGCAGACCTGATCCTGCTGACAGGATCCTGCTCCCGCTCTCTTTTTACAGACATACGTGATCCCCAGCCTCACGTGTGCCCGCTCGGCTCGCAGCACATTAAAAATAAAAGAGCCCAGGGCTGAGTGTGGGCACCAAGCACGCTCCAGGCCTCGGCGCCAGCAGCGCTGGCGTCCCCAGCGCAGTATGGGACACGGGTAAGTCTGTCCCCGAGCCTCAGCCGGGACCCACGCTCCGCTGACAGCAGAGTCCTACCCAGGGAAGGCATCAGAAATTCTCCAATTGATCTCGGTCATTAAAGCAAAGCTGTTTTCAAGCACTGCTTGCAAACAGAAGCAAACACCGCAGACAGCGTTTGCACGTGTCTGCTGTGGGAATGCAGCCATGGAAACAGCAGCTGGTGGCAAATCCTAGAGGCGGCAGGATGCAGAGCCCAGGGAAAGGCAGAGCGAGAAGCAGCTGCAAAGGCAGCCTGGGGGTGTCTGAAGGGCTGGTTTGATGCCGATAGCCCCAAAACCCACTAGACACACAGTGCCCAAAGGACAAGTTAATCTAGAAAAAACAGTAGTGAGCAGAATGCTGAGTTGCGCTGGTTTTATCCTTAAACTGGCTCATACAATAGGTCAAGTGGAAGCAGAAAGTCTATTGCTTTTCTCCCACATGGAGGGAGGGGAGGATTCAGGGCAGAGCCAGGCTGCTAACCATCTGGGTATTCATCATGAAGGACAAAGATTTTTCAGTCCTTAAAGGTTTTTTGTTGCACCTTGGTACACTTGCTGTTGATTTCTTAACATTACAACCCGACCTTCGTTTTCAGTATAGCCACGGTGGAAAATAAGGAACTCGGGGTAAGAAGGAGCTCTCTGGTTAAAGTGTATTTGACAACCTGCCATAGGGCCCGTGGGGTAACCAGGTAAAAAGGCCTGAACTTTCTGCCCAGGCCCATCACTCTGAACCCGAGCAAGCAGAGCGACTGTGTCTGGGTCACAGCACCGCTCTCCTCTTCCAACGAGCTGCGTGTCCCAGTGACACCAGCTCCCTGGTGCACAACAAGCCCTTGGGCAATTGCTGCTCGGCAACCCTGGGGTTGTTGCTCTCCGACCACCACCCAGCTCGGGGCTGGGACCTTGGCCAAAGATACTATTCCCAAAGGCGAAATAAACAGAGATGTTTGTGGCCGTGGAGTTGAGAATTGGACACTCACTTTTCCCGGAAGGTCTCCTTCTCCTGCTCGCTCCACATGTTCATCACCTGCCGGTCCTTGTAGACCTTCATAGGGTCATCCATAAGGCCGTTCATGTTGATGAATTTGATGCGCTGCTGGTCAGCATCGTAGAGCATGGGAGGGATCACGGCGAGCTGGCGCATCTGCTTCTCCAGGTTCTTTGGGGAAAACAGAGAGAACAGCTGGTCAGCACCGCGAGCCCGCGGGAGGGGACAGATGTTCCAGAGGAAAGGACACACAGAGGAACGGCAGAATTTAAAAGCAGGCACCAGACAGCTTTATCGCCGGAGTAGCTGTAAATTAAATGCGGAAAGAGGCTATCGCTGTCAGCCAGGAAACAATTAATCTTTCATTTTGAAATAAAGGGCTTTTAAGATACCGTGTAAAAATGCCTGACCTAAGGAAGTCAGCTGCTGGCTACGATGAGAGACAGGCCAAAGCGATGGTGGCACAAGGAGGGCAAACCCTGCCTAGCCCTGAGAGCCACGGCCATCCACGGCTCCTGCCGCTGCCAGGCAGGTGGGTCAGCTCTGCAAGGCCTCCCTGAAGGGTGCCCAGGAGTGGGACTGTCTCGTCGCTGCTCTACAGGAAACCTAACGCTGCTACGGGACACTTCCTAGCAGCATCTGCACCCTCTTTTCTCCTTTGCTTGAGTTTCAAGTCCCTCAGCTACTGTACACCGTAAAACCTGGGTAGGACAAACAAATCAACTGAGAGGTGGCAAAACTACCTTCTTCCATGTGCCACTCAATGAAAGCATCAATCCAGAGCGCAGCTCTGTCTCATTCCCCATTTTCACTAGAACACCTTCTGCTCCAGCAGCCCGTGATGCTGCTGCCTCCTCTGAGAGCAGCCGAGCGGTGCCCCTGGCCTTGCACAAGGCTGTCGGGGGGGATTTAACAGCCCATGCTGTGCAGGGGGTCGGGGCAATGACAAAACGCTCCCCTTGGCCATGGGCTCTATGATGCTATGAAACGTCCCCCCGCTTCCAAGACCCCTATCCCTGTGCGGCTGCCAAAGCCCCCAGGGCAGGGCCTGGCAGGGGCTGCGCACAGGGAAGGAGCAGCGGCTCCGGTGCTCCCTCCCGCGCTCCGTTCCCTGCAGCTCGCCGGCGGTGCCAAGCGAGTGGAACCCTTGTGAAACCAGATCCAAGCGAAGCCAAGGTCACGGGGATGTTTCAAGATGAATGGAGCACTCCCAGAAGACGTGGGCCAACTGGCTCGCCGACAAACCATTCATTCCATAGGATTCCCTTGTGTCAAGCTGCACAGCTCATTCAAAACAAAGCGAAACAGAAAAACCCCTCCGCCTGGCAGCCCGGGCGTCTGCTGCCTCCGCTTCCACTCGCAGCAAGGAGTAACAGCAGTGACCTGCTCGTGGGCCACTTGCTACCAGGCCTGGCAGCAAGCTGGGGTTTCTCGTTCCCAGGGGGCAGGTGAATGCCAGGAAATCCCTGCTGGCCACCAGCGCCGGGGGCACTTTGCCCTTCTCTGCTGCAGAACCATCACGCAGCTCTGCTGCAGCAGGAAGATGCTGCTGGTTATTAAATGAGCACCTCACTTTGGATCCTGTCCCGGGAGGCCATTAGGCACACGCGGCAGCCTCTGCAACCTCACCGGGGCCTGGAGTTTGTGGGATTTGGCACAGGGAGGTTCTGCTGTGGGGCCTGTTGCTGCTCTGCTGGCTTCCTTGCAAGCAAGAGGTGAAGAAGAGGAGGAGAACACGTAACCCGGCCTTACCTCTTGTTCCGAGAGCCCGTCGATGATTTCTGACACCTCGTGCTCGCTGCGGGCAGCCGACATGGAGAGGCCGCTGCCCCTCTGTCCTACCCTGCTGGGAAAGGGCAGAGAAACACTCAGCGCTGACGCTGCGGCCGGGGCGACGGGCCACAACCCCCTGCTCCCGCTGCCCTCGGGGACGGTGACATCCCCACAGCCATCCCACACCGCCCCACTTCCCGTTCCTTTCATCCCGCCTGGAAACCACCATCCCCCAGGGGAAAACCTGCAGCTTCAGGGCTTACCCTTAGAGAGACCCCAACCAGCTTCCTGACCTGGGCTAAGCGCCACATCCTGGACGATTAAAACAGCAGGACAGTTCAGAGTCCATCCTGCTCTCCACCATATCCTTGCGTGTCCCCCTCATCCCGCGGCAATGGAACAAGCACGTGGGCTTTGGCACGCAGCAGTTCGCACTGTGCCGCCGCGCCTGGTGTGCAATGCCGCAGGGGCATTTAAATCAGAGCCATCCATTAACATCTATCCCCCTGCAAGGCCACCCGCCATGAGAGTCGTATTAACCAGGGAGTTTAAACTTTTCACATTAAATGCATGAAAGTTTAACCATCTCTCCCCGTCTCTTTAAGATGGAACAGACAACATTGCAGATTAGGGGCTTTTCAGACTCCAGCAGCTGTTTGGAGGGCACAAGGAATTGATGGAGGACACCAGGATTTGGGTTCTGCACACATCGGGTGTCTCCTCTCACATTTTGTGCAGTCACTCCTGCAGCCTTTGCGGGTGTTTTTCCCCTTTGCCCGTGCGCTGATCAAAGCGTGAACATGTTCTAAGTCACCCCCGCGACCCAATCCATCTGCGAGTCTCCTACATCTTTATTTGTGCTTAATTAGTGGTTAATTAGTCCCGTCCTGGTCAGGTGACGGGACCTGTCAGAAGGAGTGACCTTTGTGGCCAGGAGGAGGGACCTGCCCTTGAGCTCTGATGTTGCCCGCCCGCAAATTAACTGCTGGGGGCAGATGGGCAGCCGCATTCCTAACATTTTTCCTCCTCTCCTGGAGCCCTGCTGAGCAACCCTGAGGAAAGAGCAGCAGGTTGTTCCCTTGCTGCCTCCTGTGGTTAGGGCCTGACGTGGTCATTCCAAGAGAAGGGGAGCGATGGGTCGTGCACAGCGACAGCCACCCCCAGTCACTCCCCCCACAATCAGATCCCACAGCAATAACAAAGAAAAGAGAAAGGCTGCCCGACAGTGGCTCAGCCCTTTCCTACCGCTTCTCCTCTAACCTCTGCATGCGCTCTTGCAGTTCCCGCTGCTTCCGGATCTCCGGGAATTGCTTCTCATAGTATTCCCGCACTTTGCTCTCCTTGGCGCGGCGCCGTGGGTTATTTTCAATGCGCTCCACTTTCTTTTCCCAGGCTTCCATCAGCTGATCATAGCGCTGGCAAAACTTCTGTTCCTGCGGGGACAAAGGGAGAACGGCCCATCAGGAGGGAGGTCTTCATCAGGTCTCCTCAGCCCTTTGCATCCCATCACCAGCATTATCAGAGCTAACGTGATGGGTTCCATGTTATCATCATATCTGAACGTTAAAAAAACAACCAGTTTGGGCAATTTGGACCTTCTGATGCCGCTTGCCCAGGACTCCCCCAAGCCGGCGGCACCTGCGCTGGGGCTGTCGGGTCCAACAGGGCACCTGAAGTTGGAGGCTTTGGGGCTGCAGGAGGGGATGCCCCAAACTGAACTGCAGACAAAACGCAGCTGGAAGGGCGAGGACGCTGTGGGAAATGTGCCCGGGTGGCACCAAGGCCTGCCCAGAAAGCGGCAGCCGAAGAAACAAACGGAAGAGGAATGGCCTCCCCAAGTGATCCATGCTAAAAGCAGCCTCGGAAAGGAGAAGCCACCGGGGGAAACCACGGAGGGCAGAACCCCAACCGGGGACGAGCTGCAGGAGCAGGGCCCGGCGCGCGCCCGGCCCCGGCAGCCCTCCATGCCCCCGGACGGGCAGAGAAAGGCACCCGGAGAGGAAGGAAGAAACCAGCAGTATTTACAGAGCCGCGGGCCGTTCCCTTCGCTGTTTTTGGCAGGGCACGAAGGAGGCCCCTGAACTGCTTTTTTTCGGGCTCCGAGGGAAGCGGGGTTCTCGGGACGGCAGCTCTTGGGCAGCTCGCGCGCTCGACCCTCTGCGGGGCGGCCGCTCCTCGCGCGCTCCCTCAGCAGCGGCGGAGGCGTCTCCCGCTCGTCTCCGCCGGGCTCGGATTGCGTCCCCCGTGAAGCCCCACGGGCCCAGCAACCGTGCTGCGCATTCCTATGGAAATGCCAGCGGGGAACCTGGCGCCGGGGCTCTCGCTCCTGACACACGGAGCCTCGTCCTGTCCTGGCTGCCCTGGCATCTCCCCCTGCCCCGGGCCCTGGAGGGCGAGCGACTCCCCGCCGGGGCCTCGGGGTCCTCTGCTTCCTCTCGGCCTCCCCAGCACTTTTGGGTGCCCTCCCTCGCCGCTGCCTCGCGCTGGCCCTGCTCCGGCCACGCCGCTGCGCGGAGACGCCTGGAAGGAGCAAGTGCCTTGGGGAGCCAACCCAAGGCGGGACCTCCCGAGCCTGGGCTCCATCTCGGGCTCCTCTCCAGGTCAAGAGAGTCAAGCGAAAGCTGGTCTGTCTTCCCCGTCTTCAGTGCCCGATGAGTCATTTCGGCTGTTCCCTCTTGGAAGGCCACGTGCGTCCTCACGAAGGGACACGTGAAGGTGGCCTCAGGCGTGAGCACAAGCAGCTGCTCCCTCCTCCTGCCACCCCCTGCTCTAGGAAAACACCCCGGAAGGGTGAAGTTTACACCCAGGAGCTGCCCGGATGGGACACCCACTGCAGGGGGAGCACGAGGGCCCCCGCAGCGCCCTCGGCCCGGAGCACCTCGGTGCCGGCGGCGGCCGCGCGACACCCTCGGTGACACCGTCGAGCTCTGCCAGCCTCATGCGAAAGCAGCTGGGCAGCCAGCGGGGATTTTGAGGTTTCACTCTGAGCGAACAAATGTCTTCCAGGCCCCAAATCAGGAAGTGAAAGCAGATGTCGCTCTGCAAAATAATCAATGGCAAACCCCAGGTCGCTCCCTCCCCGCGCCTGTGCTACCGTTCTGAGCTGCCGGGTCGGTTTCGAGGCCGCGCGGCGACCGCGTTAGTCACCACGGCAGAACCGGGTGAACCCGGATTTCAAAGAAATCGACTCATCTCTCGCCGCTGCCTTCCTACGGCCGGGGGAAGCGGGAGCTGCAGGACTTCCCAGCCGCGCACTGCTCCTCGTCCGCACTTAGTAACCAAAGAGGAGGAAAGAAAAGGGGGCTGTGGCCAAACCCGCGAAGCTGATGCAAACACCCCGTTTCCCAACGGCTGGGTCACCCTTAACCGAGGGGGTTAGTCGTGCCACGCACCCAGAGCACAACGCGGGCCCCAACCCGCTGCTGGCACCGCAGCCACCCGTCACCGGCTGCGCTCCGGTCCCTGTGCGGCATTTGGCCGAGCTATCGCAGAGCTGCCAACGAGGGGAGCAAAGGGACGGGGGGACACAGCCTAGGGGCCGGCGAGCGACTCGAGGCAGATGTCGGGGCACACAGGGCACCTCCAGGCTTTGGCACCCGGCGCGCACGCCAGGAGCCGGAGGCTTTGCTGCCTGCCGCGGATGCACAGGATGCACCGGGAGCCAGAGGAAATGCCGCAAGATGAAAGGCAGGAATGAGGACAAAAACAAAACACCCCAAAACCCTCCAAGAAGATCCCCACATCCCCGGCAGGAGGCAATAGGTAACGCGAGCGGCAGCTCCGCGCCGGCACCGATGCTGCGTTGGAGCCGCCTTCTCCTTCCCGGGAGAACGGATGGGGCCGCGGAGAGAGCCGGCGCTCCAGCTGCTCGGAGCCTCCGAGGCTTTGAGGACCCGCTTGGGGCCCGGCATCGGCTCTGCCCTGCTCTCAGCCAGCTCCAGCCCTGCAGAGCCACCGGGAAGCAAAGGAAGCCGGAGGAATCGCTGGCGCAGGGACAGGCCCTGCTAAAAATAGTGCCTGCTACTGCACAGGCAGAAAAACAGCTAAGCGTACTCATTTTGCAAACAGAATCAGCAAGTGCATTCACTTTGCAAATTCAGCAACCGTATGTTGCCTATTTTGTAGAATAGGCAAAATGCTTCCCTAAACTGAAAAATCCCCTTTCAAGGACACTGAATAAACCGGCTGGCAGAAATCTACCTATTTTGCATGAGAGACGACTTTTCAGCACGCCGTATTTTAGGAACCGCGCTCTTGCAGCCTAATTAAACTCTTTTTTTTCCCCCCTCTGCTCCTTGACATTCACAACAGAGCAACTCGGTCTCAATTTAGCACAGTGGCTGGTGGCTTCGAGCAGAAAGCAGCTCCTGTTCAGTTCCCTTCTGCTTCCAACAAACCCACGTGATGCGCTGCAACCTCGCGTTTGAGGAAGGGAACGGTGATTCTTTTTCACATTGCAGAAGGCATTGCTTGGGGCCGGGGTCCTGTCACGCTGGGGCAGGCTGCAGGCCCCTGTAATCCAGGAGCTCTTTTCTGGAAAACTGGAAGGAGTTTTAGCAAGAAAAAAACTCAGTAACAAACGTGCATTTGGGCAGAAATGGGAGAGCCAGCTGTCCAAGTGCAGGACCTGTGGCTTTTGGAGAGCTGCTGCAAAATGGAAAAAAAAAAAAACAAGAAAAACAGGAAAGAAAAGGAATATGCCTTTATACACCATAAATAAGAAAATTATCTGCTCGCTGGCTCAAAACCTTCTGTGTAAACAGTCTTATTGAAAGCTGCTTTTATAGGCAGAGCCTTCAAACTGCTTCCCAGGGCTGCTCGCTCAGAGCATTTCCAACAATTCCTCCCTCCCGGAGCACCCCTGTCCAAAAACAGCACCGAAAAAAGGAATAAACCTGCAACATTTCCAAGCCAGGACAGAGGTGGGGAGTCAGGAACCGCTGCTGCCACGAGTCCCAGGCTGGATCACCCCGCGCCTTCGGGAGCCGCGCGGCACCGCGAAGCGCGTCCGGCCCGGAGGCAGCCGCCGGGTTTCACCTCCCGGCGGGCAGTGGCAGCCCCAGCTCTGCACATCCCGCCGGAACCCTCTCCCCCGTTTGCTGCGGGCTCGGAAGAGACGTCTTTGTTCACAGCAAAACCCACCTTCACCCCTACGCGAGCAGCCGTGAGCTGCTCGCTGGGAAAGCTGCCGCAAGGCGAAGCAGCCGGCATTTGGTTTTGCTTTAAACCAGATTCCTAGGACATGGTCCCACGGCCGGGCAGAGTCGCATTCACCTTCAGATCGCTCCCTGGAAGCAGAGCCAGCTTGCTTCACACCTCCCTTTGGGTTCAATTGCTCACAAAATAGATCATTACCCTGCAACACCTCGCTGGGACGAGCCAAGGGCTCCCCGGGGACGCAGCGGAGTCCCGCGCTTGCTCCGTGCTGCAGCATCGCGCACCTCGCGCTCACCTCCACTTCGTTTTTAGCAGAGAAGCTGCCGCAGCGAGGGAAAAGGCAACGCAACCCTGGGCACCGTCACGGCTGCGCTGGAAATCCTCCTTTTCCTTTCAGCATCAAAGAATTACTCTGCTTTGTATGTTCAAAATAAGAAAGAGTGGAGTCACTTACCCACTGTTTGCGAGCATGATTTCTCCTCTTGAAGTACAAAATTAACTTTTTCCGCATTGCCTGGTTTCTGAAAAGGAGAAAAGACGAGATCCACTTAATGAGCCTGTTAAAATTCAAAGTCTTGCTCTCTCCACTCAGCAAAGTGCTTTCCACCTTAACCTGGAATTACATCAACCCCAGAGCAGCAGCGTTATCTGGGGAACCTGCACCAGCTTCAGGGAAAGACAAACCGGAGACGAAGGCTCCGGAGGGGGCGGCTTCGCCCGCAGCCAGGGCTGAGCAGGGCCCAAGCCGCGGCCGCCCAAACCCGTGAGCGTTTCGCAGGGACTCGGCCCTCGGCGGTGCCATCTCATGCCACGCGGGTGACAACAGCATGTCTGCAAGAGCCGGGCCCGCTCCCACGGTGACGCTGCGCTCTCTGTAACCACTTGTACGTTTTGTTCTGCAAAAGGGGTGGCCAGGGGGTCCAGCTGCGCCGCCCCCGAGCTGCGGCCGAGCTGCCGGGGTGGCCGGATGGCAGCAGCGGCTGCAGCTCTTATCCCCTGCCCTCTCGCTTGCTTGGAGCCGTGCCCGCCGAGGCCGCGAGGAACCCGGGGGGGAGCTCGGCCGCTGGCGGCATCAGCACCGCGAGAGGGAAACCGGACGCGACAACCACAACAAACCCGGCGCTTGCCCTGACTCCTCCTGCTTCCTTCTTCGTCCCCCTTTTTAAGCTTCACCAAAGCAGCGAGGAGCTGGCAAGGCCGCCCCAGCTCTGCCAGTCTGCGTGAACCCGAGCGCTGAACTTCTTCACGCTCCCCCTATTAATATTTATAGCAATAAGCTCTCTAGGTGAAAGGCAGACACCAGCTGCATAGGAGTTGCCTCAAGACTTTTATCCCGATTAAAGCCCAACTTGCACTGCGTAATTACGGATCAGGCACTTAACAGGCTCTCTCATGTGGGCAAGCTTTGCAGGATTTAGCAAAATGAAAAAACACCCAGGCTGCTCCTCCCTCACCCCCGGGCCCCCTGCGGCGCCGCGAGCCAGCCGGGCCCCCAGGCACCACCTGAGCAACGTGCTGGGTTTGAGCCTCAGCCCAAATCGCACCATTAAGACTTCACACCCTTCTGGGTTCCCCTCTTAACTAGTTACCAGAAGTGCTGGATGTCCGTAGCGTCCCCGAGCACCGGCTAAGACGCGCTGCATCTTCATTCTCTTTGACTTTGCCTTGAACACTTTGATGCAAAAATAGACCTGGATTTCCAAGAGGCGCTCGCAGCTCCTCCTACGGATGGGAAGCGGCTCCCGTAGCCCAGCTTGCGGTGTTGGTGCCCAAAACCACCGAGCGCTCCCGCCTGCGGGCAGTGAGACACCAGCGGCACCTGCGCCAGGACCGGGGCTCCTGCGTCCCGCACACCACGAGCACTCGGATCCGCAAGGATTTTGCGAGCAAGGGGCTTTTCCTGCCTCGACTCCCTTTGGATGCTGCGCTTTCAAAGCAGCCGCTGCTGCTGCGGGGCTGAGAGCAGAGCTGCATCTCTAGATGCATCAAAAAGCATCGCTGCCAAAGGGCTTCTCCCTGTGGCACTGCACAACCCGCTGCCTTTCGTCTCCGCGTCCCCGGCACAGAGATCCAAGACATCCAAGGCAACCAAGAGCCTCGGAGCAGCTGTCTAGCTCACTAGCACCGCTCACGTGCTGCGCGGCGGCAGCGAGGGAAACGGAGGCGCGGGACGCGAGGCCGGTCCGGCCGCATCCAGCAGCCGTCCGCTGGCCCCGGGGCTCCCGCCGCCTGCAGCCGCCTCCCCGCTCGCGGCTCCTCACGCTCGCGGCTCCGAGCAGGGCCCCGGGGGCTGCGATCCCTGCGTCCGGCTGGGGCTCCACGTGCACAGGCTCTGTGGAGACTGCGCCCCAAAGGCGCGTTCCCATTGCCTCTTTGTCTGTTCTCATTCCAAGGGGAATTGCGACTTCGGGAAATCGCTGCAGCGAGGCTAACGCCAGCGCCGTTAGCTCCTCATCCCAGCAGCGCGCACGAGGGAGAAGAGCGGCTCCGAAGGGTGAACACGGATGCTCCCAGCTGAGGGGCGGAAGGGCTGCGGGACAGACGAGCGGCTGCAGTGGGGACGGGTGAGATGGGGACTGGCCGGGGCAGCCCCCGAGAGCAACGCAGGGCTTTGACACCGCGGCCGCCCTGCCTGCTGCAAACCTCCGCAGGAGAGGGGCACTGAGGGAAGGAACAAGGGGCTCTGGCCCTCTCGGGTTCTGCATTCCGGCTCACCTTGGAAACACTCACACAGGAGAGGACTTACTGGCTCTGCAGCTGCAAAAATCAGGGATGCCTTGAAAGCAAGTGCGTATTTACCACTACCAGGACTGATGTAATCAAAGAGTGAAAGGATTAAAAACAAAAACAAACCTCTCTTGTGCCCTAAATGTTTTCATCACTTTATCTTTTTTTTTTGCTTAACGTCAGCTTTGCAAAGGTTAATACAACCTTGGTAAATATAAACACGCTTCGCAGTTTATCTTGATCCGCGCACTGCTGTTACCTAGAAACCATTTGCAGAGAGGTTAATTCGGGCCACATGTCTCAGAGGCACATGCTGTGCTCCCTGCTCCCTGGGCAAACCGCACCGCGGAGCGGAATTCCTGCGGCACGGAGCGCAGGTGGAGGCTCTCGGCCAGCGGTGCCGGAGCCTCGTGCAGGGACGGCCAGCGGGGAGCAGCACGGTATGCGGCACCGGCCTCCTTCGTCATCCTCGTCCCTGAGCCCTTGCAGCTCCGCACCTGCACTCCGGTGGTGCAGGAGAAACGCGAGGCAGCTGGAGACCTGCGCGGCCTTGGTGGCTCCAAGAAACCAAGCGCTTGGCCAGCAGAAGCGCCGGGGTGCAGAGGCTCCTTACGTAAAGCAACAGTGACTCTTGTGGCCGGTTTCAAGTACTGCTGGGCTGCAGGAGCCAGAGGCACCCGGCACCATCGCCGGCGCCTCCGTCCTTGGCCGCGCTCGGCAGCTGCGGCGGGAGCAGGCGCGAAGCTCGACGGGCGCAGCAGGACACGGAGCCCCGCGAGGCTCCGGCAGGCTGGGGCTTCGGGGCTGCCAGGCGGCGGATCCACGTCTCCGCTCCGCAGCCCTCGCTGGACTCCCTCTGCGAGGCTCTTCACTTGCTGCTCCGGCCACGTTTCTGTCCTCCCTGCTGCCTTGCGGCCTCCCCGGCCTACTGATGCTTTCATGAAGAAAAAACCTCCTTAAACCTCAACGGGCTTAAACTTTCTGCCTGATATTTAATTTAACATCCTCTCGCATCTGCTGCGGGGCACAGGGATTATGTATTTCCCACTCACCTGCTCTAGCACAGTCCCAATTTTACGCATTTCCCTCCAAAGGCAGCTCTTTCCTAAGGACACCGTGCTCATTTACGTTCTCCATACCAAAGTTATTCCAACCCTGTGGTCCCTGGAGGCGCTTTTCGTACACCGTTCTTTTCAGAGGAGAAGAGAAAGATTAGTCAGTGGATGTTAAACAACCGCCTTGGTCTGCTGGAAGAGGCACTGAATTTTAGAGGTACTAGCGATGCCCGGAAAGAGTCATCTCCGGCCCTTCTTCCTCAGCGCCCGCCGAGCTGGGGATCTGTCCTTCATGGGACACGAAGCCTCGAGGCCTTCAGTTCCTGTGGCCGGTCAGCTGGCAGCTGCCTCCTCCCCGGCAGACACTGCTGGGAGGCTCTGGGTGCCCTCGGGCTTTTCCGCCCCTTCCTTTGCAAGGCAGGGCTGGCAGGGGCTCCCGGGAGAGGCGAATCCACTGCCTGCGGGGCCCGGCACACCCGAGACTGGGCGCAGAGCAGATCCCCGGGCTGCCGGGCATCCCGGTGAAACACATCCCACGGTGCAGAGCAGAGGGAGGGCGGGAGCCCTCTGGAAGCAGCCACTTCCACCTTAACCGGCTCGGCCCGCGGCTGTTCTTGTTGTTTTGGCTTTCCCAATGGAGCCGGTGGAGCAGAGAAGCCGTAACGCTGACTTCTGAGTTACTTGGCTCAGGTCCACGTGCATTGCTTGGCTGGAATCCTCCTGGAGGTCGGGATCTTGAAAGGATGTGCGCGCACGCATGCGTATCCGTGTCGGGGCGCACATACATGCGCACACTGCCAAAACGCGCGGCTGAGGCTCCCAAGGACAGGCAGATCCAGCGCGGCGCACCTGGCCAAAGCTGCCTGCGCAGGCCTGGAGCCAGCGCACGAAGAGATGAAAAGAGTTTGCTATTTGATCAAAACTAATCACGGGTATTTAATTACACAGGAACGCCTTTCATCAAAGAGCCAGTGCAAACAAAGCAGGGATCAAGGCTGCAAAGAGTGACGAGAAGGAGCGCGCGAGCAGCTGGCAAACCACTTGCACAGCGAGAACTCTCCCGCAGGCAAGGGCCGGAAGCGGAGAAGCCACCTGAGCCAAACACAGCGGTGCCAGTAAGAGCGGAGACCCTTAAATCACGGGATGCACGGAGCACAGCAAGAACGGCCCAAGGTTAAAGTGACCAAGCAGCAAGGAGAGGTGCTCGTGTGCACAGGAACGGGGGCCTCCCGCGGCCCCGCGTGCTGAGCTCTCCTGCTTCGAGGCCAACACGCTGCTGCTCAGTCTCTGATTTCCTACATTTCTGGCCACAAGATGCCCTGCAGAGAGGGCAGGGAGCAGGTCAGCCTTTGCATGGGTCATTCCTCTCATTCATTTCCTTGCTCTGAAGTGGCCAGAGCCCACAGCTGCACCTGGGAATACAGTATAACCTATTAACCCCGAGGCAAGTCGCATTCCCTTGAAAGCCAACTGCGGGGAACAGCCTCCTTGCAGCCCTCGAACACCTTCTGGGGAAGAAAAGAGAAGATCTTTAGCTAATTCATTCCAGAGCCTTTGAGCATTGGGATGGACTAAACCAACAGCACCAGCAGCGCCCCTGAAAAGGCAGTGACAGACGTATGTAATTTTGGCCTTGCAGCCACTAGCCACGTGTGCCCAGAAAGGGAGAGAAGCCGCTCTGAGGCCAGCGGCCCCAGAGCACGTCCTGCAGGTGCAAAACGCAGCCAGCTCCGCAGCTCCCGCGCCATGAGCGCAGTGCATCCATTAACGGCATGAAAACGTCTGTGCCGACAATCCCGCTGGTGCTCCACGCGAGGAGGAGATTCCTTGGGACACTCGGGACCCTTCTTACCAAAGCTGGACACTGAGCTCCAGCACAGCCCGGCCCGTGCCCTGCAGAGCCATCGCCCCGGTGAAGATGTTCCCGTTGAGATGGTTCTTAACGTCCCTTTGGGAATTAACGCCCATCCTCCTTAGCCTCAGCGAGCTTAGGACCAGAACGGGACAAACACAAGCGCAGAAGCACTTTTGGTGATGCCGGAGGGCCACATGCCCTCTGCCTTTGCCTTCCCCTACAGCCTACGCTGACGCTGCGAGCCCAAGCGCTCCCAGCGGGGCCCAACAACCCCCTTCTCTGCTCCAGCACCAGCAGGAGAACGGGGGGAAGGTCGCGGAGCGTCTCCATCATCCCGTCCTTCCTCACGAGTCATTCTGCCCTAGCGCATGCAAACCGAGAAGGGAAGGGATGAGGAGTCGTGCACGGGGGTGCAGGGAGCTGCCTGCTGAATCTCTGATGAGGAAAACGTCTACAAGCTTTAATGAAGAGACCTGAAAGAGAACGTGCTGGTAGTGACAGTGTTTGGAAGAGCATTTGTGTTACATGTCAGGCTCGTATTATGAATTCAGAGGCAATCCGCTGCTACTAAAACCTGAAAACAAAACAGCCAGTAATGAAAAGAAGACTCAATTTTACAAAGTGACAAGTGATTGGGAAGGCTGTAGTTAGAAGAGTTTCAGAAGGAAACTGTTCTGCTCTTTTTGGAATAGAAAGAGGCATTTGAAAAAGGAAAGCTATTCAAAAGGCCCTAACCCTGTCTGAGAGTTTGGACTTAGGATTTCAGCTCTGCAGACACAAGGTTCATCCCCCAGAAAAGCCACCTGCTGCATCATCTGTTGCTGTATTTTAGCAAAGTCTACAAAATAAAAAGGCAAAGAGAAGACTTTGCAAACCCCTAAACTCGCCCAAACCCTTCCCGTGGCCTCGTGTCACCCTCCTGCCACGTCCTGCAGGAGCCTGTGCGCCGCAGCGCGCGCCACGCTAGCCCGGGGCAAAGCCCACGCCGTCCCCACCGAAACCAGGGGCAATGAGACACGACCTTGCTCTCTCCTCTCCTGCTGACCGCGAGGCAGAGCCTTTTCCCCCAAAGCCGGTACTGCAAGCACAGCGAGCCACAAAGGCCTTTGGGGCGGGTGGAGGCCCCGGCGCAGCCCTCGCTCCTGCCGCACGCGCAGCTTGCAAAATTCAGCAGGTTTGCTCGAAGCCTGCACAGGAGAACCAAATGGACCCGAGCAGCCGGGGAGCAAGGCAGTTAAACAGGACTTAAAAGCTTTTGAAATTGCAAACACTGGAATGAACTGGGGCATGAAATTAATTTTAACTGTACTGAATAGGAGACAGGCCATAAAACTCCATGAAAATAAGAGACTCCGGTAACATTTTAGGAACAGGAGAAATTCTCCCTGTAACTTCCTTGCCAGCTCTATTAGCATAAGTGACTCATCCCCGTTGAAAAGCAAAGCAAACAAGGAGGAAGAATTAAACGAATGTTGCAGCTCAGATATCACTGCAGAGAAATTGGGGAATTGTTGCTTTTGTGACAGCCTCATGCCATCCCACTGCCACTTGCAAATGTACAACTGGAAAAAAGATCAGTCCCAGAAGAGTGTAAAACAATAATCAAACACAAGCAGGCTGCACACCCCTCCTCGCCCAGGGATGAGGCGTTGGATGAAGGCCACGTGGGATGATTTTGTCTCTAGCACAACAGGGCCATCTTACAGTGAGATCTTGCAGACAGAATCACAACTCTTCTTCCGCAACGTTTACGGCTAAATAGCAAATTTATGGCTATATTTGCTTACGGTGAAGCTGCTCAGAAGAATCTGCATTCAGTCACACCGTAGCAGATTACAACCCGTGCCCATCCAGTGCATCCAGCCGCCACCTCCAGGCACCAGCTCATTTACTTCATCTCCCACCGAAAGAGCCACTTCTGGGCTGGAGAGGGAGACCTGCTTGTCTGCAGTGACAGCGCAAGTGACTTAAGAGTGAGGGAAGAAGAAAAAATACCTTCAAATGCAGCCAAAGGAAAAGTTGTGGATAAGATTTGAACGTCCATGATTTGGTCAAAATGCAAGTTTAACACCTTTTCCTCTTGGACAAAAGCACCCTGAAATCTGAAATACTTGCTTAGAAGAGTCACTAAGGCCTTGATTTTAATATCTGCCACTCAACCATCCTGTGCAGCAGGACACAGGAGATGGGAGAACGGATCACACCAGCTTCCCCACACAGTCACCAACAGGTAGCAAAGCAAAATTCAGACTCCAGGAGCTCTGGGACAGGCCTATGCTCCAAGGAATTAAACACCTGGAGCCCAGCAAGCTCCAGGGCCTTGCACTGACCTAGATCTGCGAGTGCACTTGGCTGGCATCAATAACCAGCTGAAGACGGCTAATTGCAAGGTCTCTGGAAGGAGGAGATGGAGGCTTTTCATAAGAACGTGTGGTTTCCTTTCCATATTTCTGCAGCATTAATCACAGGGAACATCAACCCTGAGATGCCTGCGTCAGCCTCACCTCCGTTTGTCACCAGTGCCGCTACAGCCGCAAGGGATGAGTGTCCACGGGGAGTTCCATAACCCTGGAGAGGCCCCGGAGCGCAGGGAGCAACGTCTGCTCCGAAGCGGCTTTGGACGACACTGCTCGTTCCACCAGCAGCCTCACTCCTGACCTGCGCAGTCGGTTCCCTCCTGTTTGTGCCCATCTTTCACAGAGCAACAAAGGACAGGAAATCATTTAAATTGCAGGAAAATGTGACCACAAAACTACAAATATTGGCAGGGGAATGGAGAGTGGGTGAAGTCTCTGGAATTGCATTTAACCCATTCTTTCAAGGAGAGAACTCGCTAACCGCTTGAAATCCCCACGTGCAGCGCCCAGCTCGCGCTGGCCAGGGAGCGCTGCGGGAAGCAGGCGGATTGGGAGAGACCTACAGGTCTGAAATGGAAATCCTGGAAGGAGAAGGTCAGGAGAGGGGCTGCTTGGAGCAGGCAGAGCGAGACCTGGCAGAGCGACCGCGCGAGTGGAAGAGGCCGACGCACCGGAACGTCTGGCAGCCAAGAGGCACCGAGAGGTCTCCGCAGCAGGAAAAGGTCCCGCTTCCCGCGACCAGCTCTGCGTGCCCCATCCCTCCGGCGCAGCCAGGGCAGAGGCCTCGCGGCAGCGCGCGGGCCGGGCGCTCCCCGCGTGCCGGGGCCGTCACGAGGTGGAGCATTTACCCTCTTCCTCCTCCCCAGGCACCAGCAGGCGCTGAAGGTAACGCAGGTCACTGCGTCCGGCATCGCAGGAACCGCTCATGGCGTCACTGCCACCCCCCATAGCCATTAACAAACTGCCGAAAGCAAAAGATTATTAACTTTTGTTGACGGATTAATCAAGATGATCCCCTTGAGCCGAGACAGAGCAGACGTGCGGCAGGCAGCGCGTCTAGAGCTTCTGCAAGCCAGAAACGTGTTTCAGATCTGGTCTGATTGTTTAAGAATTTCCAACAATTATTGCTATTCTCATTATCTATTGTTTTTCTTCTATCTTCTGGAAGTCGCTGCAGTTACTAAATGCAAGCTGATGATTAACTCATGCATTGAGGTGATAAGTTATAAATTACATGATTGCTACGTCTGAGCATCTTTGAAATAACCGGCGGTGCGCAGACATCCAAGAGCTGCTTCACAAAGATCTGGCTGTAATTGCAACGTTTAATTTCATCCACCTTCCGTGCGCTCGCACACAGGCTGGCAGTTGATTTCGTACCTCAGTACGTGCAAAGTAAACAACAACAAAACGTGCACCACGTTCCACCTCCTTCCAAAGCGGCCGTGGGCACGAGCATCACGCAGGAGCGAGGGCGCCGCGCGGAGCGGGGCTCTCGCCAAATCCCTGGCCAGGGCGACGGGCGCCGAGCGCCTCCACAGAGGCAAATCCACCTCGGGCACAGTTATCTGCCTCCCCCGCAGCCCGTCTGGCGCTCCAGAGCTCGTCCCAGAGCCTCAAGTGGCTGCGCTCGCCGCCGGGGCTATAAAACTTCGGCTCCCGTCCCTCCTTGGCTCAAATCCGCGCTCCGGCACGCAAAGGTGTGCTGAAGCCTTATCAACTCCAGCAAACGCTCTTTGCCAACACGCTGAGCCAGGAGCCGCTTCCCACCGCGAGGAAGCGGGATGCACCTTGAGCATCCCACTAGTGCTGGGGTCCGGAGCACTTTGCTGCCTCAGGCGCCAGCAGCAGCTCCAAGGGCTACGCGCGATCTCTTGGCAACCTCAACAGGAAACCGGGGCTGGGCACGAGCGAGCATCTCTCCCGCTCCAGCCTAATGCACAGCCTGACATTTAAAATAGCCTTTATTGCCACATACTTACATTTTAATGTTCTCATGGTACTGCCTGGTGTCTGAAGGCTGGTTGTATAATGGCTGAAATAAATAAGAAAAATGAAGGCATAAATGGTACGGTCTGACATTCAGAAACTTGCACCTCGTTCCCGGTGCCGCTGCCTCGGCCCGGGCTCCCACCTCCCGCTGCAGCCCCCGTCGCTGCTCCGCTCCAGCGCTGGAGGGTGCAGGAACCTGGTGCATCCCGG
>VZSV01000067.1:1207749-1226349 GCA_013398735.1 Nothocercus julius | reverse complement strand
GGAGCCGCAGGGCGGGCGGCCCGGCCCGCGGCCCCGATGCCCTTCCTAGGACCCAGCGTCTGGCGACGCGCGATCGCTCCCCACCGAGCCACCTCGCGCTTCGTGCAAATCAGAAACGCAAGAAGAAAAGCTGAAGGGCAGCCCGGGAACACGTGTCACGGCGTGTGCCGCGCGGGGGTTACCAGCTCAAGACGCCTGAAAAAAAGGGAGCGCGGGGCTCGCTGCGGCAGGAGCCTCAACAAGACGTGACGTTTGGGTAAACAACCCTCCTGCACAGCCCGGCGCTACGAACGGCCTGGTGAATCCCCGGGACACAGCCCCGAGCCAATACAGCCAAATACCCGGCAGGGAGGGGACCGAAGAGACAGAATTTCAGGGGTATTTGCCCAGTAAACCAGGACATGTTACTGGTGCAACCGGGGGAGAGAGAAAATTCACTCTGCCCAAAACGGCGGCCACGGAGCAGCGCGGGGCTGCGGGCGGATTTGAGCGCAGCGAAGGGGGGGAAGCGCCTGGGAAGCGCGCGGAGCTTTAACCCACCGAGCGCCAGAGCCGCAGCCCGGGAGCAGGAGACGGCGAGCCGGGAAGGGGCTGCCCTTGGCACAGCCCTGGGCACGGCCCTGGGCATGGCGCCCCCCTGGGCACGGCCGTGCCGGAGGCAGCGCCGCGCCGGGCGCACACGCTCCCCGCGGCCACCCGTGGGGACACGCGCCAGGCACAGAGCGGCCTCCCCCGTGCCGGCCGCCCCCGTCGCTCTCCGGCGCCTCCTGGCCCATAGGGCAGCCTCGGGCCTTGCTCCCAGACACGCGGAGCAGGAGAAACCGGCCCCACTCTGCAGCCAGGGATGGCACCGAGACCAGGCTGAGGGGACGTCCCCACTGCCACCGTCGGGCTCCCCCGGCTTCCGCTCCATGGCAAGGAGCGGGCAGCAAGGCCGGGGTCCTGCCCGGAGCAGCCGGGCCAGCTCCGCGAGCCCCGCGCGCTGGGCAGCCGGGGCAGCCACCCAGCGGCCTCCGCCTGCATTACGTGTGCGGGGAGCCCGCGGGGCACCCGTCTGGGCGTGGGGAGAGCGCAGGGCACCCGTCTGGGCGCAGGGAACACACAGGGAGCACACAGGGCACCCGTCCGGGCGCGGGGAGCCCACGGGGAGCACACGGGGCACCCGTCCGGGTGCAGGGAGTGCGCGGACGCTTTGCAGGGCACCCCGCACCCCGCAGCAGCGCAAGCAGCCGCACACGATGAGAAGACCCAGCACAAACACGTCCCTGCTGTGGTTCTACCCACGGACAGCAGCGAGAAGCGTCGCCTGCTTTAATCCCAGCCAGCCCGGCTGCAGCCGTAACCAATGACGGAGCATTTTAGGTGCAGCTCGAGTGCAGCTACTAAACTATCAGCAACTGTTTTAAGTCCTCATCTCCCATCACAAATTTAGCAAGGCTTGCGTGCGAGACTTAAGACTAATTTCTGCCTCACCTATTAACATCAATAAGTAATGACGTTTGACTTCACAGGAGGAAATAAAGGGAAATCCAAAGGCTCAGATCTGCAGCAAACACAAGAGAAACGGCAGGAGCTGCAAGCGGAGCCCGTGGCGGCGGCGGCCCCGCGGCCGGGAAGAGGCTGCTCGGCGTTGAACACCTCCGCATCTCGCTTCATTAACGGGGACAGGCTAAGGCTGCCCGGGGACCTGCCAACTGGAAATACTCAGAACGCTACAGCGCTCAGAATTTGCAGATCGTAATATTTAGGTCTGCAGGAGCTAGCAAACGTGCTGACCTTGGAGAACGTGCACACGGGGAAGCCTCGAACGATCAAAACCAGGGTGTAGGATTTTCAGGGGGAGGCAGCTTAACTCAGAGCACCTTGAGGACAAACACATCACCGAAGCTACGGAACGCTCAGCATCCTGCGCCACGAGGCTGCTCGGCCAGCGACGCTTCTCACCGCCACTTCCTCTCCCTCGAGGGTGACGTTTCAGCCCGCCCGATATTTTTCCGGTACATACACGAGCCAAATCATCCCCCTCATTAATTGCAGGGCCAAGTAATCGCAGGGCCCAGATTGCAGCCCCGAGGCAGAGGCCCCGTCCTGGGGCACCGGCGCTGGGGAAGGATTCCCTGGCGCACTCGGATCCCGCGGATGGAACTGCTGATGCTGATGGCCTCTATGTACAAAGCGATTAAACCCAGGGAGGGGAAAAAAAGCTGACTCTGTTCAGCTGCTGCTTTGGCCATGTTTAGACAGCTTAATGAGACAACCCAGAGGCGAATCACCATGGGCAGAACATGTGGTGAGTCAAGAAGAATGACATAATTTGTCTTGCATTAACTGAGTGTAACGCACGCGTCTCCCAAACGAGAGATCGGGAGGGAGAGCGATTCCGAGCACGTCGTATCTTTGTACGTACACAAAGAAAGGCCCCTATCGCGAAAGCTGCCCAATTAACACTTGACACACACTGTAATTGCTGATGCTCCTTGCTGCATTTATCAGATCATAACCCACTGTAATGAGCTGTCTACGAGGCCGCACAAGCGGCGGAATCGGGAATGACACATTACACCTATTAGAGGGTTCCCATCGTACGAGGGCTTGCAGCGAAGGACGGATAAATCGCAGATAAACGCAGATAAATCGTGTTTAAATGAATAAATGAAGATCCCCCCTGGTTTCAAAGTCGCTCCAGTGCCCCACAGCGAGCAGCTCCCGAGCCCTTTGCCGGGGCCCGTGTGGATTCCTGAGATATCGCTGCCCAGCTCCAGCCCTGCGGCTCAGTTTTGCTCCCGTTCCCATCAGTCCCTTTGCTCCAGAAGCAAAGGGATGTCACATCACCATGGCCCCAGCCAGACCGGACACTTCCAAGGGGAGAGGCACCTCCTTGGGAACGCTTTTAAGGCCAATTCCTATCGACGGGTGCTGCCTGTCACCCACCTCTTTGGTGGTGCAGCAGGGTGGGAAGCGGCCCGGAGAGCAGCTTCCCACCCGGAGAGCTCCCGCCGGGATGAGGGACCGACCTCATGGGGCTAGTCCGGGCTTTCACGTGGGCTCCCCTCAGAGAAGAGTTTAAAAACGGAAGATAAGGAAACACAAAGTTATTTTGAGAAAGCAGATCTGAAATTAGGAGGCGGCACTTTCCTGGAACGCTCCCAGCCACCGCTCCCTAAAGCTCCGAGCTGCTGCAGCCCAACTGCGCTCCCAGGGTTATTTATAGCGGAGCCGGCCGTGCTGGGGGATGCGAGTGTTTCCATTCGGCATCAGGCATGTCCCGCTCGGAGATAAGCAGGAAGGGGGCAGGAGGAACCCCAGCCACTGCGGCCACCACCTCGGCCAGCCAGCTGGACCACAGAGCCCTCGCTACAGGCTCGAAGAAGTCCAAGATTTGGATTTGGCTCACAACAAAATTCATCATTTCAGGAGAAACGTCACTGGTGTTGGCAGGAGTCTCCTCTGGCAAGGAGCTCTTCCCCGGCCCCAAGAACACCAACCTTTTCCCCTTTAATCTTGGCGTTCTCCATGACGGAGCCAGACCACTGTGACGGTTTGCTGCAGCCCCAGGCTCCACCAAAGGGGCTGGGAGCTCCACAGGGAAGGTGCCTCCTGCAGAAGGTATTTTTCCAGTGCTCCTGGCACGCTCCCTGGGTACGGACACCCCCACTCTTGCCTGGAGCTCCCCTTGCACCGCAAAGGGGATAACGGCGACCCACCTGCCAGCAGCTCCTCACCGCACGCCGGAGGATGTGCATAACTAAGGGCACGAAGACTCAGCAGCAACGGCAAGGAAAGTGGGGCAAGGAGCCACGCTGGCGCGCGGATCTCATACCGAGATCCACGCTGCATCTCTAGCAACAATCACCAGGCTTCCCGCGCAGAGCGTGACACGCTGACTCAGCCCGGCTGCTCCGGCCGTCACCCTCGGCGGGTTCCTGTGGTCGGCGCAGTGCCCGGCCGAGGGGCGAAGCCCTCCTTAATCCTCTGCATTTCCACACACACGCACAGGTCTAGTGTCCTGCCCCGTCACCTCTAAGGTCGCAGTGCCAAAGCCGCATTAAGCTCAACGCTCACGTGCTGCGGAAGCGAGCTGGAAATCCAGGCACTGCGCACAAGTTTTCTTGAAACGGAGCCTCCTGCCGAGGCGGTGACGGGGGAACGCTGGGCACTCCACCCTGGAGCAGAACCCAGGCCAGAAAGTCGGTGTTTCTCTCCTCCAGCTCACTTGGAGCCACGGCGGTTCCTGCCTCTGCGCCAGGATCTGCAGCCGCGTTTTGGGGTCAGGATTTGCCCCGGACAAAACCTCTAATTCAATGCACTTGCTGGGAACGCCAGCTCCGGAAGCAGACCTTTCAAGCAGACATTAGGACGAAAGGAAAAATCCTGAAGATGAGGAAAAGTGAAAGGATTCTGAGTCACTCCATGTTTTTAGGTGCTTGAATTTTATCTTTCTGCAACCTTTCGCTGCTATGCAGAAACGTCAATAGTATCTAACCTACAGCCTCCGCAGTTTTCCCTTTGGAGACTGCTTGGAAGCAAATCCTGCAATATTAAGCCAGGGTGAGACAATCCCAGAGCAAAAGCTATTAGGAACAAAAGCAAAAATACTGAGGCCCTTCCAGAGGCTTTAAGCAATGTCCCCTGCCCTCCCGCACCCCAGGGCACTGTATAAGCCAGAACTGGAGAAATCCTGCAGGCTGGGGGGCTCGAAAGGAGTTTCACTACTAAGGATTTTTTAATGCACCACCGATATCGCCGGCCGATTCTTTCCTTTCTGATGCAAATCGGGAATTCACAGAAAATCAGTTACACAGACAGAAAATCGCCACGGGATCCAAGTCACACCCCGTGCTGTTCAGTAGTTAAGGGCCAGATTATCCTTTGCAATGCTGAAAACGTTCATTTGTTTATTCCCCTATTTACGGGCGGGCGTTCCTGCTCGATGAGCGCCGGTGGGGCGGGCGGCGCGCCGCACAGACAGCGGCAGCGGGGGGTGGAAGGAGCTCAGAACAAGCCTTTGAATTCCAATTTCACAGCATAACGCTGCATTTATAGGCAGAGAGCTGTGCCCTTTTGAAGGAACAACCGCCGAGACAGAAAGCGAATTAAAATTTAATCTTATTGATTTCCAGCAGCTCAGTCCCCAGAGCGAGACAGGCCGCTCGGCATCAAGCCCAGGTTTTCGGGGAGGGCCCCGGGTAAAACCCGAGCTGCGGCTCCAGAGGGAAGCGCCGCGTGTCCGTTTGAAGGACACGCTGAACCTCCCTGCGGCTTCACCTGCCCGCGATGGAAACGCTCCGGGAAAGCGGATTTGTCCCCATCCCATCCCAGGATTTCTCCTGCCTGCGCAGGGCACTCGCCCCAGCCAAGCTCTAGCATTGCTCCTGAGCAAAACATTACACGGACTCCGCTTGATCCTTCTAATCCCTCTGTCCTCCTAGCGGGAACAGACGCTTCGGATTTTCACTCTGCACCAGCGGAGCCGAGAGGGAGACCTGCTCCAGCGGCGACGGAGCTGCCGGAGAGCTCCGGCCTGGGCCCTCCGGAGCGCCCGCAGCAGCCGGGCAACTCGCTCCAAGGAAGCCTCCCACCGGAGACGGCTCCATCTCTGGGACGAGGGTGGTGGGAAGAGGGGAGGGCCCCACGCGCAGCAGCTCAGCGCGTTTTTGGGCACAGAGGGACTTTGTGGAGAAGGAACCTGCCTTGGGGACAGGCTACGGGTCGCTCACGGAGCTTCATTTAAGAGATCACCCACTCCCATGCTGCTGCCGACCTCTAGCAGCACCCAAGGCTCCTGTCACATCCGATATACCCGGGTAGCTCAGCGCCAGCCTCCAAAGGGACTAAAGTCACCTGCAAAAACAGGAGTCAGATGCTTTTAAAAACACCAGCCCACTGTTTATTCTCATTTTAGTCCACAAGCAGCACCAAAAGCATTAAGCTGCTTCCTCAGACACCCTTCTGGGAAGGGACGTCCTCTTGCTACGCGCCAGCTCGCACTCACAGGGGAGGTTTCGGCCTGCGGCTGCAAGGGATGTTTTACTCTGCTATATTCAAATGCACTCAGAGAAAGGTACTGGTTCAGGTGCAATTTCACAGCCCAGCTGGAAGCCGAGCTGCATGTGTGGTCAGCACATACCCACAGGCAGGAGGTCATCTCTTTTTCTCTGGAAGCCAATTACTTGTCCAGTGGAGTGTAGCAGGAGGGAATTACAGGTCAAGTTTTCCAGAATGACTCTCTGGGGCTCAGGAACTTTTCAAATCACACGTGTTAAGTAGGGCACAAGAGGGAAAAGCAACGTGATGGAATTGAGTATCATTAGAGAACCTGAATTTTAGGAAAAACGGACCCAGGCTCATGCCAGCTTGCAGTTCACCCCCTCCTGCAAAACCCAGCACGGCGGTGAGAAAACGCACAGACCTCCCCGACCAACCGCGGGCTAAAATTAGAAACCATTCACCCCTGAAAAGCCACAGCTATCGCCAGACGGAAAGTAGGTCACGGAACGACTGGCTAACTTGATTTTCCGGAGTTTCCAGCGGCTCTGTCCTCGCATAACCCCCTCTCTCCCAGGGCCCGCAGGCGGTGTCGGCTCTGCGGGCAGCCCCGGCGGGAGCGGGCAGCGCGGAGCATGGGGAGGAGCGCGGAGCCCGGCCCTGCACAGGCACCCGCTTTCTGCCCCTTCCACAACAGCCCCTTGAAACATCACTCCTGGCTCGGCCAGCTTTGCTGGGGTGCTCTGTTGTCCTGCCTTTTCCCGAAGCCCCTATATCCTCCTTTTATTTGGATTCTTTGCAAGCAAACCTCAAGGCAGGCGAATCCTTTTCTCCTGCAACCCACAAGCAGCACCAAGGCTTAAAGAGAGCCCAGATTTGGCTCCGTGACCTTTCCCGCTCCTGATCAAAATGTCTCTATTGAGCTTTGCAGCCCTTTGCTCCTACCAACTTACTTCTCAATTCAGTGCTAAGCTGCAACCAACCTCCCGTCAATGCAAGAGCACCCAGGGGTGGTCCCTGCTGCGTTCGCCAGACCGCTGGGTACATCACGGATGGTCTGCTCTGCTGCCATCAAAACCACCCAAGGAACCTGAGCTCCTGTCTGCAGCTACTCTCTATCTGAGGTCTTCCCCGCCAGCGCTGCCCTGCCTTTTCCTCTTCACAGTTTTTCTCATCCTCCTCCTGGCTTCATGGTGTCTTGGGCCAAAGGGAAGAAGAAGAAGAGTCTTAAGGTGGCAAATCTGCTGCCAGTGGTAGGGAAAATTAGGGCCCTACTGCTGTTCTGAACATCTTTAGCAGAGATGACTAGCTGAAAGCTGAGCATGGGGATGCTCTTAAGAAGGACATTTATAGTCTCAACCCCAGCTTATTACTAGAGCAACAACAGCTGCATCAGGGCCTACAATTCTCAGCCCATCCTTCCTCTTACAACCTGCAATTTGGCAGCCTTCATCACTGAACTTCAGCTTTGGCCAGCAAGTCTCTGCAGACTCTCTTTACAGCCCATGACTAGATCGTGTCTTCCTCAAAGGAGGAACTTAACTCTAGTCTACTATGGTTCCTACCAAGCCAAAGGGAAGGACCGCTTGGTTGGAGTCTCCTGCCCACAGACAAGGCTGCTCACACGCTCCTCTCAATGGCACTTCACCAGAAGAGAGAGAAGTGTCATTTATACATCCCAGGGATCACACAGATACCGTCACAGAGCCAAATCTGCAGTTATATAGACATTTGGTGTCAGACGTGACCTTTGCTTGCTGAGCGCCCACGTGGAACGAGTGCACCCTATTGTGAAAGTTAATAGCAAAAACGCTCCTGGTTAAAACCTGGCTCTGAAGATCACTGTAACTTGGAACAAAACCAAGAACATTGACACAACCCTGAGTGCTTTATACAATGACTTCCCATTATTATCTGCTTTCTCTTTCAAGGAGAAATGTAAAACCCCTTAACTTATCCATACTCTTCAACATGATCCATGAGATGGAGCAGAAACCATTGGGGTTTGGCTCAAGCGGCAGCTTCAGGAGCAGATCGTGCTTGTCGAAGGGGAGGCAACGGGGGACTCGGGGAGAACGGAGGGAAAGGGGGACCCTCGGCAGCTGCCTCCAAAGCCCAGGCTCTGCAAAGCCCAGACCAGCCGCTACTTGCTGATGCTTTAAACCTGAATGACCTCAGTCTTCACCCGCTTGCAGAGCAGTCTGTGCCACTCTTGGGTTTCCTATTGCTAAGGGGGAGGCGCAGATGCAAAAAGTAAAAGCATAAAAATTGTGCTGCCTGTGAGCACAGGGCTTGTGATGTTTAGGAGTCAGGCACCTGGATTTCTGCAGCTCCCAGGGAAATCGCAGGCTTCGCAATTCAAAATAATTAGCGACTAGTAGTTTTCCTTTTATGTAAAATCATCCTTTTTATCCAACACCTAAATGAAAATGAATGAGCTTGATTATCTACCAAAGGGCTCAATTTTCTAACGTCACTCCGAAGCACACAGCAAAATTCACGTCTCCTCAGGCTGCTACTACAAGCGACGGCCGAGCGCGACAAACAGGCGGTCGAGGCAGAGATCCAGAGCCAGCGATGCCGGCGCGATCTCCGCTAAGGCTGTTTTCAGCACCAAACAGCCTCGAATCCAGCCAGGGCCGAATCCACGTCCTTTCTGCTCCGGCCCCAGGGCTCAGGGGCCGCCAGGAGAGCTCGTAGTTGGAGGGCTCTCCAAGGCTGCCCACGGCACCACGGCACTGCCCGTCTTCTCGGGGCGATTTTAACCCGGTTCCCTCCAGAAGGGACGGAGAGATGGAGCTGTTTAATGGACCGGGCTCTGAAGCAGCTCCCGAACGCTGCTAACACCCAGTCTAACACTTACCACAGTACACCCCGACCCCAGGGCTCTCACACAGCTCAGGGGAGATGTCTGAGCTTAATTCCCATGGCACAGAGCACCGTGCGGCTGCGTCGGCTCTCGCCTCCCTTCACGGGGCCTCCACCCCCCCACAGCCTCCCGGGGGAAACGGCCCCTCTGCCTCCCCCGCGCACTGCCCCTTGCCTGCTCACCCGGTTCTCGTCGTAGATGATCTGCACCAAGCTGCGGTGCTTGGACTCGATCGGCGGCGGGGAGATGGGTTTCTCGGGCTCCGGCGGTTTCGCTGCTTCTTCCTCCAACTGTTGCTGCGGAATGAACGGGGGGAGGAAGAGAGTGAGTCACAGCGAGGGAAACGCAGCCGGCCCCGGCCACGGGAGGCTCCCCGCGGTGCCGTGGCCGGCGCAGAAACCGCCATCCCCGCGGGCTCCCTGCGGGACGTGGGCAGGTTCGACCGGCGGAGTGGGGAGAGCCGCGTGGGCCCCTGTGGCGGCGGCAGCGCGACGCTGCCCACCCCAGGCGGCACAGGAGGACAGGGGGCTGCCCCAAACAGGCGTGCAGGGCTGGGCACGAGGCTAGAAATGAGGATTTTACTGGAAATCCTGAAGGGGAACTACGCAGCACCTGGCGCTGAGGGGAAGCGAGGGAAGAGGAGCAGCCAGGCCGCGCTCTGCCTTCGCCTTTCCGCGGGGACGGCTCTCAGCGAGCTGCGTCGCGCGCCCAGCTCTGCCCGCAGCGGCGGCCGGGCCCCGCGCCGAGCAGCGAGGACGGCAGAGCAGGCGGCGAGACCACGAACGCAGAAGTGCCCGGGGGGAGCCCGCCCGACCAGAGGCGCTGCAGAGACATGCGGGACGAGCAGGAGTGAGAGCAGCGGCGGTGGGACAGCCCGGGAGTCACGTCCGAGCCACCAAAACGTCCTTTGCTCTTGGTGCACCCCTTGTGTGCCGAACAACGGGCTCCCAAAGGAGGCTCCCCAGCATCGGATGCCCCGCGTCACCTGCAAACGCTCTGCCCCGTTCAGCAGGCACAAGGGGCCGTTGGCACATCGCGCCCTCCAGCCACGTGCCACCGCGTTATCTCCGGAAGGTGTTCTGAGAATTACCCCTCTTCCTTCACGCAGAACGAACGGCTCTGAGCGGAAACCACCACGGAAACCCAACTCCAGACAGGGAAAACTCAGCAGAGGCAGGTGGCCGTGGCGCGTCCTCCCTCAGACGCAGCGGTGCCGGCAGCGCAGGCTGCCCTGCTTTCCAGCTGCCCCTGCCGCATCGCCACGGCTCCGCACCGCGACGGCCAGGAGCCGGGCACGCAGAGCCGTCGCCCCCAGCACCCCGTGGCCGCCAGCGCCGCGACACCAGCCCCGGCCCGCGCTGGGCTCCCACGCAACGCTGGGAGCCCAAGTGCCGCGTGCCCCGCTCGCGCCCATCGCCTCCCGGCCCCGCGGTGAAACGCGCCAGGCCTGGCTTGACTGCAAACCAGCCCCGTGGGGGCGACGAGCGGCAGGGAGCGAAGCGAGCGCCGCCAGCACCGGGCCCCGGGGACGCGGCCGGCTCCCCGTGCTGCGTGCTTGCAGACTGCCCACCCTTCCTCGTGCTGCGCCGGGTGCTCGCTGCTCAGGCCGCGGCAAACGTGAATTACGGATCACTGCGTTTGAAGAGCACTGCAGAACGCCGCCGCTGTCTGCAGGCGCCTTCTCCACACAACCCGCGTCCCCTGCTCTCCCCACTGCTGCAAGACACGAGAAACAGCTGAGCCCTTTTAGTAAATTTGAGGAACTGCCCAGACGAAAGAGGAAATCACAGATTCCCCCGCGCTGCTCCTGTGGCCAGCGGCTCCCTGGCGAGGACACGGGGCCCACGCTGCCGCAGGAGCTGCAGCGACAGGGAGCATTTGTCAAAATTCGCATACGATTTTTCACTGCCTGTCTCCAATTCTCCACACCTTCGTATTTGCTTCTACAGCTAAAATATTCCCTGCTGAAGCAAGGGAGGAAACAATCCATTCTCCTGCTAGCAACGAAAATCCATTTATGAAAAGGCCCCCGGGGCTGACAGCAACACGAGTCCCTCCTTCCTGCCGGTGACGCAGTGCCCGTGGGACACGCAGTGGGAACGGGCGCTGCTGACCGTGCTCCCGCCGGGAGCTCCCGCCGGGATGGCTCCGCGCACGGGTGTCCCTGGGCACTGCGTCCAGGGCCGGGGTAGGCGCTGGCACACAGGGCTGCAGCCAGGCAGACCACGGTTCGGGCCATCTGCATCTGGCATCCCCACCCGGAGCAGCGGATAATCCTTCCCACGGGGATCCGTCTGTCCGTGCCCATGAAGAGCTGCGCAAACAGGGCACGCTGAGGGCTCTAACTGCACCATGAAACGGCCCCGAGAGCTCCTCTCTTTTCAACCGTGACGGTTTCTCAGGTGCCCCAAGAGCTGAGCACTGCAAAGGGGACCACGGTTCCTCCAAAAACCACAGCTTAAAGCACAGGCTGCAAAACAGAATCAAACAGCCCTGACCCGCCGGGCCAGCCACGAGCAACCAGCGCCCGCTGAACTCGCCTTTGGCGGGGATTAAAAGGCTTCGCAGAGGCTTCTTCTTCAACTGGATCCTCTCCAGAGCAACCCACTTCCAACCTGCAGCTGAGTCCTCGCGAAGTCCCGCACCGCCAAGGCCTCACGTGCGATTCCAGGCAGCCCTGGGCTCTTTCAGGTGCATTTCAGAGGTACCCTCAGGTTAGCAAAGGTCCCCCCCAGCAGGCACCAATGCACTCAAATTATAAACTCCAAAAATCAAAAGAGCGAACCACAGAGGGATCTGTCAATCCTCTGCTTCTCTTGGGGAAAATATTTGGGTAAGAATGTCAGAAACTTGGCTACATTGTTCTGGAAACCCACAAAAATTTTGCAAAGTGGTCAGGTCTGCTCTAATTGATTTCAGACAAGAGGATTTGATGGCATATCAGGAAATGAAAGTTTGCCAGTAAGTGGAGGCTCATTAAAAGCAGCTCGTTAAAAGAAAAAAAAAAATACAAATCTAATTATAGCTGAACTACAGTAGAGAATTCAGCTCTACTCTCCATGGTGTAACACGGCACAGTCATGAAAGCGCCGGATGCTGCGGGCTGGGGATGCAGGCAGGGCTGGCGGATTCGGGAGCGCGGGACGGCAAACCTGACCTCGGCAGGGAGAGCTCCCCACGGACACCCTTGGGTTGGGGGAAAACAGCAAAGCAAAAACCGCCAAGGTTCTCAGATGTGCCTGAAACGGTTGTCTTGAAGGTTGCCGCGAAAGCGGGGCCGGGACGGGGAAGAACGGAGGGGAATTTGGCCAGGAGATGGAGGGGAAGACCCAGAGCTCCTTAACCCGCCTGGACCACGGCGGTTCCACCTCCATCACCAGGTGGGAGTGTTGTTCTCCCGGAAAGCCCTTCGGAGAGCTCTCCCATGCAGGGAGGCTCAGACATAACCACCGAGCAAAGCCCAGCAGTTTATTTCTTGCTAAGATTCCTGGTGCCGGTGCCAGGAATAAATGCATAAAGATTATCCGTGCTTGTCAGAAGGAGGGGGAGAAGGAACTCAATGGGAGCTGCAAGCACATATGGCTCATGAATGACGCGGGGACAGCGGATCAAAGCAGCCTTCTGCTGGGGGGTGCAGGATTTGGGGAAGCTTGCTCAGCTTGCTGAGGACTTTTTGCAACCCCTCCTGCCAGCAAAGTCCAGGAAGAGGCTTCTTTGCCTTTTCTGGAACAACCAGAGAGAGGGGAAAAGATTTTTTTTTGCACATCCTTTCCATAAAAATGTATTTAATTACCCCAAGAAGGCCTCCCAAAGACATAGGGGAAAAGCATTAAGCTACTACGGCCGCGTACAATTTCTCCCCTGCTCCGGCACTGCTTCCAGGAGGAGCGGGATCTGTTTCGGGCTGATTGTTTTCCCTCCCTTGCCTTTCTCCTGCGCCGACGGATACACAGATGGACAAAACGTTTCCCGAGCCTTTCAGACAGGAACCCCACCGCGTGCGTAACCACACAGACCCAGATGTGACAACCTTCCTGGAGGACCAGGTCGGTCGGGGAAGGAGAGGAATCCTGTCCATGGGGAAGGGAAGCCATGGCATGTGGGGGAACTGGTAGGGACGGACCAGCTGACATACTGATCACAATGAAAAAATGAAAAGAGGAGGAGAAGGGAGGGGATGATTTAGCTGCCAACAATCACTTGAACCTTCTTCCAACTAATCAGAGCATTCTTGTGGGAAGGAAGAATCATGAAATTTGTTCAGAAGGAAGATATAAACCAACAGCAAAAGAATCATTTTCTTATGGAAGGACAGCTTGATTTTAATGGCACCGAGCATATGCTGCTCCCGTTAAATCCAACAGCCAGTCCTCACCAGCTCGGAAAAAATCAGCTCCAAGAATTAGTGTTCTTGGCTACCACGAGCTGGGCCTTGACCCCTGCACCAGGCGCACGTCCCTCTCGGAAGCTCCTCTCCTCGCCTGCAATGGGAAACAACCCATTTTTTGCTTCAAATGTGAGCTGGAAATATGGACCATTGCCCTGCGAAACGAGAGGGACCGTGGGGTGCAGGGGGATGCCCAGCATTTCATCTGCAGCTCCTAGGGAGGCAGAGGGGAAGGGGCTTCGCCCAGCTCCTCCCAACAGAATAAGAAGATCCTCTGTGGTTTCCACTGCTCCAGATGTTCCTGCTGCTGCTCCACAGAGCCAAGCAGGACTCTTTCCCTCCACCAGCATCGCAGCTGCTTCTCAACTTTCTTGGCTGCCTTTCCCTAAGCACTGATACCTCTGAGGATAACAAGCGACACAAACGAGGTCTTTCACACTAATTAAACCATACAGATTGAAAATAAAATGAAAACATCCTGCTTTGCCTTGCAGGAAGAATGGGAATAGTATCTGCTAAGCAAAAATTTAAATCCAAAAATGAAAGGAGATTTGGGGTATTTTTGTATTCGAAAGATCCTAGGGAGCCAGGACAGCAGCCAAGTCGCAGGTAGTGGGTCTGTGTGTCTGGGAAATGCAAGAAGCCTCCGAGCTACCTCACTGCACTAATTTTTCTCTTCCTGCTCCACTTTCACCGGTGGGGAGGAAGGTCACCCGCCCACTCATCCTCTAGGAGCACTGGCTCAGTCCCAGTTCTGTGCACACAGCTCCCAATTACAGAGCTCCTTCCCTTCAAAAATTCCAGACACGCCGGCCTCCGGAGAGACCGCTCCGCTGGCGGGCAGGCTGGGATCAGCAGCCATCAGGGAGAGTGGAGAAACTTGCCCCAAGCACAGGAGAAAACAACCAGCAAGGTGGAGACAGAGAAGTGATTTCCTCAGGCAGTGAAAGCCTTTAAGGAAAAAAAAGGCAGACTGCCCCCACGGTTTTGTCATTCTAATCTCTTGTGGTAATTGTATACACAGCAACACCAAGGTGGGCAACCCTTCCGCAGGGCAGTTCGGTGCAGGGGTGAAGCGCTACGGCACAGATCAGCCCCGAGACGTTCCTGCCTAACCACCTTCCTGAGCACAGAGTTCCGCCGGGCACCGCTCAGGGCTGCAGAGACCCCGAGACAGTAGGACGCAGGGGAAGGTTCAGGACACAGCGGCGAGGCTTCGAGCAGCCCAGGACTGCAACAGCAGCAGCGATAGCACTGGGGAAAGGCACTTGCTGGAGAGGAAAAAGATGTTGGGATCACGCTGCACTGTACAGAGGACCTGTGTGACCCTGACCGTGTTTCCAGCTCTGCCATGGACCACAAGGAAACGCTGAGGACAGAGTTTTCCTCCTCTCTTTTAGATATCTGGAGATGCCAGAGTGCCCACACACAAGGTTTCCAAGGCTCCCTCATCCTGCAAGCGCAGCCAGGGCCCGCAGGCAGAGCAGCAGTCTCCCCATGTCACAACAGGGAGCACAGGCACAGACGTGGCTGGTGGCACCAGGGGCAAGGGCTGGGCGCCAGGCAGCAGGCAGAAGTGAGGAGTCACGTTCCCCTCCAAACCCCAGCCTCTTACCTGCTTCTTCTTCAGCTTGGAGATCTGCTGCTCCACCATGGTGATCTCGCGGTCCACGCGATCCATGTTCTGAATGAGCTCCTCCTTGGAGAGCCGGGCTGGCAGCAGGTCCAGCTCGGAGTCGGGGTGAGGAGGGCTGACCGGAGACACGGGCTCCAGTTTGCCAGGCAGGCTGCGGTCCTGGGGGAGCACAAAACAACCACATCAGCTCTTTCCCAGGAGATGTCGGATCCTCTCCTCCTCCCACGTGAGCTGCCACAGCTCCCTGGCCTGCTCCCAACCCGCTAACACACACACACACCTCGTTAAACCTGCGAGACTAAGCAGGACCAGCTGCCAAATCACATCTCCACCACACACTGCAGCCTTCAGCATCTCCACCCAGAGCACCAGGTCACTCTCTCGTGGGCACAACAGCAGCTTCTCCTCCTGCCAAAGCCTCGCAGAGGCTCCCACCGCCTTGGGCGCAGGCCGCATCCCTACGGGAACAATAAAGCATCTACAGGCGGGTCGAGCTCCTGCCCGTGGAACTCCCTCCACGTCTCAGCAGCAGCTTGAGGCTGCCTCTTCTTGTCAAAATGAGGTGTGCGCAGAGTTGCTGCCCTCAGGCACCAACACGGGCAGGCTGGAGAGAAGAGCAGGGCTGGCACACGCACATGTGCACCAGGAGCGAGCTACGAGGTCCCTGGGAAGGAGGGATGGATCCCACCTCCGGCAGGGTCTCCATCTCCGGCCCTGCCAGCAGCTCTCAGTGACCGATGCCAAACACGTCCTCTTGGAAGAGGGAGAGGACGGGCCCGCGCAAGGTCGGGAGAAAGGAAAACAGACTGAAACGACAACAAGCAGCTTTTTGCAGGTTCCAGGTGCAAACAGCTCTTGGTTCACCAAGACCGTGCAAACCAGAAGCCATCGGGATCAGCGTAACCTCCGCGACCGCCACAAAGAGGGAGCTCTAATTACCACGAGCAGAGGGAGACCCATCCAAGCGCTCTGCTCCTTTGCTTCCCGAGCGGAGATCCCATGTCGCTGGCACCCGCGGGCCCCTCTCCTCCGGGAGCTGAAAGCGGGTGCACGCGGACGACCCATCTCGGCAGCACCAGGCAGCGCGCAGCGGGGCGGCCCTCGCTCCCGCAGCCTCCACGGCAGCTGCCGGCACGGGGCACTCGGGCGCAACGCGGCCCTCGGAAACACGGAGCCGCGTGCGGTGCCGCGAGGCCATCACCCGGGCCCTGGGCTGCCCTGACCCGGGCGCCGCTCGCTCGGGCCCTGGCAGCTTCCCAGCCTCCTAATTAAAAGTTTATCTCTTCGCTCGCTTCGTAGGGGATGGATTTCTCCTGCCGGAGGGGCAGGAAGAGGAGCTGCCGCTGGGGTGTAACCGGAAACCCTGCGAAGCGGCGGCAAAGCAGGAGAGGGCAGCGGGTCAGAGAGGGGACAAGGGAAGAGGGTAGCGCAGCGGTGCCACCGCGATGGCGCCAGGGAGGAGGGCGGCGCATCCGCTGCAGCGCCCAGGCCGGTGGGATATTCAGGAGAGGACGAAGCCAGGGAGGGGACAAGGTGGGATATTCGGGAGAGGACGAGGTGGGATATTCGGGAGCGGACGAGGCCAGGGAGAGGACAAGGTGGGATATTCGGGAGAGGACGAGGCCAGGGAGAGGACAAGGTGGGATATTCGGGAGAGGACGAGGTGGGATATTCAGGAACGGATGAGGCCAGGGAGAGGACGAGGTGGAATATTCGGGAGCGGACGAGGCCAGGGAGAGGACGAGGCCATGGAGCGGATGAGGTGGGACATTCAGGAGAGGACGAGGCCAGGGAGAGGACGAGGTGGGATTTTCGGGAGCGGAGGAGGCCAGGGAGCGCGGGGCAGGCCGTGCCCGTGGTTCGGCCCAGGCCCCAGCGCGGGGCTGTCGTGAGCTCTGCTCCGCTGCCCCAGGCGACGGGAGCCCCGCTGCTCACGTCAAAGCTAGGACAAGGGGCAGCAGGAGAGCAAAATCCCAACCAAGTGGCCATGTCCGTGTCCTCCGGGACCCAGGACACTGTTAGCCTTGACCAGAGCCTCCTCCCTCTTCCTCTCACCCGCTAAGCGCTGTTTGACACGGAGGAGACATGAAGCTGGCCAGCGAGGAACCAGCGCCCAAAGCACATCTGGAGGCACCAGCACCCTACCCACTGCTGCCATCCAGCGAGAGAAAGCAAAGGAGCCACCCGAGAGCCCTTCTCATCCTCCTCCGAGGGGCCAGCAAGCAGGGAAGCTTTGCAGCGGCAGCCTGGTTGTTTCCAGCATCCATCCAGGAGGGAAAACAGACAAATATCGAAGCTGCTGGAGACCCCTAAGAAGCAGATGCTTCCCCGTGAGGAGGCACCAAAAATGGCCAATGAGGGCTAGGGCCAAGACTTTGCGTTCTCTGCACCACACCAAGATGAAGTTCATTGACTTTTTCGCAGAGATGGGTTTCATTTTTAAAGCCAAGGGGAGCAGGACAACCACAAGCAGCAAAAATTAGGTGCCCACAGAATCTAGCTCAGGTTAAAGAAGAGTAAGATTCTGGATTCTGGAGGGATATATTTTTCTAAAGGAAAGAAAGTCATCTTCTGTCAAAAATGCAGGAGAGAGAGAGAGACTTCTCACTGCAGATGGGAAACAAAGATATCATGTCTCCCAACATGAGAGACAGGGCATCTTTGAACTTCTGCTTGGCATAGAAGCCCGCAGAAACCTTGCTTCCGAGATATTTCTACCTTTTTACTTTGCAGAATCTGAAGCAAAATACAGCAAAGCTGAGTAAGGGGAATGGCTGCAAATTACAGCCCATAAAAACCATCATCATCTCGCATTTTGAAACAATTATGGCAATAGAGAGAGGCAATGTCCCTAGAACTCAAATAACAGGTCACTGTCATTTCAGGAGCATCTCTCTGGATAAAGGAGATGACAAGCAGAAAGAAGGAGGAAAAAAACAAAATCGAAGGCAAAAAAACCCTGCCCATTCTGGTGTTCAGAAAGCAGAGCTCCTGGATTTATACAAAGCACAAAGAAACTCGTTTTATAAATCACAAAAACCCAGCCAGTTTGAAAAGCTGTTTACAAGGGCCAGGCTCCGCTCAAACAGTGGACTTTGAAAGCAGGTCAGGTCTCAGCAAGCCGCCAGCGCTTCGTCCGCGCTCCGGCCACGAGCGTCCTCCCGGGAAGGGCACCTGCCTGCCGGAGCACCGCGGGACGGCGGATTACGAGCTAAACATATGGCTTTGGGCTAAACCAGGCAAGCCGCGAGCAGCGCACTGTGTCGGGCTACAGCGCCAGCCATGGGGAGCGCCGGCAGCCCCAGGAGCGCTGGCAGCCCCAGGAATACCGGCAGTCCCAGGAGCGCCGGGCAGCCCCAGGAGCGCCGGGCAGCCCCAGGAATACCGGCAGTCCCAGGAGCGCCGGGCAGCCCCAGGAATACCGGCAGTCCCAGGAGCGCCGGGCAGCCCCAGGAGCGCCGGGCAGTCCCAGGAGCGCCAGGCAGCCCCAGGAGCGCCGGGCAGCCCCAGGAGCACCGGCAGCCCCAGGAATACCGGCAGTCCCAGGAGCGCCGGGCAGCCCCAGGAATACCGGCAGCCCCAGGAGCGCCGGGCAGCCCCAGGAGCGCCGGGCAGCCCCAGGAGCGCTGGGCAGCCCCAGGAATACCGGCAGTCCCAGGAGCGCCGGGCAGCCCCAGGAATACCGACAGCCCCAGGAGCGCCGGGCAGCCCCAGGAGCGCCGG
>VZSV01000067.1:1159923-1199238 GCA_013398735.1 Nothocercus julius | reverse complement strand
GCGCCGCCCCACGCGCCTGCCAAATAGTTTTCACGTTAAAAAAGAAGCTTCTGGGCCAAAAGAAAGGAGGTGTCCAGCGAGCGATGCTGGCGAGGCCGTTTGGCGCTCGGCGGCTCCCCGTGCTACTGCCGCTGAGGGAACGGGGCAGGGATGGGGCTCCGTGGAGCCCCGAGGAGCCGCCGAGCGTTAGCCGAGGACGAGGCCACGCTCAGCGCGTTGTTCCAGCTCCCACCGTCACAGGCGCAAATCGCAGCCAGCCCGCTCTGCCCAACCCGTCTGCGCGCTCACTCCCCCGCCATCCCCTCGGGCGAGCGGGGGCCAACGGCATCAGCTGCTGCCTCCTCTGCTCCCCGTCTCGCCCAGCGGGGTTGGGCTCGAAACGCCCTCCCCTCCTGGAAAGGCGGCGCGCGCAGCGAGTCCCCGCAGGGACTCCCCGGGAGGCTCCGCGCAGCCGCGGCGTGCCGGAACCGCGAGCCGGGGGAGCGCTCGGTGCCCCGCGCCCACAGCAGGAAGGCCCTTGGCAAGGGCAAGCACGGAGGGAGGCCAGGCGAGCAGGGAGGCCAGGCGAGCAGGGAGGCCAGGCGAGCAGGGAGGCCAGGGCCATCCAAGCGCATCGGTGATAGGACACGTGCGCTTGTGAATCGTCCCTGCTGCTTCATCACCTGGCGAGCAGCTCGGATCACAGGAAACTGCGAAGAGGCACTGCCCGCCCCGGGCACAAGGGCGCCCAGAGCGAGCGGGCGCAAAGCCCTGCGCGCCACGGAGCAAAACCACCCGCAGCCGACAGGCCGGGAGCAGCGAAGACACCGGAGCAGCCGGGAACCGCAGCGGGGAAAGGAAGAGCTGGGCCGCTGCTGCCTTGGGTGCCGCAACCAGCACACACACAAACATATATAGATATATATAAAAATACAATACATATATATTTTATATATATATATATGTATGTTTTAAAAAATCACCATGAATCCATGGAGCACAGCCAGCCTGCCGTGCTGCTAGAAGAGACACTAGCAACATTTCTTCCAATTACGCGGCTGAGGCACGCGGAGTCCAGGCACTTTCCTGCCCCCAAGCAGCCCGGGCGAGACGCGGCACCCTGCAAGCCCTGTAATATTGACTGCACGGAACAGAAAAGCCCAATTATGCAAATGCTGAAGCAGGTTCCCAAGAAGCAGCCAGCCTTAACACGCCGCCCTGCCCCGCAGTTACGGCTTGAAAGGCAATTTAAGAGGTTGTTTTGAACGTCAATCACTGCAAAGGAGCAGAAGGCAGCGAGAAACAACCACCTGCACTCGAGGCACGAGCCCTTCACCTCCGAGGCTCCCAGGCACGCTGGGCCGGAGCAGGATCTCCGTGTCCGTGGGAATGCCAGAGCGCTGGAGGCAGGGAAGAGCAGGGCTGCGCTCAGGTCCGTACCGGGCTTCTGCGGAGCCACCCGCGAGGGCTCTCGCTGCTGTGCCCGGGGCTCTCAACCACAGCTTTATCCCCCGGCCACGGAAACTTCAGCAGAATCAAAAAAAACCTGCTCTTTTGCCAAATACAGGGCTCCTTCTCTTTAGTCTTTCTCCCTCCAGGCCTGCTGGAAGAGCCCGAAGTCTTGCAAGGCCCACGCGGTGCCTCCTAACAGGGCCGGACCTGGGACAGCCCGTCCCGTTGGGGATCCCACGTTCCTGCTGCTCGTGCTGCTCCCGGGGCCCGGGCCGGGCTGCGGACGAGCCCTTGCAGCTGGGCAGACACGGCCGCTTTGCAACGCGCAGCGAAACCAACTCCTGTCCCTGCCCGGGGGGTGAGCAGGGTTTGCAGGAGCCGGACGTCCCCTCCCGAGCAGGGGCCAGGACACACAAGTGTCCCCTGCCTGCTCCTTGGAAATCATCTCCTAAGGAAGGAGGGAGGGAGGGAGGGAGGGAGGGGGAAGGCAGGGAAAGACACAAACCCGTCCAGAAGTGTTTGCACAGTGCAACAACACGAACAATGCAAATATTTCAGCTTTTAAATATGTTTGGAATGGCAGAGAGAGCCAACATCTTTCTCTTTCCCAGAAATAGCTTTTAATCACTGCTGTCCTCATGCAGAGCCGGCCCCTCTCCCTCCCCCATCCCGCAGAGCATTTTATAATCAGATTTTTATCGGGCACGAGTCAACAGCACGAGCAGGAGTGTGGCAGGTGGGCGGGAGACCAGCACGCGGCAGGAGGAGCTGTCCCAGTGCCACCGTGTCCCAGTGTGCTGCTCTCCTCCGCCCAACGGCACCAGCCGCCTTGGGACCGTTGAGGAAGACTGCAAGGAGAGGTGATGAGGAAGGCTCTTGCCTGCAGGGGAGGGAGGACAAGGGCAGGGAGGATGTCAGTGCATTTGGCCCCACTGAAATGTTCGCTGCATTGAGGCGGAAGCCACTTCCGCAGGACAGAATCGCAACGGTTGGAAAAGCCCTTCAAGATTCTCCAGCTGCCAAGGACACAGACCGGGCAGAGCCAACGGCCACAGCTCCATGTTACCGCACCCGGTGACCTCAGGCTATCGCCCGCAGCCACAAATCACGGCGAGGCCCCAGAATCGAGCGCCGCCTCCTCCGGGAGGGAGCCCGGCAAGGGCCTGCGCTCCCTGTGCCTGTCCCTGCCCGCAGCCCGCGCCGCTCCGCTCGGCATTCCGCCTTTGCCGGTCACCTCCTAGCCAAACGGGGCCCCTGCCAAGGGCAACACGAGCTGCCGCCGGCTTCACTGCTAACCCGAGCCCAGCCCGCGGGAAACTCGGAGAGCTCGATCCCAGCAACGGATCCCCGTTCCCACGACGGAGCCGCGCCGCAGCCCGGAGCGCGTTCCTGTTCCCGACCCTCCTTCGCACCGCGGGGCCCGACGAGCTGCAGCCTCGCCGGGGCGGCCCCGGCCGGGCGGCTTGCAAGGAAGCCCACGTGGAGCAGCGCGGGAGCGCCAGGAAACGGGGCTCCCCCGGGGCTCCGCACACGGCGGCGCTCGGGCCCTTCCCATCGCCCAGCCCCTTCGCCAGGGGTTTGCAGTAAATCAGGCTCTGGAACGTGCAGCCTGTGTGAAACTTGGCTTCGATGAATCACTTAAAATGTATTTTAAATGTGTTAATTTATTCTTTTTTAATTAATTGTTTTTAAAGCTACATTAACGTGCAGCAAAGCAAGCACGCCCAGCTCTGATTTCCATTTTGCCACATATATTTCCCAGCCCTGGTGCTACCTTTTACAAGAGGGCCACCTTCTTTGTCCTATTCCAGCTATTACTTTATAAAAACATTAACGCAGAAAGGCAAGCAATTAAAACCCTTCAGCAACGTAAAGCAGAGCCCAAGCTCTAACAACACATGGCTTCTTAATAGCCCTTTTTTCAGCAATAGATGTCAGCTAGTTTACAAAAGAGGGAAGTGGCCTTATCCCTCTTGCAGACAGGGAAATCGGGAAGTGACTTACCCGGCGAGCAGCCCAGCCAGTGGCACGTGGGAATGGGCTCGGCGTTTCCCAAGTCTCCGTGCAGCCCCTACCTGTGTGATTATCCGGCTCGCCGTGGGTTTATTCCCGCTGAAGCAACAGGCCCTGCTAAGCGCAGCCCTGCCAGGGCCCCAAGCGCCGATCGCTACTGACTCACATCCTATCGGAAGAGCAGCAAAGCACGGACGTGGTGCAAAAGCTGTCTCAGAAATGGGAAGAACAAACGTGTGGAATCACAACAGGACCAAGGCGACATGAAAGCAAAAGGGACACAGGAGGAACAACCTCCAGGACTGGAGAGGAAGGTAATACGGTAAGGAAAGGCAATATGTTTTACTAGACCAACTGGGATTTAACTTTAAAGCTGCTGCTTCCGAAGGGCGCGCTGCCCAAACGCAGGTCTGCTTTTTTTCCAGCTATAATGAGTTCATCTAGCAGCTCTTACCTTCTTACAAATTAAATCTTACTTAGAAAGTGTGACTGCAGCAAGCTAGAATGGGGTAAAGAGGTCCAGCTCACCCCCTATTTGGGCGCAAAAGATAAGGATGTGATTAAGAAAAATGAGAAGACATACAATTCTCTTCCAGTGGTGTCAAGCACAAGAACTGTGGAATCCGTTATCAGGAGAGGCTGTGTAAGTTACTTTATCTGTGTTCACATCCCAGAGAAGGGCCACACCAATGCCATAAGGGCACGGGCATCTCCTCTCCTCCCCGTGCTCGTAGGACTGGCTAATCCTGATGCAACCAGCAGTTACCAGGACGTGTTGAACTCATGCAGCACAGACCTGACCCTGCATCTCTCTTCCACCCGCCAAAGCAGCATCCACCACTTGTCCCACTTGGAATAGCCGGGCTGCAGAAAGCAACACCCAGCATTTTTATTGTGGTGCTTGGTGAGCTCTAGACCGCGCGAGAATTGGTCTAATGTGCAAAACCTCGTGAAGAGCAGCTGAGCTCCTCAGCCAGGAAGGGGCTGCAGCAACGCGGAGAAGGGCAAGGGGCAGGCGAGCAAGACCTGGCATTAAGTAACGGCCAGCACGCTGGCAGCGCTGCCCGACGAAGCGACCGGAAAAGCAGGTCGGTGCCACCCCGCGCGCTCCTCACCAGAGCCGGAGGCACCAAGGCCAAGGCGCCGCCAGAAGAGACGTGATGGCCAAGGGTAGGCGGGGACGGTGCCGAATGGGAATCAGCGAGCAGAAGCAGACGGCTCTGGACACGTCACTTCACGAGGGCACCGCAGGTGCTGCGGGCTTAGTGCAGACGCACACTTGGGGGGTTTACACATGTAAATGGCCCAAATTCACAAGAGTCCAGATCGTGGGTCTAACAGAGCAGTGCCAGCTCTCAGGATTTCCTAGGGGCCATCACACCCACAAGAGGCCCTTCAAAAGGCTGAGGCTGAGCCGCACACATCAGCTGCCAGCGCTTTGCCCCGACCTCGAGGCCCACAGCAGTTTATAGACTTGGTTGAGAGCGACTGCTCATGGACACAGCCCAAAGCGACTGCTATTAATGCAGCTTCCAAGGCTGCAGCGACAGAGAGAGGCCCCAGCTCCCGCCTGGAAGGATGCTGGGCCCATACCCAGCAACACCTGCTGCTCCCAGCGCTCGAGGGGCTCCGAGGCCGACCCGCTCTCACGGCCCACTTGGCCCGTCACGCTCTGCTAACAGCCCAGCTACTTCCAAGCATCTTAACACCCAATTTAGGTTCCCACCAGCGAGGGACAGCACTTTTTTTTTTCCTTCTTTCCAGACTCTGAAATTACAAATGGCTCCACTAAAAGCATAATCTTGTCCCGCTGAATTGCATCTCACTGCTTTCTCTCTCTTTCATTAACAAATGTTTTAAGCCCCATAAAATGCATGCAGTTCTTGGAAATGTGTTACAGACCAAGAAGCAAATGCAGGCCCTAACTCAGCAACTGATGCCTCAACAGTGCCCTCGCCTATTAGAAACAAATAGCTGAGACACTACATGGTTTTCTGGGGAGAGGCAGAGCAGGACTGATGATGGAAACAACGTGCAGACAGAAAAGCCGTCCTGCTTTCCTCACACTCTTGGAGAGAGCTGCTTGGTGTTTGTGTCTGCATGTTACATGGCCAACAGGTTATTTTCGCCCACGAGCAGCCCGCGCCGGAGGCTCTGGAATGGCTCTCCCCTGGTTCGGAGCGCTGCAACACACCTCGGTGCCATGGAAAGCAGGTTCCGAGTGGCCACGGTGTCACCTCTGAGATGAGACTTGTAGGGAGCAGCAAAGAAGGGAACATGAACGGGCCACAACACCTAAGGTGGCACCTTTTTCAGGGCAACCTCTAGCAAGAGCTAAAGGAGAGAGACACGATACATCTGCTGCATTTCTCATGGTCTCCAAGTTTGGTTCTTCGCCATGAGCTGCTCTATCTCTTCCCAGAACCAGCTCACTAACCAGGCAAGCACCGGCCATCCGCAATCTGCAATCACTGCAGCCCTCTTCTCCAGGAAATCTAGCCATTCTCCTCTTGAAAACTGAATGACTCTTGCTTTACTCCACTTAAAGCTAAATATCCTTCTTGCCAAGGGCAGGTTAGCACCATCTCATACAAGAACCACAAGTACCACTAGAAGAGAAGTCAGAATATCCTGGCACTCCCAAGCAAGAGATCTTCCTTGTCCACATGTTATTTCAAACCAGCTCCCACAGCAAGAGAGCAAAACATCCCATTGCCCCAGGGAATGGAGCCCATACAGCCCAACTTGCAGCTGCATTAACTCCCTGGGCTCCCAGCTGCCCCCAGCCTGTTTGTCCAACAGGACTTTCCTGACAACCAGGAATATTTCCAAACTCGAGGTGAAGCCACACAGGACTTGCTGCCCCACGGAGCGGGCAGCTGAACCCAAACATGCAGGCACGTGAGCCAAGGGGACGCTTGCAGCGCACCACATGTGAAAAGGAGATGCTTCCAAGGAAGTCGCTTGCTTTGTCCAGCAGGACCAAGACAAGGGAGGTTTTCCTGGGGCAGATCACACTGCAGAGCCACCAGGAGGTCACCTCTCTGGTGGATACCTTCGAACACCCCAAAGCCCACAGTTCCATGCAGCAGGAACCCGCAAGCCACACGGATTCCCCCGGTGGCAAGGGGACCCCAAAACCTCTCCTGTTACCTTCGAGAGATCCTCAGTGCCGCTCTGCTGGCTCTGGCTCAGGAGCGGCGAGTGCCGCATCAGCGGGTCCTGCAGCAGCTCCAGGCGCGGCCTCTTCGTTTCCATGAACTCCAAGTCCGCCGGCTTGGCCAGGTCAGGGAGATAGGAGTGCGCCTCGGCACGCAGGTGCAGCTCCTGCGATCTGAGCACAGACACAAAGGCGACGTTAAAATGGGCACCCAAGCTCTGCTCCCCTCTGCACTAAAACTGCTCAATCCGCTGCAAACCCGCCAAGGAGGACGGAGGTCTCAACTTCTGCCCGTTCCCCGGGAGGAGGCACCAAGGGTGAGCACTCCTCTGAGGCTGCAGAGATGGGATTTACTGTCACAAGAAGGGGCAGAGCCACCACCCCAGTCACCAGCACCTCCCCGACCCGGCGAGCGAGGGGCACTTGGTCCAGGGATGGCCACTGCTCCCCTCGGGCTCACACATCCTACACCCGCTAACATGATGCGGTTGGGGGGTGTTGTTTTCAAAAACAAGCAGAAAACTTCTTTTGTGGCTGGATGTTTCCTAGGAGGAGTCTCCTGAGGGAATTGTAAAGGGATCCTACAAAACACACTGAACTTTTTGACTGTGCTCGAGGATCAAGCTCTGCCGCCGCCGCTCCAAGGGTGTGTTTTTAACACCTTGGCCAGCTGTTCCTCCCAAAAACACCCGCACGCACAGGAGATTCCAAGCTTGGAGAAAAGCACTGGCTTTTTTCCTGCTTCCCACCTTTAACAAGCTCGCTCAGGCCCTCCCGAGCCACACGGTGCAGGAATCCCACCTGGATACCGAACCCAAACCAACCAAACGGCCCCCAAGCCGCACGGCGCTTTGTGGAGAGCAGCCCGAAGACAGGGGGGTCCCGGGCAGGGTTGGCCCCGTCCGCCACCTGGGATCCCTGGCGTTAACCCTCACCCCAGGCTGGGCGGGGAGGCCGGAAGGGGAAGGATCCGGGTGCCCTGAAGGCGGCGGGAGCCCCGGCGGCGCCTCCCGCGCTGCTCCGCGGGCACCGCTCGTGCCTCCCGCAGCTCCGACTCCGCTGCAGAACTGAGCAACAACCAGCAACTGTTGAGCAGGGCAGGTGCTAAAATATTCCAACACCCAAGGCTATGCTGCACCGCGGCAACTAAAACGCCGACGTAGTCATTTATGTTTAAAGGCCCTATTAGGGAGAAGCTGCTAATTGACCCAGGATGGCTCTGAGACCTCTGCAGTTGTCAGCAGTGCAACGTGAGCCGCGGCCGCCACGCTCAGAGCCGCGTATTCCGGCAAGGGCAACACTCCGCGTGGCGCCGGCGGCCACAGTGAGCCGGGGGGAGCAGCTGCTACGTTACAGGGTGCTGTTTCATTTCCATTTCCACTTCCACGGGAGCTTCCATTAAATTTATCCACTGGAATTTCCAGCCGCTCCTGCGATTGCTTTGCCCAACACAACCCGCTCAGCCTGTCTTGGCTGCAAATAAACACCCTCCTACGTGAAGTCTTCACACCTTTCCCTCTTTACATCCACACCTGCAGTGAGCTCTTTGCAGTGCATTTTTATAGGACGGTGACGCTGAGAAAATACTTTGCCAAAAAAAAAAAAAAAAATCTGTTACATTCAGTTTGGGGCTTTGCTGCATTTTCTAAATAATTCCCAGCTGTTTGCTTTATTGCAGCCATTCCTACCCCAAGACCTTGAGTGTTGGAGCTGCAACCCCTGGGTTGCCCTGGGGTCCAAGCTCTGGCTTGGGCAGGTCTGAGTCTAGAAGTGACCCAAGATTAGGGTCTGGAGACCCGAGAGGGCGGCCTGAGCACAAATCCCACCCTCACCTTCGCGCGTGAGCTCCGCAGCGCGGGCAGGCAGGTCCTCCCGCGTGCTGCCCCTCGTCGCAGCCCCCTCCGGCTCCCCCAGCCTCCTCTTCCTCTGCTCCACTGCCAGCCGAGCGGTACACGGAGACGGGACGAGGAACGGCAGCTTCCCGCAGGATTTGGGGATGAAACTCAGCCCAGGCATCAGGGCAAAAAACCCTTCTCCCCTTTGCAACCAAGGGTTCAAACCCCAACAGCAGCACTCAGCGGGCTCCCGGAGACCTCCCAGAGAGGGGACGTTTTGTCTGAATTTTGCTCCCATCCACACAAAGTGTTCCCTGCAACGCAGGGCCAAGCACAGCAGGCTCTCTCTTCCTTGGAAGCAGAACCGAGGTGAAGCATCACCTTGGAGTAACTGTTTATTTCCTCTGGCTGAGACAGTTTGGAGAGGAATTGTCTCCAAAAGTAAGTATTAAAAAATCCTGTAACCCTCCAGTCCCCACAGATGCAGACAGACAAGCAAATGCTTTAGAGGGCAAGCACTAGAGAAGAGCACGAGCGCTGCAGTGAATTATTTATAGCCCGTGCTAAGATTTGTCTGAGGTTTCAGCGACTCCTTTACATGAAATGCAGAGCAGGCGAGCGGGCAACTGAGACTTGCTACAGAGAGAAACCAGAGGCCTTGCAGGAGCAAACCTGCCACAAGGCAGCTCGAAAGCCACGTTCCGGGAGCAGACGATACTCCCTCTGTCATCGCGTTGGCAGGGGAGAGAAACAACAGGGCTTGAGAACAGAGGCCTGGGCAGGAGCTCTCGGCTGGCACAAGCTGAGGGCGCAGGACGGGCTCACCTGGGGTGGCTTCTTCCAAAGCAGCTCCCACTTGGAGGAAGCGGATGCTCTACTGGAAGCTGGTATTCTTAAGAGCTCCATGTGCCTGCGTTATTCATGGCCAGGAGCACCGAAAGCTTGAAACAACTGGAAAACCCTCGTGGCAGCTGTGGGCCCCCGGGGCACCTCCTCACTTCAGCAGGCCCCTTGGGTACCCCACAAAAATCACCTTTCCTGCCCCAAAATAGCTGCAGGGCTGCACCCGGCAGAGCTACCCCACGAGCTCCCACCCCTCCATCCCGGCAAGGAGAAGTCTGGGTCTCCCGCGCTCCTTTCCAGCCGGGCACACAGGCCTGTCCCACCAGGCCCAGGGTCTCCAGCAAATCCCTGCGCCCATGCGTGGATGGGCCCGACGCGGGCACAGGGGGACTCGTGGGGCAGGACGTGACACGGGCACGGGGCAACCACGCGCCAGCAGCCGCCCCCGCCAGCCCTTGGGTTCCCACGCCCGGTTCGGAGGAAAAGGAGAAAGAAAATCCCACTTCCAGCAGGGAATTTTAGGCCGCAGCGAGTGACGCTCGCAGGGGATCTCGCTCACCGCTCCCGAGAAAAGGGTCACCTTTACAAACGGAAACTTAATTAAAGGCCATAAATAACAGCCACTTGGCTGCGCCATTAACTCTGGAACAGTTGGTGCCATTTGGTCCGGCGCAGATTAAGACCTAAAACTGCAGCTTATATGCCAGAGCCGGACCCGCCGCGCCGGTTTTCCGCACGCTCCCAACTCCCACAGCTCCCTGGGCTCCTTAGTCAGGAGGATTAATCGCGTTCGGCCAGCGCAGTAAGCAGGCGTGCTCTCATGCTGTGCTGCACACGGCCGCCTCGGACGGCTGCAGAGACACAGCAGCTGCTCAGCATTCCCCAAACATGCAGCTCCAGCGCCACGCGGGGAAGCTCTCCAAACTCTTAATGCCTTCCAAGCAGACGGACTTCAGGAAAGAGCATGGTCTCGTGAACTGCTAAAACGATCCCCTAGGAAAACAGTGACTCACCTTCTGCTGCAAAAGGGCAGAATATACTATGTGCACACACACAGTGCTTACTGAGGCCACGTCTTCCACCAGTGCAACCAACAGCCACCCCAGTACCAAGGTGGAGCTTTGCTCCATCACACATATGAAAGAGTCAAGAAACATCTGTCTGATTTTCAGGAGCTCTGTTCCACTGGCACCTGATGCTGAATACTCAACCCAGCTATTCTTATTTCTTCTGCAGATCAAAATATATATACGTAGAAGAGAGAAAACTCTACTCCTTGTCTCCTTGCCAGGACATTCCTCTGCAAGAATTCCTGGTACGACTTGTACCAACAGCAGATCCTGACATACTTCTCCCCACTCCCGCACTCCAGTTGGCACCGCCAACCGAACAAGCTACGGGGAAGTCTGTGGATCCTTCCCAAAAGAAATGACTGCTACCAAAAAAACCACCAAGGAAAGCAGCACATCCCTGCGCAGAAACACAGAGCCATAGCCGCAGCGGTTCAAGTTTCCCCTCCTTCTTCAAGAGCAGTGAAGTCTTTGCCCCTTCCCCATGGGGCAGTAAGGATGCTCCGGGCTGTTTAACTGGGGAAGGAAGGAGCAGCGGGGCCGGCAGGTCCCGGCCAGGCCGGAGGGGAGCGGGGCAGCCGGGGCGGGTGCCGGGGGCTCGGGGAGCCGGCACTGCGCACACCGGGAGCTGCAAAGCTGCACGCAGGGGGAGCCTCTTCCTTCGGGACACGGCGCACCCCGCGCTGCCGCTGTTTATCCCCGCTGCGGGTCCCTGCTTTGCAGACAATATCTCTTTACCATTGCTCGCTCCCTCCTCCCGCGCCCGTCACGCTGAGACCAGCTGCCTCTGCCGGAGAAGCAGCGCCGGGGCCAGGAATGGAGGCCAAGCGCTTGCAGAAGTGCCCAGCGGGTCCCGCGAAAGGGACTCGGCTGCAGCCGCCCACTTTTGCCACCTGCTTCGCCCCTGCCCTTGGCAGGGCCCATCGTCCCGAGGCGGACGGCAGTACCAGCCCCATCTGCCCCGGGAGCTCCAGCCCTCAGCCGCCCGCTCGCAGCAAACCGGGCTGGGCGCCCGGGCGCCCAAAGGGCTCCGGCCACCGCGGGTCTCATCAGCCGCGACCGCAGAGCGGATTCCAGGGGCACGGAAAAGCACAGCCCCCACAGGGCAGCCTTCCAAAGCCACGACTTGGAGCTGCAGGAAAACAGGGCCTGTGTTTGCAAGAGACCAGCACCGCCCCAGCCCCAACCCAGCCCGGTTTGAACAGCGTTAATAATTACACCGGGCTGAAAAATTCAAACACCCCCATCCTGCAGCCCCAGATACCCAAATGCTAATTTTTTTTTAAACAGATCTATAGCCTAGTATGCTAATTGAGCTAAACTTAAGGGGTATTTTTAGCCTTACTACTGAGTATATTTTTTGCAAAAGTTCAATTCTTCAGATGCTGCAGGGAAAAAGCGTGAAATGGAAAATTGAGGCTGTTTAAAAAAAAAAGTTTCATTTTCTACCACGCCTCAACTTAAACATTCTAGTTAAAAGTGCTGACACACTCAAGGTAACCACTTGGATGTGTGTCTGGACATGGCAAACCCAGCATGCATCTACCCACACTCAAGTGATTAGCAAAGAAATATAATTGGTGCTTGCGGGGTTTGAAACGCGGTGAGACGGTGAGGTGAGATGCTTGGATGACCACTCTAGATTCAGTGTGCACCAAGGTCTGCAAGCTGTTTTTTTTGTTATTTGGAGAAACTAAGATACGTTTTTAAAATAGCACATCCAGAAACCTTATTTTTACTGGACAGCAGACCTGGGTCTCCTTTTTGCAACCCGTAAGGAGTGTGTTCACGGCTCTGGAAAACAAAAGCAGGCGGGGAGCCTGCTGCCCCGCACCCTTCCCCCCAGAACCAAGCTCCCTCTTCAAGCACAGGGCACCGGTTTGGTTCACTTCCACCCTGGTTTCGTGGCACCGCGCTTTGCGGAAGCAAAGCCGCGACGCTTTGCTTCTAACCGGTGTTAGGAATGACACCACCCTGTGTAAACGGGAGCGTCTGGGCAGCCGGGCACCCAGGAGGGCAGAGCTCACGCTCTCCAAATCCCCATGCCGGCACCACGCGCAGTCCATCGCACCAGAACGAGAAGATGCTGCCCGCGTTGCCAGTAAACACCGGGTCGACAGCACGTGCAGCCAATGCCCGCCGCAGTCCTCCTCCTCTCCCCAGGGAATTACAATTTTAGAGAAACAGACTCATCTCGCACTAGCCACATGCAACAGCTCAGTGGCTCTGCACTGCTTTTATTCTTAGCCTGACCAGGGAGGCGAGCGTCAAAAAAAGCTTTGCATAAGTCTGCTGCTCTAAGGTTCGTATTTTGCTTCCAGGCTATTTTTTTCCAAAACCACTAAGCATCAAATGCAGAAGAGAAACTGCGAACCGGAGAGAGCGAGCAGTGTTTTGTGACGAAACAGAGAGCGAGAGCAATGGCCTTTAAAGCACATCAGCTCCTGTGGTTAATGCAGCTACAGCATTTCTAGCTTGCCCGGGTCGCACACAAAACACTAACAGTCTCACATGGGAGAGAGGATCAGACAGGGAAAAACAAAAACAAAAACCCCAGAGAAAGCTGCAAGAGGAATGCAGAAAGAGAAACAGAAACGCTGAAAGCGAGGGGGAAGAGAGCAGCAAAAGAGGAAGTGGAGATGAATGATGGAAACGCCTGAAGGGAGGAGTGAGAACAGCTCAAGGGAGCTACTGGCCAAAGCCACGAGCGCAGCACCATTTTCCACCCTGCAGAAAGCCAGCGCCACCAGTTATGGGCATGAGGAGCTTCACGGGAGGCCTGGGGGGGCAGGGTGGTTGAGAGGTCTTTAATGTGATGGATGACCTCGGGAAGGGGCCAGCTGGCAACGGCGCCGCTCGCACGAGCACTGCTGGGCTAGGACAGGCCCGGGCAGGGAGCGGGGCCTGCAGCAGAAACACGGCCGAGCAGAGGTGCCCCGGAGCCCCCTCAGTGCCACAGCGCGGCGCCAACGCCTGTGACAAGGGCAGGAGGGTGCCCAAGGGCACGCGGGGGACCCTGGGACAGGCGCCCTTTACCTCTCGTTGCCTGGCTGGAACTCGGAGAGCAGGGACGGCCTCCTCCGCTGCGGCTGCATGATGGATCCCGGCGGGAGGTGGGACGCGTAATCCCTGGAATGATGCTGGTACTCTAGGAGCGCCACATCCTGCGGGAACAAACACAGGACACCTCGTTAGGCGGGCAGCGAGCCCTGGCGGCTCCGCAGCAGCCGGATCAGCGCTGCTCCCGGGAAGCACGGGGCGCTCCGTGCGGCTCGGAGCCCCCGATCCCGCCCCGGGCGGGACAGCGCCGGCCCCTGCGCTCCCCACGGTCCCAGCCCTCGCCGGGGCTGCCTCCCGAGCAGCGACGCCTTCGCAGCCCAGAAGAAGAAGAATTATAAGAATGAATTAAAGAAAAATAAAGGATTTTGTAAGAATAAAGCAAAACTCAAGTCGCAGGCTGCTTTCAGCCTCGATAATCAACACGGCGGTTTAGAAGAAAAAAAAGGGAGATGAGAAATCACAGGGTTATCTTGACAGCGTCCCTTTAAACACAGCCCCCCTGGGCTGCGCTCAAGCAGCCTCAAAGGAGAGTTTGCTACTCATTATGTGCACGTCCCTTTTGTTCCTTGACCCTTGCAGAGTACAGTACGGTATGTTCCCGCTGTAATTAAATAAGAAGCCCTCCTGCTCTGTGCCACGGGCTGATTCCAGCATCAGCGTTTCAGCAGCTACATTTCAATTGCTGTGTTTTATTTGCAGACAGATACTTGACCAGAAAAGAAGACTAAGCATCTAATTAACCAAGACCTTCAGCAATGGTATAGAAAGCCCTGCTGCTGAATATCCCTGGTAACACCGACAGATATTTGTGTTACAAAGAACCTCCTAGGAGCCTGTTTTGAACCATTCTCACCTGGAATAATAAAGTTCCAACTCCCTTAAAAAATAGGAGACTAAAATCAGTAAATAAAACACTAAGTACATGCAGCTGGGGTGGAGAGGATCTTAGCTATAAGAGTTGCAACAGAAATAATTTGATCTGATGTGATGCAGACTGATAGGGCACAATACTACAGAGTAATTAAAAAAGTACCTAAATAAGATGAATCCGACAGACAAATAAAGGGTTTGGGAGCTTAGATCGCAACAGCTTTCACCAATGGAGCCCTTCTCCCAGGCCGGAGCTGAGCAGCGCACGCACTCCTGCCCTGCATCCCTTGCTCTCCTTCAGCTGCGGCTGCAGATTGGGAGGGAACATCAGGAGGTATCAGAGCTCCACATCTCTGGCTCTCAGAGGGCAAAGCAGCATGTTTGCATAGGAGCTTTCTGGAGGGCCGGGAAGAAGAATAAAATTCAAGAGCCAAGAAAAGCAGATCCCCTAACCCAAGCTCAATCTCTCCTGCACAAAAGCTAAAAAGAGCCAAAGAGCGAGAGGAGGAGGAGGGGGATGGTGGTGTCTGCCGCCTGCTAGTCCTCCCAGTGCCTGGAATAGCACAGGATGTTCATTCTTGGAAGCAGGCTCCCTCCTCCTCAACATCAGGCAGCAGAGCTGTGCTATTCTTTGCTCTTTCTTGACTGAACTCGGGCTAGTCCAGCCTGCAGGGGAGCAGGGGGGGCTGGCAGGACACCACCTCCCGCCGGCTTCCCCGCGCTGGGCTGTGACCCTGCTACCCAGCGAGGAAGCTGCCCTGAGCTGCCGCTGCTGCTTCGCTCCGTCACCCGCGAGGCCCAAGGGGCCGCGGGTCGGGATATCTGCAGTGAGCGCAGCTCCACGCGGCGCGAGCACCAACACCCGACGCGAAGGAACCTCTTGGCTCCTGCGGTCCAGCCGCAGCCAGGGCGGAATCGCTGCCCGCAAGAGGCTTCGAGCGCTCGCACCCATGTGGGTTTTTAAGAGCACCGAGCGATGCCACTTCTGACACCTGACACAAAACATGTAAGGGCAGTGGAGATGTCCCAACAGGCCCACAACTAGGACCGTCACCTTCTGTGGGCGAATAAACTAGAATCACCCACCTGGGAGGCTGCGCCCTTGGAAGAAGGTTCCTGTGTGTGCTGAGAACATCTCCTTCCCCCTGCCTGCACTCACTCCACTCCTGCCTTTTCCTTTTCCATCCCTTCTCAGAAAGCTCTTGCCAGAGCTTGGAGCTCCTCACGCAGCCCATTGGGATGCTTGACGAGCACCGTCTCCAGCTCTTCCAGACACAGCCCAACACTTCCCGACCTGCTCCACTTTGCTCGCGTTAGCATTCGGTTTTAGCAGAAGAAAACACAACTAGAAAAATTAGTAAGGGGGATTAAAAAAATAAAAATCGACAAATCTCTGTGCACTGTGCTGAACTGTCAAAGGAACGGCGGGAGGCGTCGCAGAACGTAGCTGGATTCATTGCCCAGAGAGTCACTAGGGCAGCTGCACTGTGGGCTCCGAGCGCGTTTTTAAGCGTGGCTGCCGGGACGCTGCACGGGAGCCTTGGAAGAGGCCCCACAGCGGCGCGGTACCGGTGGGAGCGGGGCCCGACCCGCGCCCACCCACCGCCGGCACGAGCGTCACGAGTCCGCAGCCCCCACGCAGGGGTCCCGGCACAGCCTCGGCACCCGCGCCGGGGCAGCTCTGGGGCATCGCGAACACAGCAAGGGCGAAGCCTGCCGCCCTGAGGCGCCCTGCTCCCTTTCTCCTAGTGGGATTGTATTCCTTTCCCACATTCCTTGCATTTCAGCTGCTCCTACACACAAGTATTGTGACTTTTGGAAACCCTGAAGAATTTCATAAGTTCAGTAAATGTCATGAAATAAAAATTAAAGAACGAACACGGGATGAAGTTAATGCCTTCTTCACTTGCTGACAGAAAGTAACCTTCTCTGCTCAGCGGAAGGAGAAGGGAGTATTTCCTAAACAAAACCAAAGCCAAACAACGGCACAATCACAGAAGTCTCGATTTCACGACCTCATCTTCTGCATAACAAAACAGCCACTTCCCCAAAAACAACCCTGAACAAAAGGCGCCGTGTCAGCTGTGACAGCGAGGGCAGAGCACGGGTAGGCGACCGGCCAGAGTCTCCTTGGGCTGAGGACTGGCCGCGTGGGGCCTCGGGAAGCTCGAGGGGGCACAGGGCGATGCCAAGGGCGATGCCAAGGGTGAGCTGCGGGGCGCAGGGCCGGCGTCCTCGTGCTGCGGCGGCTCCACGGCCGCTCGTGGGCAGCGTCTCTCGGCTGGCTGTAACAGAGCTTCTTTCAGGCCAAATTCCCCCATCCCGAGCTCAGGGAAGCCTGGCAGTTGCCCAGGCGGAAGAGGACGGTCCCTGCGGCTGGGAGCAGGTCGCATCCAAGCGCGGCGCAGCGGCCAGCGCCCCTCCACCTGCCAGGCCCGGGAACGCGTCGCTCTCGTCGTCCTTCCAAAGCCGCCTGGCGTCACACGGTGCTGCATCGGTGCCCCGGCCAAGGGTGCCGAGGAGAGCAGGGCCATGAGCGCTGAGCGCAGGAACAGACGCCTCCGAGCCAGCAAACGGGATCTCTCTGAAGCTTCGGGAGGAGCCTGCTGGGTCAAACGGGGAAAAGGACGAGGGAAACACACGTTGTTCAGGCACAGACGGTGCTTGGGAAGGGGCGGAGGGCGAGGCGCGAGCAGGAGGGCCGCGCGCTGGGACAGCCGCAGCTCCCCGCACAGGAAGGGGTCGGGTGGACCCTTCCGGAGGACCCACAGGCCCCCGCGGGAAGCGGCTGCTCAAAGCGCTGCCCGTCCCGCCGGGCTCGGACGCGGCGCTCCGCTCCCCGCGGCGCCAAGGCGAGCGCAGTGGTGGGCGATGCTGAAGGCAGCAGACCGCAGTACTGCCGCGCTCGAGCGCCCTGCGCAGGGAGGCTCTTACAGCGAAAGCAGGTGAAACTCAGCCTCCTTGTTGCCAGGCAAAGCCAGAAAGCTGCCCCCGAGGCACTCACCTCGGGGGGCCCTTTGGAGCAGCCCCACACCGCCAAACACCGATGCTTCAGCAGCAGCATCTCTGAAGACGGACAGATGCACACAGTGCCCAAGTGCCATAAATCCCTGGGACACAGCAGCGACACAGCACAAGGCCAGCACCGCGATAAATAAAATGCCCAAGAGCCAGAAACGGCCTCATTAAACCACGTTTCATGCAGCAGACTGCAAGGGCACTTTGGCCCGGTGCGGCTCCCCGAAAGCTGCCCGGGAAGGCGGGATGCGCTCGCGCTTCCCTGAGCGAGGGCTGGGAGCGGAGCCGCGAGAACAGTCTCAACCGGGAGCGCCGGCTCCCTCCCCTTCCTCAGACCCGCTGACCCGACATAACCCGAGACTATCGGGCTCATTTAGATCCAGTAATCAAACTGCCTAAAGCCAGGAGAGCGGCTGCAGTGTGACAGAAAAGCCCTCAGAAGCACAGAAATGCAGAGGGCCTTGTAGAGAAAAAGATAAAATAAAAATTAAAAAAAGTTGCTTTTTTTTTTTTTTAAATAATTTCTGAAACCTTTCCGCCTGCTGCCTTGCCTTACCTACGTGCCGCGGTGTCGCGGTCGATCCCCTCCGTGCTCTGCCCTGAGCTGGGGATAACTGTGCCTGGAGCTGCGGGGGGCTGCAGGGGGGCGCACGGGGGGCTGCGGGGCACTTGCGGGGCAGGGGGGGGCGCGGGGGGCTGCGGGGGGCGTGGGGAGCTGCTCTCGCTTCCCGCCTCGCGGCGCTGCCCCGGCCCCTTCGCTTCCCCTGCCCGCGCAGGGGCCCAGCAGGGCAGGGAAGCGGCGCGGGAAGCGCTGCGGGGCTCCCCCCCCTCCGAGCTCACCGCAGCGGCTCCGATCGCCCTGCGCAAGGCGCCGGCCGGCGTTCCCTGCGCACAGCTGGAATCGGCCCCCAAACACCAGGGCCAGGCCAGGTGTGAGGAAAGCAAGGCCTGGTAGGAGCTTTGCAGCAAAGGCACCTACTTTTCCCCCTCTGCAGTTCCAGGCGCTTCCCGCTCCCTCAGAGAACCCGGAGCGGTGCAGGACACAGGCGCAGGGGCTGCGTCCTGCTGGAAACCCCGGCGCTTGCCAGGGGCCGGCACCCACTCGAGAGCCACCGCCCCCGTCACCCCCAGGGCGCCCGTGCGCCACAGGGGGGTCCCAGCCCTCCCGGCTCGCCCACAGCTTTGGAAAACACCGGCTTAAATCTCTTGATTCCACACAAGCAGCGAGCGTGACCTATCCAACAGAAAGGCTGCCTGGGCGCCCCTTGGCGCAGAGCCGCGTCAGCCAGGCCCGGCCCGGGCAAGGCGCCTCTCGCTGCCCTCAGCGAACGCTTCTTGCGAGGGCGACTCGGGCAGGAGGCAGCGGGGACATGGCAGCACCGTCGCTGGAGGCCCAGCGCACGAACGGCCGCGAGCATGGAGCCCTCTGCGTCCCGCGGATCCCCTCCCGAGGCGGCTGCCCCCTCCGAGAGGGGCACCTTGGCCCTCCGCAGCCAGCAGAGTCACGGGAAGTCTCCGCACTGCTCCTGGGACAACGACTGGGGGCAACGGCTCCCGAGGACCAAGACACAGACGCTTCCAGCTCCGGAACGCCTCCATCTTCTGTAGACTAAAACCACCACGGAGCAAGTCCTGGTGGCACAAGCAGCGATCTCCTTCGGCCATCGACCAGCCTAAACCCTCCGCAGCTTCTCCGAAGCTGCTGCCACAGGCAGGCGCCCAAAAGACACTGCACCCAACCGCTTCCCGCGGGAGCCGGCGCTCGGCACAGGCAGCTCGGGGCATCTGCTGCGCCGGCGGGGAGGAGCGCGGCAGGGAACCACAAGCGCTCTGCAACACGGAACAGGAAGGTCTGGCCTTAAAATAAATCACGCCGCTCCTGCGCCGCAGCAGCCGCCTCGCCTCCTCCCTCCCGCCTTCCCCGCGAAGGCGGCCCTGCTATCTGGTTGCAGGTGTTCTGTGCTTGCTGGCAGGGAAACACCGTGGGGCTGGAGTCGTGCCACGGCAAAGCTTGATGTACGTGTAATTTTTTTTTTCCTCCCCAGAATGATTCTCTGCTTTTGGGAAAGAGAAAACCTCTGCAAACTGACACTGCTGAAGCACAAAGGAGGCAGCTGCTGGCCCACGCAGGTCTCCAAGCACACCGCTGTCCGCCCCACGTGCCCCCAAACCCACAGAGATGCTCAAACAACAGTAAACCGAGCGACAACCACGCCGCAGTCGGTTATGCTGTTGGAGATAAGGTCGGTAATAAAAACCTGGCTGAGTACATGCATTTTTATCACTCCTACGAGGACTCAGCCTGTGCTGGAAGGACAAACGGCCGCATTGTTCTGCCCCGGCCGCTTCGCCGTGCGTCTCCGAGGCCCCTGTTGACACGGCCGTTTGTGCCCCTGCTCCGTGCAGGGCATCGATGGCTGCTCCGTCCCTGCTCCGAGGCGGCTGCCAGTGGCGCATTCTCCTTGGTGCTCCAGGGCTGCCCATGGCGCGTGGCCATCCCGGCTCAACAGGCCCTTCCTGGGGACGGGGCGCTGCCCGGCTCGGCTGGTGCCGCCCGCGGTGCCTGCGGCGGCACCTTCATCACGCGGCTGCTCTTCTCCCTCCGCCACGGGACTCGGGGCCCGTGTCTCGACCCCAGGCACCGCCGGGCGCCTTGGAGCGAGGGCCCGGCTGCCCTGCGCCTCCGTGCCCGGGCGGCCGCTCGGCTCCGCGGCGGCGCACAGGCCCGTTTCCGGAGCGCCGCTCGGACGGGGCAGGCGATACGGATCACGGCCCTTCTCCTGCACGCAGCGCCCACCTCCCACCGCCTGACCCCCAAACACAGGCGCAACCCACCTGCGGGCACCGCTGCCTTTCACATCCCCTTTCCTGCTCCTTCCTGCTCTTCCTTTGAGCTGCTTTTTCAAAGGTTTTGCCTTCCTTGGTAACTGGAACGTAGCAATCCCAGCGATGACCAGCAAGCCCCGCCAGGCTTGAGGGTGTCTCTGCTGCAACATCCGCACGGGCTGCTCGGGGTGATGCACCTGGAGCCAGGCAGGCACCCGCTACAGACCTCCAAAAGCAGCAGTAGTGCCAAAACCTCGTATGCAGCAATTTTCATTTTCTTCTGCGGATTTACAACATTGAGATCAGCTGAAAGGGCCTCCCCTATCAAATCACGTGCAAAGAGCAACCGTAGAAATTTGCAATAGCTTGAAGGAATACAACTCTCGTGGACAAACACCATATCCTAAGAAAAACGACCCACAACACCAACTGCTGTAAGTGAACTCCTCCTCGGCACAAAGGGTGAGACCCCAGGCAGGGAATTCGGTGCCCTGGTACTTCCCATGCTCTCCCAATCCCGGGCCAGGAAGCGAGCACTCCCCCAACAGCCCTGCAGGGCTCAGCTCTCTGCACTGGGGGGTTCAAGGTGCTTCTCAAACTCGAGTCCTCACATCACAGCCCCGAGCAGCGGCGTGGATCCAAGGCACGGCTCTCCCTTTCAAGTCATTCCTTAAAACACGACGTGGAGCTCGGCAGCAGCAGCTCCACAAGTGAATCCCCCGCAGAGCTGCCCCCAGCTCAGCTACGCAGCTGGTAGCCAAGCTCCTTTTCCGTTTTTGGAGGCTTTTGGGGACGGCTCTTGAAGAGCCTGGGGGATTTTGGGGTTTGGCACCGTTAACTCTCCCGCGCGGGTTCCTGGAGCGCTGGCACAGAGCACTCCCTCGCCGCAGGCTCTCCGTGCTCCCGTACGGAGCGTTTCACGGCAAGGACGACCGCCTGCTGCCGCGGCAGCTCCCGGGCAGCACTGGGTCCCCCTCACCCTTCGCGACGTCCCGAGGGGCTTTCAGGGCCCCCGGGCCGCAGAGCGACGCGCGGGTCGGTACCGACCTGCTTGTGTCCGCGGCACAGACGGACAAGGAAGTTTTTGCCACGGGCAGGGAGAAGAGCCGTGGGACCCTCCTGCACGGCCACGGTGCTGGAGAGGGGTCGTTGCAGTGCAGATCACGCAGGCGTTTCCGCCGTGGGAGCACCAGGCTCGTGTGCACCCAGGGAAAACCCCAACCCCGCCACCCCAAGCAACCTGCTCAACATCCCCTATACCCATACGGTGGGTAGAACTGCAAGAGCACCAAAAGCACCAGCTGCTGGAGGGGCCTCTGCTCTAGGGCGCCGTGTGTGCCTGTCCTGGCGCCCCAAACGTGCATCGCTCCTGGAGGGAAGAAATGCCAGGGCACAAACTGGGCAGCCACAGGGTTCAGGAGGGCGCAGGAAGCAACTGGATACGCAGGGGGAAGAGGGGAGAGCCCTCCTGTCCCCAGGGAATACTGATCATCAGGAGGCTTTAAAGGGAGAGAGGGACGTGCACGGCACAAGGAAATCAATCTGTTTACAGAAAATATCGCCAGGTTGCCTGAAAACGAATATCCTTCATGCCAAGGTTTCCTTTGAGAGAGCATGAACTCCAGACACATTAGAAGGTTAGGCGTATAAGTAATGTGTTTTTTCACCTTTAGCTAAAGGTCACAGAGCATTCAACAAAATTCCTCTGTTCCCAGGCTGGACATGACAAATCGCCCAGGCACCCCGATACTACAGCTAATTAATAAGGAAGACCACAATGTTTCCCCTTTAGGTCTGTCAAGAACCACGTAATGCGCTTAGGAAAAAACTATCCGTTGCTGGTGGATTTTAGTTTTACCTAAAAAATACCAAGCAAACCAGAACCTTCCTCCCTCCCTTCCCAAAGTACGTACGCACACATACTTGGCAGAGGTTTTTTTGATTGATTTTTTTTTAAATACCTATAGAATGGAATTAAATAGAGGGTCACTCTAACTTGACAGACTCCAGTGCTGCCTCTTGGACAGCTGCGGGTCCCAGATGCTGACGGTGCGGAGGACGATACCCCGGCACGGACTGGCCCACCCCGGGGAGGAACCTGCTCTTCTATAATCCACCCGGCCTCGCGTCCGTTCGCATCAACCCCATCTGTTCCCATCCCTTCCTCAAACTCTGGCACCCAAGAGTGAAAGCAGCCCACAAATCCATCACCCTGCAGCCTGGATACTCCCTGGCACCTCCGAGCTCCGCAGGAATGGCCGGAGCTGCTGGGGACGGCGGCCACACGTACCAGCCGTAGCTCCTTCTGTTCCTTTGAAACCCATCCAGTCCCCGCTTTGCTGGCTGCGCCCTCAGGTTTTGCAAGACAGGAGAAGAAAAACGGCCAGGCTGCCTCCGCTGCGCTCTGCCCCTCAGCACAGCCACCCTCGCCTGCCGCACCCGGGAACCCGGCGGCTGCGAGCCCTGGAATCGCTTTCCATAAGGAAGCGGCTCCAAGCCTAAAATAATGTCACGGCTCATTTCCGAGCTCAGTATCCCCGCAGTGCCACACTGCCCTTGCTGCAACCGTCACAGGGCAACTAGCGACAATTTTATATATTTATATATATTGCAGTAGCCTTTGCAGCTGTGCTGTGCACCCGGGACGAGACCCAGGGGCTTCTGCAGCAGGAGCCCCTGCAGCCAGGGCAGGGCTCCAAGGGCTGACGATTCCCACGTCTTCTTGCGAAAGGATATTCTGGAATGCAGCAAACCAGAACCCCAATCCGATTAGATGCAAGACATGTTTGTGTTGGGTAGGTTTTGGCCTCTACTGCTTTCTTCCGAACAAGCTCTTGCTGTGCAAACACATCCCATGACAAACTGCGCTGGCCAAGCCACGCAAGCAAATAACACTTTAATATTAAACAGCAGAGAAGCTCCAAAGCAGTCGGGCTCTCCCAGCAGCCCACCAGAGATGGGCTCCAGCCGCGGGTCTGCAAACAGCCACGTGTGGCAGGGCTGACCGCGTTCCCAAGGGATGCTCCGGGTATCATCCCAAGCGGAGATGCGGCGCATCCGATCGGCTCTTAGCGAGCACGAGACACCAGCCTTTGGGCTTCCCGTCTAAGAACCAAGGGGCATCCAACACCTCAACGGGATCACGTAGCTCAGGAAGATTACGCACGGCTGTAAAAATAACTTCCAGGGGCAAACGCCGAGAAGGTCTTCCAACATCAATATGGCAGCATAAAAGCAGCATTCACGCTAGCCAGGCGCGGGACGGGCTGTACACACGCAGAGCTCGCTGTCCCACTGCCCGTGCAGCAGCCCCTTCGGTCCAGTTTGCTGCTGCCATGACACCGAGGGGTAGCAAGACACGAAGACTCAGCGCCATGGCTGGCAGCGATTTTCACCCTTCCAAAATCCCTCTCCACGTGGGGTTTTGAGGGGCCGGGGAGGTTGTTTTCGGACGAGGGCTCTGCAACAACTGCAGATCTGGCTCACCTGGCCGCATCCCATTCAAGTTCCCAATGCAGAGAACTGAGATTTTCCTGTTGAGGAAAAGGCCCGTGTGCCGCCTCAGCTGCCGGGGGACCCCGCTCGAGACTCCCCAAACCAGGCCAGGTCAGCGCGTCTCCCATCCCGCACGAGAAGCTCCTTCGTGCCCACGCGCGCAGGCCCCGGCGGCTGCACGGGCCCGGCCACGCAGCCCAAGGCGAGCCCGGCACCCTCCCGTGTCACCACCGGAGCCTCCCCCCAGCGCCGGCCCTGCTCGCCGCACCGCAGGGCACCCTGCGCACGAAGCCCTTCACCGCGTTCCCTGCACTTCCAGGCTCCCGAGTGAGACACCAGCATCGTTGCAATGGGAATCTGGCAGCTCAACAAGCTTCGCTGCCAGGAACGACCCCGGGACAAGGTTGCCTCTCCCCCCCAGAATCTCAGCGCTGTGCTCCCCTTGCTTTAACACACACAGAGGTCGGCTCCGAAGCGGCCCCGGCAGCGCGGGCCACACTCCTGCACCTAACGAGATTCACTTAAGCAGCTTGAGCTGACTAAAGCGGTTCCACTAAGGAGAGGTTTTTCTGATAAGGGCTTAAACCTAAATCATTCAAACACCGGGGATGAGCAAGCACAGATATGAGTGACAGATACAGGAGGGAAAGGCAGGACCTGGGTGAATCAACCCTCGCAAGCTCTGGCGAGCTCGTTGAGATCGTTGCCCAAACACCGCCTCTGTTCGTGCCCTGATCCAACAGGAGACAAGACTACAGGTCAGAGCGGAGGAAGGGGAAGACATGGCGAAGGATGGCATGGAAAAGGTTGCTCCCTCGCTAGGACCACCAGGGCCAGCCGGGATTGCAGGATGACCTGCGGCAGATTGCGTGGGAGACACAAGAGCTTTTGGAGGTGTAGGGGAAGGGACAGGTCAGCTGGGAGCCGAGCAGCCCACGCCCCAGAGAGGGGGCCTCCGAATTGGCACAACAGGAAGGCCGAGCCCTCCTGTCCCCGAGCAGGGACGGCGGCGGCGCGCGAGCCCCGCGCCCGTGGTTCACTGCACTTCCCCTTCCCAGCACCCGCTCTTGCTGCGCCTGCTCAGCTGCGTTCCTGCTGGGAAAGGCCCGGGGACTCCACGCTTGGATGCAGAGCGCCCACATCCAGCAGCACCATGGCAAGAACAGAGAGGGAGGCTGCAAGCGCTAGGAAGGAGAGGAACGGTGCAATCCCGTATCGGGAGCCCGGAAACACCCTGACTCCCCTCAGAGTGCGGGCGGGCGCGCCGCAGGCCTTACCGCGTGCGGGCGGGCAATCTGCACGGGATAGGACATGGCGTGGGGCGGGTAGCGCGGCTCGGCCGCGCGCCAGCTCTGCGTCACGGGCTGCGTGGATCCAGACATGGCGAGCGGGCGGACGGGGCCTTCGCGGCTTCCCAGCGGCGGCACCCGGGCTCAGGAGAGGCGCGAGCTCCTCGTCATCGTGTGCGCGCGTTCCACGTCACGCCGTCACTGCAAGCAAAGAGGAGAGGGGCAGGTTAAACCTCAGACAACCACAGTCCTGCTGAACACCCCAGCACGGAGCCTCGGAGAGCGGGCACAAGCCGGCCACCTGCCCTGTTCCCAAACGGCCCCCGTTTCTGCTTGGCAAACACCGTGGCCAAGTTCTTCGTTAGAGAACATCGCTATCACGGGAGAGCAAGCCTGGGAAGAAATCCTCCAGCAAGGAGCCCTCGAGACTGCCGTTTCCACCCCAAAATCCTCCTCCCGAGCAGCCTGGCCCCTGCTCTGCTACTGCCGTGCTCAGCACAAGTTACTGATGTTTATAGACCCTCCAAGGCCTTTGTTTGGAGAGGAATTTAACCCTGCACTTCGTCAGAGGTTCAACTAGAAGGAAGCCGTGTTTATGTGCCGCCCGTGTAAGAGGCATTCCCCATTCACCCATTATCCTCCTATTAATGCTTAATTACTCCTGTGAGAGGCCCCGCGGGTCCCTGCGAGGGCAACCAAGGGAGCAGCCGGCGTGCGCGAACATCAAGGGGGCGGGAAAGGCAGAAGAGGAAGATGTTTTTCCCCTGCCTTGAGCTGCCTTGAGACCACAGATCAGCCCTTGCAGACAAAGCACTTGCCGAGTGCTCCAAGAGGCACGAGGCTGCCCCGCTGCTGCCCGCGGCCACACAGGGCTCACGCAGGAAGAGCGACACAAAGCAGCGGCCCCAGCCATGATACCACCCGGGGAGGCAGCCCGAGGAGCTCCCCCTCTTTTTTTCCATAAAAAAAGGAAAAAACGGGATTTGCAGCAAATCCCGGTGAAAGCCGAAGGATGACGGCAAGGCACAGACACCTCCACACGGCTCCCGCGCTGGCTCTTGGGCAGAGTGGCCCGCGGGAAAGCGCCGAGCGCCAGGGGCCAGCGGCGGCGCCTGTCCGGCGCCGGGCAGAGGGGAGCCGGTGCCCACGCTGCGGCTCGGCGGCCAGGAAAGCACCTGCATGTGCGGGGAATCCAGAGCGGCCGCCGGCTCTCGCTTGGGCTCCCAGCGCCGCCACCCCCACTTCCCCTCGCGCTTCCCAGGGGATTCGGCGGCGATTCCCGCGCGCGGGGCGGTGCTCTCGGCACGCGCTCCCTCCGCGGGCGCAGCTCGGACGGCTCTGCCTGGTGCAAGGCGTCAACCGGAGGGGGCCAGGAGCCGTGCCGAGCTCGCCGGCTGGAAGGAAGCGCGAGGCGCCAGCGCAGCCGCTGCACCAGGGCGCACGCGATGACTGCTCTGTTTTTTTCTTCCTTTTCTTTTTTTTCCCCCTTTTCCTCCTCAGATCAGAAACTCAGCTTGCAAACCCAGTGCCGACCGCCACGCCGCACAATGTTAGGCTTTAAAGTGGTGCAAACGCTTCCCAGCTTCGTCTCCACAACCGGCTCGGGCCCCGAAGCGCTCGGGACGTCCCTGAAGGCCCCGGGAGCAGAGCGCTCTGCGCGGATGGGGTTGTCCCCAGAGGCCCCTCCAGCCGAGGGGGGATCTGCAGGCTTCTGGGAGGGTCAAGCCTGACATCGACCCGAAACAGCGCTCGGGAAGGGCCTGCCCATCACCGCATCCTTTTTAATTTTTGGTTCCTTTTAGGAAAGGAACCCAAGTGATAGGAGCAGGTTAGTGGAAATAAAAGAGCACGCGCACAGCCAGGTTCTTTAAATCTCTGTGACTGAACTGCTCGGTTCCTACTTTTCTCAGCCGATTTTGATGAGGAACAGACATTGTCTCACCGGAAAAGTATGTCTCTGCTTGGAGCCTCCATCAAAGCGCGATTCATCCACAGCCCTGCACTGGCCATTACAGCGCGAGGTACCAGGAGATTTACGGTCTCTGATTAGGAACAGGAGAAGGCAGGAGGTTCCCGGCGGCCCCAGGCCCGCGGTGCGAAGCTGCAGAGGCTCCTGTGTCGCTCCCTTTGCCCCTGCCCGCAGTGGCACCGGCTCCTGCCCTGCGGCCAAGGCCTCCAGCACCCGCACCCTTCCCTGCTCCCTGGGCGATTGCTGCAAGAAATCCTTTCCTCATCACCCGTTCTCCCTAATTTACCCCAGGGAAGCGGCCGGCGAGCCGCTGCCCGCTCCCGCCGGCACCACGCACAGCGCACAGACCTCAAGGAGGGCTGCCCGCAAAGAGCACATCTGCAAACAGAGTCATTAGCACCCTTCATTCAACGCCTTTGCTGCTCTTTAAAGTCAGAGCAAACCCTATGGAGGTGTTTTGCACTCCCAAGGGGAAAATGGGATTCTCCGGTTGGATCCTTGGCCTGACGCTGCCACAAGAGAAAGGCGGGTGAGCGACCCCAGCGAAAAAGCACCGCTCAACTTGACCAACTTCATCTTAAACTTTTTTTTTTTTTTTTTAATAAAGCAGAGACATGCTGAAATAAGATTAACAGAATATTCTGTTTCTTAAGTCCAGAGCAGCATTACTCAACTTGTGGTCTGCAGACCATGGATGGTCTGCAAAAGACGTTAGGAGGGAGCCCACAAACCGATGGCAAAAAGACCTTGCTGAAAGACAACAGGCAGCACATACCAGGAGGGCTCTGGGAGACGAGCACTGTGACCTGGCATTAATTATACATCTTAAATTATTCCAAAAATTTGCATCTCTTTAGGCTTGTCATTTTACACCAACGCGCGGCTCTTGCCCATTCCCCAGCTGCATCCCCACAACCGCCTCCGAGGAGCCTGCGCTTACAGCGGCGCTCCTCCCTCTTCCCTTTTGGCCAGATATCTCCTGAACTACACGAATTCCCAGGTACCTCCTGAACTCCATGAGTTTCCTATTCTGAGGGACAGCGCGGAGGCACTAGCAGCCAGATCGGCGCAGCAGGGAAGACGGGACAGGATGGGACAGTGCCTCATCGGAGCTGCCCAGCGTAGGATGTTACTCCTGGAGGAAGATAAAACCAGTCCCTAAGGCCACGGAGGGAGCACGGAGCTCAGGAGCTGCAGTCTGACGTCCTCGTTTGCCTCCTCCGTGCTGGAAACCATGAGGCTGCAGGGGCTCTCCCACGGTGCTGCTACTCCGTGTGGAACTGGTTGGGAATCGCAACGAAAAGCAACTTCCCTATCCCGCTCCTATCGCTGCAGGAAGCAGCGAAGCCGTATCTGTGACTCCTGTTACTCCTTTTCAGTCTTCCCAAGCTATTTTGGGCATGGGACCTGTGCGAGCTCTGCCCCGAGATAACCTGCGCCTGCATCTGCGAGCAGCTCTTGGCACGGCAGCTGCGCGGAGCAAGGTCGGAGCACCGGGTTTCGCCAGTGCCGCTGCCTGCCGCGTTTCCAAACGCAGGTTTCCCAGACAGGCTGTTCCGCGCAGCGACATGACAGGAGAGTCTAATGCTCCTGGCAATGGAAAGTACACCCTGTAATTCCTGCGCGCTGTAATTCCTGCCGCCCCGGCGCACTCCTGCTGTTCAGCAGCTCCCGGTGCTCGGTGACCTCGCGCAGCTCCCCAGGGAGCTCCTGCACGCCCGGACGAGCCAGCCTGACCCTTTTCCCAGGGGGAAGCGCTCACTTAGCACTGCCTGGCTGCACGGACAGCACCTTATTCAACTGCTCAAAGCATGTACCAGCACACCAGGTCCCCAGCATCACGCCAAGCCTTTGCTCTTGACATTTTGTTATATTACACTCCTCCTTTTTGGTTTCGTCGCTCCCGTTGCTGGATTTTCCCTTCTCGTTCATTTAAAAAGCTTGAGCACCTCCCATTCAAGAAGCCTGACCGGCCAGGGCCTGCAGGCGACACGCGGGTCGTCCCAGCGGCAAACTCGGCAGCCGGGACGCGGCGGCTCTGGGTCATGTAAGGACGACGCTTCCCGTGCGGCCGGGCACCCGCAAACCGCTTCGCGCGCGTCCCCGGGGCCTGTCCGCACGCACACGGCCACATCCACGGCCCCGAGCTACTGCGCTGCAGCTCCAGGCTACGCTCCCCAAAGGCACACGGTGCATAATTAAAGCTACTGACGAGGGAGAGGGAAGAAAAAGAGCCACAGAAAAAGGGGGGATGTGGATTCATGCATAGGCCATTCATGAAACAAAGGAGTTATTTTAAGTGCAGGCTGGAAACAGAAAACAAATTAAACCACGTGAGGCCTCTGTTGAAGATGATCTGCAAAGACAGATAGAAATGCCCAAAGAGGAAATTAAAAAAAAAAAAGTCTCCACCCAGGCTCGGGCATTGCACGGGACAGGAGACGGGGTTAGGAGAAGAGGAGCCATAACCACACGCCAAAGCACAGATTGGGTGGAAGCAGCCGAACAACCCAGATGTGAAAGGGGCAGAAATCCTCCCCCTGCCCGGGCCCTCTCTGCACCACAGAGCTGTGGCGGCTCCGCCAGGCTCATCAGTCCCAATGTCCTGGATGCGGGGGCTTCCCTTCTCCTGAGGGCAGATGTACTGCTTGTCCCCAAGGCCACGTGGCCCCCGGTCGCTTCCCTGCACACACACAATCTCTCCCACGGCAGCTGCACCTCCTAGAGTTAAACATCTGCTTAAATATCACAACTCTTGCTCAGCACTAATCTCAGTTTAACACACACACAACTGCAAATCAGGGGGGGGGGAAAGACTTCTTGCTCATGTGCACTAATGAGCCCAGAAACCATCAGCTGTTGGAGCCGTGCTCCCAGCTACATTAAGGAGCAGAGCACTGTAACACCCTGTCATCGCGGCATCCCCCTGTGGTCCCCAGGAACTGGTCCTGGCCACGGGCACCTCTTACCCTTTGCAGGTTGCAAAGCACCTGCATTATTTTTGCAGCAAACACGCTGCTCATTTGATTTTCAAACGCTTTAGTTCGCACGGCTGCAGAGACGGGTCCTCTGATGTCTTGGGCGCGTCATGAAAGCCGAGGGCCTCGTCTCCTTGAGCTTCTTTGTTGAACAAATTACCCAGCTCAGGAGTGACATTTTTGATTATTTACATCCTGAAAGAGAAGGGAACCGCATTTTCTGAATTTCCTAAGATAAGGTCTTTGAGGCAGATTGTATTACTAAACATTTTCTCCTTTCACACATTCCCCATTTCAAAGACGACAAAACATCTTCATGTTCTAAATTATTCCTTTTCTTTCATGATCCTCTAATGATTCAGGAGTCTCGGCTTCACACAAGGATCTTTGAAGAGCACCGGCTGCCAGCATAAAAGCTGAACTATTTGCAACAACCCGCACAGCTCGACGCCTCCATAGGAAGCCATGTGCAAAGGAACACAGCCACCCCAGGGAAGCGAAACACACGGCCTGCAAATAGGTTAGGTGGCCTGTAAACTCAGGTACTCAAAAATACATACGAGAGGCTACGCAGCTGTGCCACAAAACTTCGCCCAAGCGCGGGGTGCTCGGAGAGCTGGGCTGTGTTAAGGCAGCCCGTCTGGCTTGAGGCTTGCAGAGCCCAGGGCTCGCGCGCAGCGCAGCGGGTCAGCTCGGGCGCTGCCCGCAGCGATGCCAGCGCTGCTGCTCGCGATCGTCCGCCAAACGGGAGCCCCGAACTCCCCGCGAGGCCCCTCTCCTAAGAGCCCCCGGAATTACGGGGAGACGGAGCCGGTTCTCAGCCCGGGTTACTAAGGGAATCTCAGCCACGGGCTCCTGCCCTTCCTGCTGCTTCCTGGGCCCCAGGCGGAGCTCATGGCTGGCCGGGAACCAGCTGCTCCTTAGCTCCCAGCCGAGCAGCTCCAAGCAGGAGGAGCCAGTAATTGGGCAGGTTCAGCCTTCCTGGTCTGGGTAATTAACAACTTCAAACAAAGTCAAAGCCGCTCTAGAGGCACCAAAAACCTTCAGCATTTGAACGTAACGTGGAGCACCTTGCAGAACCCCAGGCCACGGGCCGGGAGGGAAGGAGAAGAGGCCGTCGCCACCTCCGTCCCCTTCTCAGGGAGCCGCGGGAAGGCAGCTGCAAGGCCACGGCATTTCCAGAAGAGCCGGCTCTTCCGCTGGGAAACTCCAAGCCTCCCCAAACGGAAAGGGTTGAGATCTCTGCTTTGAGTCACATTTTCTAGCTTCTTCCTGAGCACAACTTTATGAAATTCCTCCTGGGATTTACACAACATATGGATTGCAAAAGTAGAGCTTAGGAGGGGAGGAAGGAAAAAAGGAAAACAAAAAGAAAACATCTTTTTAATCACTAAATGCTGTGAGATTTGTGCTTTTTTGTTTTTAATCACAATAATTAGCAACAACACAAACCGTAAACCTACTCAGTGGCCTGGCAGGCAAGTGCAAGGAAGGGAAGCAAAGGCTGGGGACCTTTCCCTGGCGCCCGGCCAAGCCCGCTCTCTCCCGCTCGCCCGTGGCACTCCGTAGGAGTTTCCCCCACTATATTTACAGCATTTTCCCCCACTATATTTACGCTTTGGTATCACACTCCGACACAGAAATTTCAGCTTCTGCTACAAAAAAAAAGAAACGCCATTTCCGGATGCTTTTGCCATGACTGAACTCAAAATTATTAATAATGATAATTATTACTACTAAGGAAGAAACCCCTCAGCTGCCACGGGACATATGGAAAGGAGATCCCAGCGCGCTAAGGGCAGGGAGAGCCGCGGTTCGTGGCAGAGCGGGATCCGCACCCTGGGAACGGCAGCGCGGGAGCGGGAGCGCTGCCCGGGAGGCGGCTGCTCCCTGTGCCGGGGGAGCAGGCGCTGGGGTCAGTGTTCACAGGAGAACGTTCCTGTTCTTCCCTTAACATTCCAGTAGCGAATGACGGGCTGGAAGGTGGTTTAGAAGCAATCTACGGACATGAGTACACAACTAACATTTACTTTCTGAACCCACAAGGAACGGCTGCAGAAGGAGTCTCGGAGAGCCCCGCGAGGCCCCGCTCAGACCGCGAGCCGCTGCGTCACCTTCGCCAGGCAGCACAAGCAGCCGACCCTGTTCCCACGGGGCCGGCGCAGCGGCAGGTTCCTGTATCGTGCAAAGGCCTGGGAGCAGCAAAAAGACGAGCGAGCGCAGAGCTGGAAGCATCAGCCACCCCTGACGCGAGGACCCAAACACTGGTCCGAAACAGGGCCCACGAACTCCCCTGAACGGAAGTAAGCGGGAAGCGACGCTGCACTGCAGGAAGCAGCAGCGATTCAATCCGCAGGGAGAGCTCCGCTCCCGGGAATTCCGCGGAGGCGCCGTCAGCCCGGGCCGTCTGCTGCTACTGCACTGCGGCGGTCTGCCCTTCCAAAGGGACTCTGCGCTCCGAGGGCAGTGAAGCTCCCGGCTGAATTCCCGGCAGGGAGAACAGCTGCCAAACAGCTGGCTGGGAGCTCCGCGCCGGGGCACGGGCTGCCGGGACAGCCCTTCTCTCCCCGCTTCCCACGTCTCCTCCGGCACGCGGGGTTTCCCGCTGGTCCGACATGCCCAGAAACACACAGAGAAGCATCGCGGACGGATACCCGAGGCCAACAACCGCCTGCTGCGAGAGAAGCGGAGGCTGCAGCCTCTGCAGATCAGAGCCAGGCGCGGTGGGGCCGCTCGCCAGGCGGGAGGCGAGCACGCAGAGCGGCGCTTCCTTGCCAAAACTTATCCATTTCCTGCGGACCCAGGCAGGGATGTCGCTGGAGCTGCACGTGTGGACACCCCTCAGCCGCGTTACCGACTGGAGCAGAACTGCCATCGATCGGGGGAGAGCAGCTTCCAGGATGGACTTTGCACCAGTTTGGCTGATTTCGCTGTTTTAAGCCGGGCCTGACTAAAGCAGAGCAGGTTTCCTGCTGCAGTTCAGATATCCCATTACACAGCTCATCCCCGCAGCCAGCTCCGTCTCGCTCCAGCACACGGAAAGTTGAACACTTCTCGGAAAAACTGTTTCTAGGCGGAGAGAAAAAAAAGGCGGATTAAAAATAAAATGCCCCACAATTTTGCGGGCAGCGTTCTACCTTTAGACTTGGGTACTTGATTAAATAAAGGGAAAACCCAGGAAGACAACAAATGTTCAGACAGAAGGGGAGGCGCAGAGCTCAGCCTGAGCCCTCTCCTCTCCAGGGCAGCCTCCAGCCTCTGCAGCTAGATCCAAATTGGACCTCATGTGCCCCCAATCAGCCCTTTTCTCCTTACAGAGCATTTTTAGCTCTCTTGGACATGAAAAATAGAGCATCCCAGCAAAGCGGAGCTGGGAAAACGGGAAAACACTACTGTTTGATCAGCCTCGGGGCCTGCATTACGGACACAGATTGTACTTCAGCGCCTTGGAAAGCACAAGAATAATTTGTAACGGGGTACTTAAACCGCAACGCATCTCAGGCCCAAAATACAATTTCTGTCAACCTAGCAAGCGTTTCAGGCCCACGGTGTGTTTTATTAGCTGGACGCTAATGGAGCTACAATGCATCAGGTCACATTTTAGAAGTTACAAATAGTTTATAAAGGCTTAATCAATCATTAAGTAGGGGTTTTAATAAATGGCTAAATCAATCATTATAAGCCATAGCTCTAAGTGAGCCAACAGCCTCTGCGATAATTGGGGATTCTTTTCTAAGAAAGCGTCATGCTGCAGACCTGAGGATCAGACTGCTACCCATCACTTGTTAACTCTTTGCACAAAGGCTGTATCGCAAACACATGCTGCACACGGGCACGTTTTACGGAGGTGATGTTAAAGGCACAGGCGAGACACCGCAGAGCGCTATGAAGGGATCCTTGGGGATCATGCTGGAGAATATTTAATAAAGCCAAAAGCTGCAGGCTAATTTCCCCCGAGAGCTCCCATTTGCAGCCTGTCGCAGGGAAGATCCATCACGGAGGAGGGAGGATCCACCGGCTACAAGGAGCCGGCTCCTCAGATGGAAGCAAGAATTGCCATCTTTGCCCTTTGGTTGAACACATGAACAACCTCTGCCCTCTTCCCAGAGGAACATGGGGTGCAAAGGCTGGAAATCCTCATGAAGGAAGTCCTCACACACATGATCCTAACTCCCAGGATTTTCCCTAAATTAAGGGCCACATTTTGGCTTTCCGAGCACCCTAGAGCTGCTGTTCCCCTGCAAAGGCCACAGAGAAGGTTCCTCCTCAGACAGGGGGCTCTTCCCATGGTGAGCGCCCAGGGGCGACGATGGGGACGTGGGTGGAGGCGACAGAAGGAGCCTCCCACCTTCAGACAAAGCTTTTAACACCAAGTATCTAATGGAGCATTTCTCAGAGGAGCAAAAAATAAAGCAACAAAGCGCTGGGCGTTGCTGCGCTCCAGCATGGAGCGGGTGTCTCACCTGAGCTCAACCTGCAGCTGCTACGTGGCCGGAAGGGCGCGAGGGAGCAGGGGCCAACTGAGCAGAAGGGAGAGCATCTCCAAGGGCAGCACCGCGGGCCCGTGCCGACACACACGCTGCCAGCGGCGCCGAGGACGTGCGAAACGGGAAGTGCAGACACGGCAGGGTAATTTTTATGCTGCTCACAGGAACCTGCCCTTCCCCTCTGCTACAAACCTGCCATCCCCGCTGGCCTTCAAAGGTGTGACAATAACACCAGGGACAGAGCAGAGCCTGGACCCTCCCTGGAAGCCCCGTCTGTCCCAAAGCTCCTGGCACTGCTCCAGCTCTTTGGTGCTCGGCCTCTTCTGGGGCAGATAGTTGCAGAAAATCCAACTTTACAGACACTTCTGAGCCCCCAGTGAGCTGAGCAACAAGAGCGTTGCTGCAGACAAGAGTCCGGGGAAGCCTGAGCGCTCAGACTGATGCTATATCCACACCCTCAAAACCCACCCCGCCTCCTGTCACGCTGCTGTTTTCTTTGGCAGACCAGCCTGGAGAATAATTACCAGGGGCAATTCTGTTTTCCAAGTAAAACCTTTAACCTCTAAAACATTTTTAAAAATCTGAATCATGCTACTGTGTGCAAAGGGGAGAAGGGAAAGGGATCCTATCCGCTTGGTTAAGAGGAGGATTTCAGGTCACCGTCTCTTATGTAACAGCAGCGCACTCAGATAGCGCAAAATCAACCACTAAGCAGGATTACAAACTTATCTGCTCTCAGTAGCGTGATCTTGTACAAAGAACCGTATCACAGAAAACAATATCAAAGATATTTTAATAACTGCACTTGAAATCACAAGCAAAGCAGGCACGCGCTGGCAAGGCCAAGTCTGGCGAACACGAAGGCAGCGCGTGAGAACGTCCGCCAGCGCTTTGACACCTCCTGCCTCTCAGCTGCGCGGCGGGGAGGGTGAGCATGCAGGAAACAAAACCAAAAACTCCCGGTGTCAACAACAGCACGCAAAAGAAAACAGTGCTAAGAGACACTGCAAATCCGACCTGCCGGGCTTGGCCCAGCAGGGCAGCGGGAAGCACCGCGAGACGCTGGGGTTTGATGCACTCGGGCTCCCTGCACTGATTCCCCTCTACACCTGCAGCTTCCTGTCCCAGACTGCAAGAACTAATGCAGACATAATACGACAACCCCCCCTTAATTCTTTTAAGGGGTGGATTTTCACACCTCAGCCCCCAAACACAGCCACGTGCTCCCTTAGGCCAGCACCAGCAATACCTGGCCTAGAGGAGAGCAGCTCAAGAGGCCAGACTGTCAGCAAGCGCCTCTACAAAGCTCACGGTGGAGGTAAAAAGCTTCAAACCAACATTAAATCTCCAAACAAACTTTCAGAGATAACTGAAATGCATAAACCTCTATGCCAAGACTCAAAACATGCGTTTTTGAGCTGATCAGAAGAATTTTCCGAAGTTGTGCTGGGAATTAAAATCCATATCTGCGCAAACACTACAAGGGAGGCCGCAGACCGCCCCGCTTCCCCTCGCCATCTGCACAAAGGCTTCATCCCATCGCGCCGACCGCCGCGCCAGACAACAGCAGCCTCTTGTCAATGATGTCACCGGCGGATTCGATTACAGCAGCGACTCCATTGCCACCCACAAAAGATTACGCAGTTTTCCAAATGGCAGCAGCAGCTTCTCGGCTGCTGAAAAAGCTGATGCCATGAAGAACATATATACTTAAGATGTCTCACTCTATTAGTTTAATGGAAGAACTTCCATTGCTATCTTTTGGGAATATCAATAGATGGACAAAACGCTTGCACGTCATGGCTGCATTAAGTAGCCAGCAATGCTTACGAGAATGGTTTGATTCCAGGAAAAGTGACATCCACTCGCTGTGCCTTAAAGGACACTGCAACGGAGATGGGAGAGGGATCTTGCCCGAGTGCAGCAAGGCAGAATGTTCCCGCTGATGCCAGGGCACGGGCAAGCTGTGATGTAGCAAGTCCACGACAAGGAATTTCTGCTCTGAGCCGTGTCTTTCTGAGGCAGGAAAAATACTGATAAAAAAAGAAAGAAGAAGAAAAAGCACGTCTCTCAGTCAGAGGGAACATGAGTTTAATAGCAAGAACTCAAATGAGAAACAAGGACCCATTAGAGAATCTGGCATTAGATGGCTGGGAACAGGAAAAGAACAGTGTCTTGTTGTCCCCGTGCCACGTACTAGAGTTAAATCTGTCATGGGCAACTGCTTCTTGCTCAGCGCTCCCTCATCTGCAGGGACTATTTGCAGTAACAACATTAGAGCAACCATCAAGCAGATGCTTAAAAAATGCAGAATGACGTTCAAATGACATCTATCCATAAATCAGCCCAAACCACAAACATCTGAAGAAGATTTTCACTTAATCCAATTTACTGTAATCTCTCTCTTTAGTTAAAATGACAGAAATGTCAAAATGGGACTTTACTCCTCTGTCAAAGCATCTCGTGGTGAAAAGGAAAATAAGCAGGCTCTCGCGTGCAGCAACAATTATTAGGTTAGAAATGTCAAAATTGTGCTTTGATTCTAACTATTAGCAGTCGCATCCACATGCTGGGCCCTTCTGTTTCGCTTCGCTTCCCCCAAAGGGGGCTCGGAGCATATGCCTGGTGCCAAGCAGTGCCCCGCGCAGCACCATTTGCCCATTCCCACTGCTGATGACTCAGTGCTCCCCTCTGCTCGAGGGCACGCAGCCTCCAAGGCTCTGCCTTACGGCACATGTAACAAAACACCCCGATTTACCAGGAAAACTGCATTTTATTGCTTCCGAGAAAACACAAAGACTCGAGCCACGCTGAAAAGACCAGTTTTGAATTGTTTTCCCCACCTTCCCACTTAATGAGCAAACAGGATAATTAACTCTGTCCCCAGGAGTTAAGCGTGTGTGCATATGCATATATATTTCTGTGTGTAAGCGTGTGTATATTTTTTCCAGTGGTCACAGATATTAATTCATTGTCCGAGAACGTAAAAAAAACACTATTGTCAGGAGCAGGGTCTTCATGCATTATTTAACAAGAATTCCGTTGGCAAAACTGGTGTTGTTTTTATATAAAAGCTAATAGAAATTGTACCTCCAGGTGTCAAAACACTGATGGTAATTCCTGCTGCCTCAGACATCTTGATGTTTCAATTTTAGCAGTATGAGGAGCCTGCAGGGAATCCAAGAGGGTAAAGTGCTTGTACTCAAAGAGAAGCAGAGAGGAGGAGAGCCTTTTTATTTCTTTATAAAGGGCTCAGGGGAACAGTTCTGCTCACTGGAATCATCAGATCTGGTTCCCTCGCTCCTTCCTCGAGCGGAGAGGGCGAGACGGGCTAACAACACAGGCAGGAGAGGCGGCTAAGGCAGAGCCCAAGCGAGCACAAGGTGTCAACGGGGCCGAGCAGCACGAGAGCAGCTGCAGTTACAGGCACCTTAAAGGCTTCCACGAGACCGGACAAGCTGAAATGTCGCAGCACTTTTAATTTTATGTTTGTGCCTTAAGGAGGGAAAGCTGCTGGACCCCGTACCCTCCCTCCCCTCACTCATTTCCAACGGCGCTCCTTCATTTGCACCCTCACCACAGAGAAGGATTAGAGTTGCACCTCTAGCTGCATCTCCATTGTTTTTCTTAAAAATAAATAAATACAGAGAGGTTTGCAGCAGCCCTTGCAAAGCGCTGCTGATGCCGGCTGATCCACCACAGAGGTGTCACCCTCAGCTCAAAGACCTCGCGTCAGCAGATGTCACCTCCGCTGCTTCCTGCCCCCCTCTTTCACCTTCCAGCCGGGTTCCCTTTGCACAGCCCACGAGGGCAGTGGCCGGTGCAGCCCGTGCACAGGGCCGGCTCCACGCAGCACCGCGCGGCACCAGGGCGAGGAACCTGCAGGACCAAACGCACCTTCCACCCAGCACAACCACCCGAGAGCCTCAAAGACGTTTCAAAAAATGAGGGGCTACCCATCGCTTGCCATCCGTACCCCCTCTGTCCCCCCACGATTCCTCTTTAAGGCAAAGGCTCAATTCCTACATGAGAAAACAGATTTCCTGAGAGTTTACACCCATTTGGGTCAATGCTGACAGCAAGATCACGCAGAACTGACTCAGCCAGCTGCACTTGCCGCGCGCCGGGACGGAGCGGTGCCATGATCGGGTTGTAGATGCACAGAACAGCCTCTTCCCCTGCACACACTGCGGCGCCGGGCTGACCGGAATCAGGCGGCCCGTGGCAAAGGCGCAGAGCAGCAAGGACGCGCTCGGAACACTGCAGAAATGATGCATTTATTACAGCAGCTACGGAAGGGCTGCTTGAGACCGGCCCCCACCTTAAGACTACCCCGAGCAGGGCCCTGGGCAGGCGGGAAGAGCCCTCCAAACCCAAGCCCCAGCGCAGCCACCTGTGCGGCAGCGCTGCCGGCCCGGCACGCACTCCTGCCTTCCCTATCGCGTCCGCGTCGGAGGAGACGGAAACTGGGCACTGCTGGGGGTGGAAGGGAGGGAGAGACAAGGAGAAGACGATAGCTCAGGAGTCAGCAACCGGTCTGCAAGGTGCTTAGGGGAGAAAAACACTCCCAGCTTCTCGGCCGAGCCGCTCAGCCAGTGCCACAAAGCTCTGGCGGATCCTCCAGCGGCTCACGAACTTCCACAAGCCCGTTAAGGGGCCTGTTCCAAAGAAGGGCGCTGAGGAAATTCCCAAGGAAAAGCAAATCCAGGCAGGAGCGAGCGCAGCCGAGGAGCACCAGACCCGCGGCTGCTCACGGGCCACCGAGGAGCGCGGCCGGCCCTTCCCACACGCGGCCACCTCCGAGGGGACGGAGCAGCAGGGCCACCCCCGCGTGTGCACAGAGCCGCGGCCGCTCCGGCTTCACGCAGTCACAGAGCGGTTGAGGTGGGAAGGGACCTCCAGAGATCAGCCAGTCCGGCCCCGCTGCGGGGCGCCCGGTCGGCGGCCCCGCACAGGCCTCGCTCGCGCCCC
>VZSV01000067.1:1117982-1159098 GCA_013398735.1 Nothocercus julius | reverse complement strand
AAAAAGGAAAAAAAAATCACGTTAGACCCAGGGTCTGCCCTTGAGCGTGTTGGCTTCAGCAACATGACGCCCACTGCTCTGCAGACAGCCCTGAAAACACTTTGCTAGGACGCAAGTGCCTTTTTCCTCGTATTTGTTAAGGCAGATTTCTCCCGAAAGGACAAGGGCTTCCCCCTCCAGCTCGTAATTGCTCCAAAAGGGCAGTTACGCACACGAACCGCGGCTGGTGGCTGCGGTGGGGGTGCAGATACGCGGAGGAGGCCACCCGGCACGGGCGGCAGCTGCGGAGCGCGGGATTCGTTTTGCCCAGACATGCAACGCGCCGTGCTCGTGCGCACGCACCGAGCGCGCGCGCGGCGCTCTGCAGCCACGGCGCACCCGAATTCGGCGTACTCGCACATTTTATATACTCGTATTACTTGTGTTATAGATTCACACATACATTACTTATAACTCTTAAGAACAGAACATAGAGTTCATCTTGGCTCGAATCCCAGAGGAAGAAGGAACCTTGCAGTAACAAATATAACTCAAGTTTAGTCCAAGAGCATCTGTGGTAAGAGAACGGTATTATGCATCATTAAATTACTGAATTATTTTGCATAGTCCACCCATGTTGCTGCTAATGTGAGTTAAGTCCGTCATTACAAAGGACATTTCTTGAAGTATTTCACCACTCTCCAAAATTTGTGCTGTAACTACAAAATACATGCAGCAAACGTGGGAAAAACTGGAAAAAAAGCCCTTTCCTCCCATAGCGCATGTTGGGCAACCCCTCATGCAAGTCAGAGCCACCGTGTCTCTGTATTCCCAGTTATAATCCAAACACATCAATACAAGGCTGTAACTGGACCTAAATACTGCATTAGCTGCTGAATTACATATGCCAGCAGACAGACGGTGTCCCGCTCTATAAAGCGGACCCTGCATGACAGCGGCAACGATATTTAATCATTACACACCATGCCACAGCCACAAAGGCAGAGGCAACAGATTAGCGTGGACTGAAAACACAACCCTGGTGTGGGTCATCAAGCAGTGAAGAACATTAAAAAAAATAATCATCATCATAATAATCAATAAATCACAGCACGCTGCTGCTTTCCGATGCCTAACTGCGAGTTTCTAGGATATCAAAAGGCATTCTTATTCCCTTCAAAAACCCGGCTGTCCCCGCTCCTATGAGTTTTAGGACCAGTATCACAGAGACTGAAGAAGTCAAAGTCGTAACGTTCTTCTCATTTACCAGAGGAGCAATGAAGGCAACGGAACGAGGATCACAGTTGGCCCCCCGGCACCGATCCGACAGAGCCCGGCCCTCCCCAGGCCCTGCAGACTGGACTCAGCAAGCGCTTTCCAGCACCGCAACCCCTCCTGGGCAAGGAATTCCCACCACGTTAAACATCCTTTCCAAAGGCTACAGCCCCAGGACCCTTCACAAAGCCATCCAACCTGGAGTTTTGCAAGCGGAGTTTACCAGCACCCACTCTCTTTATGCAAGAGCCAGCGGAGAAAAAAACAGCAGCTGCAAACTCCCACCGCCACGACCGGAGTCAAAACACCCCGCGCTGCTTTTCAGGCAAACCCAATTACAGCATCATCTGCTGACTGCTTCAGGGATGAACAAACCCACATTAATTACAGACTAACTTTGCAATTCACCTCGCAGAAGCGCCAAGCACCAGCAGAACTGCTTTGATCACCCCGACAAATCCGTCCTCGGCCGATGGAGCAACGTGTGAGACCGGGATATTTTGGCGGGGAGGGGAAACAACACACAACTTTTTCCTCCCTTTTTCTCTTCACCGATGCCCTCCCCTTTTCCTCTTCCCAGAACATAAACGCCCCAAGCCAACAAGGTCTGGGGGGAATAAAGCTGCTCACAAGACCTTGCATTTTATCTCCTTTAGCAAACGCCAGCCACCTCCGGGCAACCACAGGAGCCCATTTGCAGCCTCCAACACCACACGCTGCTCCTGTGTCGCGGGGCCAAGTCCCAGGTTTTTTCCAAAGCAACTTCTTTTCTGCCGTGGCCTAGTTTAGCTCTCCCCACAAAAACACAACCGCAACAAAAGGCGCCCGGCCAGCCCCGGGGGGCACTTACCTAGCGGCCCCCGCGCGGCACCTCCGCCACCTCGGGCATCTTCAGCAGCGACCGTCTCAAACTTCAAAATAAATAAATAAAGGAGGCCACACAGTCTTAAAACCAAGCTGGAAATGAAATGGAAAGCCTGTAATTATTTCTCAATGCTCCTGCCAGTCTCAGCCTATAAACACAGTGGATTACATAAGTCCACCCCTCCTGTTTTGAAGCCAAAAGTATGAGCTTTTCCTCCAGCTCCAGCAGCAAGTAATAATTCCTCGTCGGCATGGCAACGCTGGCCCGCTTCCAGCAGACAATGGCTGAGTTGAAATACTGCGAGGCCTTTTTATAGCCGAGCTCTGAAAACCTCTAAAATATTAGCTATCTTATGGCTAGCCCGAGCCAGCAACCTCTCCCTTTTAACCGTTTCCTCCCCGCCTCGGCCCGCGACGTGGAGCGGGGCCGCGCGTTGGGTGGTTGCGGAGGCGGCTGCAGGGCTCTTCCCGGGGATCGCGGCGCGCTTCCGCACGCCGGGAACGCTTCCGTTTTAATGGATTTGCCGAGTCCTTCTCACTGTGAGAGCGGCCGGAGGGGACTGCAGGGGGGCACCGCAGCAATTGCCACGGAGCGGCGTTTGGTGCAAGGGCCATTTGACAGCACAGAGCGTTCTGCTCCTGCAAAGCCTGGGCTCCTGCTGCAATTAAATTAAGTTAGAAGCACTAATGCACCTCCAGCACGGTCCAGGGGAAGCCAGGGATGAAGGAGACGTTCACATGAAGGCCGTGCACCGGCCTCCTGCAGCTCGGAGTGCAACCCGCCCCCAGGGCTGGGAGATCCTCTGCAACACGCCGACTTCTGCAAGTTAGCAAATAAGCAAAGAAAACAATAGAAATTAAACGGAAAAAAATGAAAAAGCAGAGCCAAGGACACCGCAAAAAAACCCCAGCTCACTCCCGAACACTCCAAACAGCATTGCCAGCTTCACGATCCGGTCGCGAGCCCAAGAACGGCGCTGGGAGGCCCGGAGGGCCCCGCTCCGCGCTCGGCCCATGCGACTCTCCGCGGAGCAGCCTTCCCAAGCAGGCAGCTCGCGGCCCCGTGAGCTCAAGGAAAGGCTCCAATGGCCCACGGGAGCCCTTATCGCTCACAAAACTAAACAAAAAAAGAACATTTCTTTCTAAATTTCATTAAGTGGCATAGCATGATTACTTTTTTTTTTTTTTTTTTTTTTAATGTGCAAAGGTGATAATATTGCTTGGAGTTCCAGTTCAATTAATTTTATGAGGACAAAAATACTAGGAAACACGAACGCAAACCCTGTGGGTTCCTCACTGCCTGGCCTCATGAGCTCCGCGCTGCTCAGTCTTTGCTAGGAGGCTGCATTTCCTTAGGCCACCGAATCGGTCTAACCCTTGCAGCAACGTCCTCCACCTCTTGGCACAACCCAGGATGTGGCAAACACTGGCAGATGATGTTTCTTGTAGCAAAACCTCCAAACCAGCCAGAAGCAGCAGTTGTTGCCTCAGATAACGGAGCGCGTTGGACTGCAGCGGGACCCGGCAGAGCCACGCGCGAGTGCCACGTACAGGTACCGTCACCCTACGTGCTGAGGACTGGTTGAAGCCAAGGACCTGCCCATTAAAGCTCTTCATGCCATTCTGTCAGACGAGGCCTCAGGGATACGGCTCTGGCACAGCTACCTTTTTTTAGAGGAGGATAACAATACTCTTTTAAAAGGCCGATTTTCTGGGTTCCACCACAGTAAGCCAAGGCCAAGGAACCGCAGAGAACCAAGAGCTACAGACTCATTTGAGAACAAGGTCTAGCCCCGCTTGGCTGTCTCCTGTCCCCTACCTCCCCACCTCCTTCAAGACTCACTATTACCAAGATGATGTTTAAGACGACGCAGCCACAAAACTCCCTCTTCCCCCAGTCTGAAGGCAACGTATTTGGAAAACGAGGAAGATGCTGCCTCCTGGCTTTAATGCGTCCTGTGCTTGCAAAGATCTTGGGCTTTCAAAGCAGCTCCCGGGAGCCACGGGAAGGAGAAAAGCTGGGGCCAGATTCGCCGCTCTGGAGAAGCTCGGCTGCTTTGTGCAGAGCCAAGCTGCCTTCCCAGCTCGCGCACCATCCCCAGGACGGCCCGCAGACACAGATGGGGAGTAACAAGTTACAACTGCAAAACCCTGCTTAAACTTTAAAATGGCATCATACTACACGTGTTCTTCCAGCCTAAACCCTTAATTAAAGAGGCTATTCTTTACAGCTCTGGAGCCGCTCCAGCTCCCATTGTTAAATTTAAAATAAAATCCTGCAACCCCACAGCATCTGTAAGACATTAAAACATTCAATACTGACTTATTTATTCAGCTTTAAGACCTTATTTAATGATTTTTCCTCTCAAAACCCAAACGCAAGGATTTCCAGAAAATAACCAAGAGCACCTCTTAAGAGGATGCTCCCCACGCCTCCCCGACCAGCAAAGCCTCTACCGTGATATCCCCAACACTTCCCAACTCAAACCCGATTGAACCCGAGGGAGCCAGCGTGCAGAGCGCTCTCGAGACCGAGCAGGATGCGCAGCCGCTCCAGCCAGCGCAAACACGATCCCTTCACGCTCAGGACAAAACAAGGGATGAGGCAGGTCTGACCACAAGAAAAATCAGTGTGAGCACAACAGCGAGAGAAAAAGAACTCTAGAAAGGCAGTTTTGGTCACTACTAACTACGCTGGAGTTGCCAGAACCTTGGAGTTCCAAGCTCCGTTGGTCCAAGGCAGGTCTTTGTCCTCCCCTCTGGACAGAGCTCCATATGCCGTCATTTACGACCCCCCTAATTAACACCAGGCTAATGGAGCTGGTCGGTTAGCCCCGGTAGCACAAGCAGTCTGCCCAGCACATGTTCAGCCACGGCCAGGGATCCAGACGTGACGACTTTCCTGAGCGGACCTGGGGAAGAGCTTGGGCTGAATGCCAGAGCTCTGCAAATCAACAGGAGGCTCCATTCACTTCCCGGGGAGCAGGATTTCAGTCCCAGTCTCCAGGAATATTGCCCAACAGTGGTCTCTAGAACATGTTAGCAGGCCATAGACCCACCCACAGACCTCTGCTTTTCTGTAAAGCACATATAATATTAAAGACATTCCCAATATTGGTCACGACCTCTGTCATGACCAAAAATAACTTCCGTTCTGGAGAGGAGCTTGTCCTGGGAAGCGTAGCTGGACAGGGAGCATGGTTGGACCAGCAACCAACAGCCAGTGTGCACATCAGCAAACACCACACGCGTGGTCATGTCCCCTTGGGCGATAACATCTTATCTGGGCATTCTTACCTGGTGACTTAGAGCAGTTCTGATGCACGCAAGGCATGCAAAGGGCAGTGAAGTTTGCAGAAAATCCCAGCAAGTTACCTCAGCCCATTCCTGCAGCCAATTAAACTGTTCGGTCACAAATGCATTAAGTGTATAAAATAAAAATAATTAAAAAATAAATAAATAAATAAACAAGAGAAACCCTGACAATTCGTAGAAGGAAGTTTGTATAATCACCCCTCCCTGCCACGTAGCTCAGCAGCCACCGCAGGCCACGGAGGCATCGCGAGCCTAAATGCACGCAGACCACGGAGCTCCCGTCCTCCCACCCGCAGCTGCATCATCCCTGCCCAGCCACCCCCTTGCTCCCCGCGCCAGGGCCTCCAAAACCTACCGGGCCCAGACAAAATCACCCCTGGGCCCATTTGCACCTACAGCAGCAGAGCCTGCAGCTGCGAAAAGACTTTGCAGGGGCCAAGCAGCAACTTTATGGGCACATTCTGACATCAGAAACGTTGCTAAAAAGGGGCAAAACGAGGAAGCGCAGAGCAAGTCCATACAGACTGAGGGATCTGGACAAAGCACAAAAAGAAGGGAGGAGGTGGAAAAGGAGAGTCATTCAGGAATCTGTTCCTATGCTGGCGCTCCCAAGCAGGCTTCCTCTAACTACATCACGAACCCAGCAGCAAAAAACACCTAGCGTACTTAAAAGCCCAAACCAGCAAAGAGAACCAAAATTAACCCATGCCTGTAACAGGCACATGGCAAATAGCCATGAAAGAGGAAAATCAGTCCTGGTACGGAGATGGCTCGAAAAAGAAAGGAAAAAAATGGAGGGGAGAGTGAAGAGGCGTATTTAGTTCCTCTTTTTAGAGAAACATATAAGAAGGAAAAAGAAAATCAAGATGGATTCAAAACTGTTTGGTACCAGTAAGAGTCCTCTCAGTTGTTTCAGAGAGTTCTAGATTGCATCCTTGCCAAAACCTGCCTATGCTGTAAAGAAAAACACAAACAACAAAAAACTAAACAAAACCACTCAAAGGCATACCTTTACGGTGCGCGGGACCAAGTATCCTTCTGAGACCTGGGCAGAGCTGCAGAAAACGTAAGTGCTCACACGAACAAACCTGATCTAACAGACCCAGCAAGCAGAGGAAGGAGGTAGTTAAGATATTCAATAGCTCATTACAAAATGTATCAAAACCCAGAAAACCAAAAAACCGGTTAGCTCAGGCTGGATGTGGAAACAGGAGGCGGGTGAGAGGTGAGGAAGTTCAGAGATGACTCTTGCGCAAGCCCAAAGGCTAGGTACAGATTTGAGGACACATGTCAGGCCACTGACCGCTGGTGGTGGTGGCCACAGGGGGTTTGAAACAAGGCTGAAATCCCTAGCAAGTTTCCACTTTACGTTTTAATTCAGGAAACAGCAAGTCCATAGCTTACCAACACCCACCAGTCCTCGTCTGGAGGATGAATCCAATTCAGCATTCCCTTATTTGCAGTCCCAAACAGAAATATCCCAGCACAAGGAGGAGAAAAAAAAAAAAAAAAAAAGGCAAACAAACAAAACCAGGGCCGTGCCCTGGGCACACAATTCAGATGCCTCCTAAAAGCACCACTGTTTTCTATTTATTCTCCACTGGAGCTTCCCCTCCACATCCACCTCCTCCTCCTTCCACTTACAGACTGATAGGCCGTTTAAGATCTCGTATCTACTGGCTCTGCCCACCGCCTCCTCCACGTTTAAAATAAGCAAGTTATGACAAACGGCGGGTAAAGCGAGTCGTCTGCAGCACACACTACTCACAGCCTTCAATGTTTTGTCCCCAAGAGCTCGGCCAATCCATTTAGCAATGGAGCACAAGTCTAATAATAGATACAAGGATACACTGGAGATAAATGTACACAAGACAAAAATAAACCCCAGCCTTGTTATAATTTTAATACAGGAGCTAAACTGGGAAATGATAAATGACGACAGCTTCCACAGTTGAGTCAAGAGGAAAATTTAACTCCCAATGGCCCAAGAGCAAACAAACACGTTGCAAACCACAGGGGAGATTTTCAGAAAGCTAAAGATCAGATGAGAATTACTTAATACATTTTTCATTATTTCAAGCGACACCAAAAAAAAATTTTTTTTTTAAAAGTTCTGCAGTTCTCGAGTTAAACTCGAAACAGATTTTAAGTAACTGTTCCTGTTCTCAAACATCAACAACCGCCTGCAACTGCAGGGCCAACATCCGTCTCCACAAGTCGCCCTCAGCTCCCCGAAGGCGCCGGAGCTGCACAGCAGCTCGTGCTCATCCCGATGGTCTCGGAGCTTGGACTGCAGCTCCACTCCCACGCGCATTCTTCCCCTGCGAGGCTGCTCCTGCCTCTGCTCTGCACGGTTAACCGCTCTGCCTCTGCTCAGAACAGCCTCTGGGGTTTCATGAGGCTAACGAGCTCCCCACTTACCTGAGGGATTGCTCCAGCCTTCCCGCAGGAATACCCGGAGGAGCCTCGTAAAGATTGCGCAACCCTCGGCCACGCGGTAGCACAAGTTACCCGGGTGCGAAGGCAAGCAGAGACGCGCGGCCGCGGGCCCCAGGAGAGCGGCGGCTGCGTCTCGCTGACCCCGACGAGACGACTCCAGCTGCGGGTTTCGCCGGGTCGTCTCGGACGCAGGAACGCACCGTGTTCCCCATCCACCCGAGGCCGCAGCACGTCACGCTGCCGTGCCCGCGACGGCGCGTCCCAAAGGAAGCTCCGACCTCGCGCGGAAGCAGAAGGCGCCTTTCCAGGAAGGGCAGCGTTTGTCTGCTGGGACGCACGGGACAGAAGAGACACAGCCACGGGGGTCTGCGGGGACCTCCGGGCACGGCGGGACCGGCTCTGCGCTCCCAACCGGGGCTCCAGCTCCCAGGCACCACCAGAGCAGCTCCCCGAGGGCTCCATGGCCCTGACTCTGCCCACACTCAATTCCCACCTCACGAGCTCCAACGCTGCAGCGCAGACGGGAACATAATTCTGGAGCAATGTGAGATGGGCCAGCACCACACGGAACCTCTTCCTCTGCTGAAGGGCTGCTTGTCTCTTCTCCTTCACCATTTGGCCTTCCCCATGACTTTAAAGCCCATGAAAAGGCTTATCTGGAGACTAACAGCCACAGGAGCCCTTCAGCGAGGGAAAAGCGGAGCCGGGCAAAATTCATTGCATGTTGCTCTCTGCTCTAACCATCCCACTAAAAAGGACAAAACAGTCATATTCAAAAAAAAAAAAAAAAGGAAGAGACCCTTTAAATCAAGCCACGGATATTTGGCATAGTATCTTACCCTTGGCTGAAGGGCTTTCATCACACGCGCGAGGTAGAATGCTATCGAGTAATCTGAGGAAACATCCATGGGTTTTTCAACCTCCTCTAGAAATTGAGATTCAACAGGAAACCACAAATACACCAAAGCAATTAATTTTTCTTTACCAAATGTTTCCAGTCATGTCGCAATTTTAACAGTAAGCAAACTATTTGGGTTCTTTCCAGTTCTTGTGCAACAACGTTCCTCATTTTTCATTTTATTTTTTAAATAATCTGGCTGAGATTTTCAAAGACTTTAGAACAAGTTAGGAAGTCAGCGTGAACAGAGCTTACTCTCCCGCTAAATATTTACCACCACCGAGGTTTCTGTCAGACATAGCAGAGGTTTTCTACAAATGCCAAATAAAGACTTTCCCCAGCTAAAAATACAGCAAATAGCCTAGGAAATAAGAGCAGAACAATGTAACTGCTGATAGAGGCAACGCTGAGCTATTTGAATCCCATAAATAAAAGTCTCATTCAGACATTCCCCTCGTTCCCTCCCAGCACAATTTCAGGGGAACAAAGAAACATTAAGTCTTACTTTCCTGGTGTATATTTGATCAGACCTTCTGTTAACACAATATGACAACAGCAATGAAGGAAAGAATATCACAGCTAAACAACCGTCTACCATTCCCCTTCCTTCTGCGAACCCTTGCTGACGCAAGGATGGAGCAGCTGCTGTCTGTTTTTAAACAGCTCCATATTTCATAAGAAGCTGCCGATTTCTAAGAGGACAGAAAACCCAGCCAATGGCTTGCAAAATAAGAACCAAATGAAAGCAATTCGGGACACGCTATTTAAGCGCTGCTGCATCCATTTGCTCAGCTTCCTTCCAAGGCACCACTGCAGCTGAAATTCCTAAGAAGAGTATGCGCTGTCTTAGCCTACACTGCCTTCGTTATCACCATCAATATGACCTTAAGTACCTTGTTTAGAACAGAGCAGAATCTAGAAAATTTCTCCCATAGTCCTAGATAAAAAACAAACAAAACCTTCCATGTGCTGCACCAAGCGGCAGGTCCTGCCGATGAAGATCAGCGTCCCTTGGGAACAACCGCGCACGAGCCGCGCAGAGCCCTGCTCCGCTCGCTGCACCCCTGCGAGCAGCAGTCCCTGCAACCTCCGTGTTCTCCGGATCCCTCTGGCTTCCCCACGGCTCCGAGCGGGACCCTCCTCCCCCACATTCCCATTCGAGAGGACTCCCCAGCCTTGCTGCTCGGACACGGGGCAGGAAGGTGCTGAGACAAGTCAAGGACTAATTAGAGGGTTGCAAAGGCCCTTTGGATCATTTGATAAAGCAGTATAGCAATCACACGGCATTTGCCAGGCCAGCAGAAACACAGTGGGCTGCGAGAGCCTCATGTTCATCACCTGGAGGCTTCTTTCCCCAGGGAGGCTGCAGACTCTTTGTCCCAAACACGGCACATCTTCCGTAATTCCTCACTGTCGCTGCAGCTGCGGACGCCGCTCCATGATGCATTTGCCAATTCCTTCCAAACAGCCTTCCCCTCTCCAAGAGGGACACCCCATTCAAGCTTTTTCCACCCGTATCAGAAAAGCTTGAATATCACATGGAAGCCCTGTCTGGGATTTTATACACAAGACCAAATGTAAAATGGAGAGATAAAAAGAGGGCAAAAAAATTTAAAAAAGGTCACAGAAACAGAGCCAGAGCTGTGGAGTCATTTAAACTCCCTCTCCTCCCATGCTGCCCTCAGGAAAGCCAGTGCACATTTCTTGGAGGGGCAGAAGCATTTTAGGTGGTGTATAACTGGTCCTTTAATAGGATTGTCCTCTTCAAGAGGGGTGAAAAGACCATTACGACAATGATAATTCTCCCTCTCATGTACTCGCATCCCTCTATTAAGGACGCATTACCTCAAAGGTCAGTAATTGCAAGCCGTAGACAGCTCTGGCCTTGACAGCCTATCTTCAAAATGCACCGAGTGCCTGACCGCATGCCTGTGCCCAGGATAGCGGGGGGAACGCTGCAAATGCGCCGGCTGCCAAGAGCAGAATTTCCTTTGGCAGCTCTGATGGCTGTGTCTTCTCAAGTATCTTTAATTTCAGTGGCTTTTCCTTCCTTCAAAATAGTTCTTCCGCCTCAGCTTAATGCGTATTTCAAGAGAGGACCTGACAAGCATCTTCAAAGCTGCTGCTGCTTAAAAGCAGCCTGGAAATATGGAAATGGAGAGATTACTTTCTAATCAAGTGATGGGTTAAATCATCTCGTCCAGGGTTACTGGCTGTCAGACCAAGGTCATGTCCCGGACTCTGATCACAGTAACGGGCACATCTGTCGTGCCCTTTCCCAGAGCATCTCCAAGGGCTTTACACAACCAGGAACGACGCAAGTCTTGCTGCAGGGCAGGAACAGCCTCCCAGGGAACAGAGGGGGATGGAGGACAGCACTTAAGAGGTCTGTGCTGCAAAGGGACTAAGGAGAGAGCGGCCAAGGGCTGACTCTTCCCCCAGTCGTTCCTAAAGACGCTGCCCAGCTCCTTACAGCCCCCAGGGCTCAGCTAGGAGAGGAGGAAGGGAGCAGATACCCTTTGCAGAAAGGGAAAACACAACATGTAGGAAAAGGAGAGAAATCGGACAAACTCCTTCCCTACATCTCAGTAAAACAGGGCCATGTTCTCAAGAGGGCCGGAAAACAACGAAGCTAAGCCATAAAACACATAGGTCCCTCTATGGCACCTACGCACATTTATCCGAGACCAGGTGAACTTCTTCCAAGAGGGCAATGTGGAGTAATATCTAAAAGACAAACCTACAGCAATTATCAGAAAGGAATCATCCATACAGAATTTTGAATTTAATTTAATTAGGCACCCTGCTAACTTCATTACTTATTTAACTGGGCTGCTCATTCAATTTATGTTAGGGCAGCTTCAGAGACGCACGGGGCCCTGACAGGCTCCTTGGCTGGAGCCTCCGCAACATCCACTCGACCTCGGCCCCTCCGACGGCGCTGGGGAAGGGGGGCAGTTACCGTGTGCGGAGTTTTGTGCCTTCATTTCTCTACCTGAAAGCGAGGACGTCCAGAGGAGCTGGGCGTGGGGGAAGCAAGTGCAGATTTATCACCATTAGCGAATCCCTCCGTGCTCCGAAGGGAAGCGGCACCGCTAAGGAGGAGGAGACACAGCAGCTTCATCAGATCCCTAAAATAGCCAGCAGTAGGTGGTAAAATACCTCGGGCTTAGACAGCAAGGTCTCTCTCAGCAAATTCATGTACTTAAGAGAGGCATGACTGACAGGAGTAAAAGAGTGTGAAATGATGTAGACACTGGCTTGAAATTAGATAATCCTCTCTTTTTACTTAAGGCTTTCCTGCAACCCAACATTTCCTCCTTAAACCAAACTGTTCAAAGTAATCTGAGCACCTGGGGAAGGAAAGTGTGAAAGAAAAGGCTAGAAAGCTGCTGAGCAGCACAAGGCCACTGCAGCACAGAGACACCCCAAAGTGAGCCCTTCTACATATACATGTACTTAAGAGTACATATGTGTATGTATATACACACACACTGAAGAATTGAGAGAAATTTGACACAATTTGCTCCACACAACTCAAGAACCACACACAGGTTGGTCTGAAGCATCAGGACTTTAGAAAAGGAGCCATATGAACAGACTGTTCCCCACTTTGTGCGTTTGGATCTGTTACTAGAAAAAGCAGAGCTCCAAAGGTAGTGTCTGTTATTTTTATATTACCTGGGAAATGAGAGAACTTAAATTACTGCCCCCATGCACTGAGAATTGTCATGAAGCCAACACACGTTCAGCAGCAGCAATAACCACAGCCCCTGCAAGGAATTCAACGAGAAACAGAATCAGCAAAAGCTATGAGTTTTCCAGCTAGCTCTAGTAAAAATGAAACTTTGTCTAGCTCACAGCCCCATGCCGATTTTGTGCTCAAGATGCTGAACTGTAAGCTTTATGCCAAGAAAAAAAAATCCAAATTTCATTTTTATTAGTATGCAACCTCTGCCACGTGCCTGTTCCTGCTGCACGAGTCCCATGATGATTCACACAGTGCTCAAGTTCCCTTTACCAGGGACAAGACCCAGCCTGCCAGCAAGGCCACCTCTGCCAGCCCGGGCTCATGCAGCAGGACACATCTGTGCACAGGAGAGAGGCCAGGGAATGGGCTGGAATGATAACGCCAGAATTACTCCGTCTACCACAAGGCGATGAGATCCTGCAGGCTCCACAGAAACAGAGCATCCTAGTTTCCATTTCCTACAGCAAACAGCTCTCCAGGGCCTCTTGTAGCCTCCTCCAGCAGGAAGAGGCAACTTCTAACACCTCATTGGTGACATTTAAGAACGTGAAGCTCTGAGCATCGCGTTGACACCACAGCGGGGAAGGTATACAGTTGCACGCTCCCCAGGCTGTGGATTTCAAATCACAGTTTAAAAAGGAGAGAGGAAGTCAACCTACAAAAATAAGCAACTTAATCTAGGATGTATTTATTCCCGCATATCATGAGGCCACGCCATAATGTAAACACCTGGCTGGATTACGCATTTCTCCACCAGCACCACTGTCCAAAGCAGGTTCACATCTGGAAACCTTTATGTTTTAAACACTATTTCTACCTGCTCCACAGTGCCAAAATGCCTGGAGGAAGAAGCACGTGCATGGGGGAGGAAAGGAGCAGGACAACAAGCAGTGTGGAACCAACGTGACACTTCAGATACCAGCAGAGAACTTGAGGAGCAGACGTGTGGAGCGCACTAGAGGTGGCACGAGACAATCACGGGGTTTGTAAGGTGGTCACACTCGACAAATTGCTGTTCTCCTGTGGCTTACAATAAAAAAAAAATAAAAACAAATTCACATTGCTCCTAGGTAGATGCAGTGTTTGCCAATTCTGTCTCTGCTTGCTAAGTCGAGCGCTCACACCAAGCTCCAGCATTTCCTGGCCAGCTAATGCTGCTCACATACAACTAACAAATCTAGGCTTTCACCTGGCCTTTTCCGTGTCACAAGAGCTGTGATGAATTTCACAGACAGCCCCTGAGCACAGCGCTTTTCACAACAGAAAGCACCAAAAAAGCAGCCTACAAGTCCCCGCCAGTGCCAGCCCAGCTAGACTGATTATCAAGGTCCTTTTTCAAGAACTCCACGACGCCTCTCTAGCTGCAAAGGGAGACAGCATCAAAAAACCAGGCAGACAGCTCTCTAATGCTAATGTTTCCATCTGCTCAGGAGTTGCTTTTATTTAAGAACAAAATAAAGCCAAGCGTGCTCTGCTACAGTGCTGACCCTGTGCAGAGACACTCGTAGGCACCCCAGAGATTTTCAAAGGCCTGGGGGCATGCGGCTAAACAAACGTTTCAGCAGAGGTGCACGTTAAGAGGCCCACGAGCAGCTCTTAAGAGATGTTTGGCCTCGGAAGCTCAAGACAGACGGCCATGCAAAACCCCTTTGCCTTGGTTCATGTCCCTGCTGGCTGCCGCGACAGGCTCAGCTCGTACAGGCTGCGCTTCCCCTTGCTCGAGTCACCAACGTGAAGACTGGAGTGACCCCAGGCAGCCTTTCTGCTCTTTACTTCAAAGAAACGTGATCAAAAGTCCAGCAAGGTTAACAGACCAGCTCGCGCTGACGTCAGTGAGGTCCCTGGTTAAGGCCACCAGAGTATTTGCCTTATTCTTGGAATCAGAGCTGCCTGGAAGCCAAGAAAGTTAAGGCTGAACGGTGGTTGTAAACACAGGATTTACTGTCTTGGCCTGCGGCTTCTTTTGCAGCTTCTCTTCTGCGAGTGCACTTGGGGTGCACGCAGGGCTCAGGGGAGAGAGGATTCATTTGGGAAGGATTTTTCATCTCTCCTCCAAACTGCTGCACGCTACGCTGCCAACACGGCCAAATTCAGGGGCCAAACCCTGGAGCAGCGAGTTCTGCAGTGACCTGCACATGAAACGATGACCAGGAAGGCAAAAGCACAGTTGATTTTCATCTCAGGTGCAGAAGTGCTGCGCACCAGAAAACTGGCAGTCTCCAACACTCTTCAGCCTTGGGTATCAGTGAGGTTCAAGAGTTACACTGGGCTCCATGCAGCTGTAACAGCAGATCTCACCTTGTTTGAGAGCAACACGTAACACTGACAGACTCCCAAACAGATCTGCCTCCCAAGACCAAAGGTTTGCAGAGGGGCTGCAAACTTACTTGGAGCTTGATTCTAGCTAAGACAATTTTTTGAGCAACACTGGAGAGACATTTACCTTTTACACCAATCTACCCGGCCTTAAACACCAGGAATTGGTTATCTACCCGTGCGCTGGCAGAAAATACATATAAAGATTAAACCCAGCTCTTGGATAGGAACTCTCCCAAGATCCTCACGTAAGAGCTCTGAAAGACAAGTATTCCTCTTCTCCCATGCCAGAACACCTGCTTACTTGGACGCCAGACACCACTGGTTTCAAAAAAAACAACAAAAAGAACCTTTCTTCTGAAGATGACCGATGCATCTGATTGAGAATCTGAGTGTCAGACAAAAAGGCCTTTTATACAGCCCATGGCCCACTAGCAAGATAAGCAAATCAGTCACCCTACCAAAGATCACTTCCTTATTAGACCTGAAATTTGAAAGGATTATAGAAAACAGTATCACCAAGCAGTTGTGTATTAAAGTCACTTCACAGCAGCAAAAACCAGGAGAGCCTAAGGCAGTCACAGGCAAGACATGCAAGCTCAGGGAAAGCACAAAAGCTTAAAGGTAAAAAGAGAGGACCACGCGCCTTCCCTGTAAATAAAACAAGCCGCTCGATGTGCAGCTCAGCACAGAGGCCCCACAGCAGGCAGAGACCCTCAGCACTACATAACACGCCGCGGGCAGGGGGTACATAAGGGAATGCTGGTTTACTACGTGTTAGTGCAGCTTTGCAGACCCGCTGCCCCGTTTATTGCTTTTCTGCACCCATGTTTGCAGGGCCTTGGCACAAAGCAGCAGCACAGCGAGGGTCGCCTTGCACAATCCTGGATGAGGCTGGATTCAAGTCACTCATGAGCAATCTGGATGTCAGCAAGAGCCAGAAATGCCAGGCAGGGCCTTGGTGCCTTTCCTTCTGCACAGGGCCTTGCCAAGAAGAGCAAGCGCAGCCTCAAGGGAATTTAACCAGAGCAGTCACAAGTCACCCCAGCTACAGCACTTCAGCCCTGCAGCAAGGGAGAGCAGGAAGAACCGAGAAGGCCACCACTGAACATCTACCAAAAACTACAGCACTAATCCAGACAGAAGGCGCTTTGCACAGCCTTCAGAAAGCCCTGGATCTACCTGCAGCGCAAGAAGAGAGCCTGCTTGCTTTCGGAAGAGCTTCCCCATCCCTGGCCAACAGCTCCTAGAGCAGAGCTGACAGGACAGAAACACCACAAAGACAACAACGCTCAGCCTCGCGGTGCGCCCAGCATCGAACCCCCGAGAGCGCTTTCGCCTGCGGACGTGGCGCTATCTGCCCCGTGCCGGGGCTGCGAACGCTTCAGCTGCGCCTCGTGCTGCAGCAGAGCCCAGGCGAGCCAGCGCAGAGCAACGCGAGCGCAGCGAGGAGAGGGGAGGGAGCCCTGCGCAGAACCCGCACGTACCTCCAAAGCAGCTCATACCTCGGCACCGGGGAAGCGGCAGGAATGCGGCACAAAGGTAACAGCTACAGCCTGGGGCAGCGGCATGAAAGCTGGATCAATTCTGCACTATGTTGTTTAACTCGTTTATTATGGGAAGAAAGGGGAAGGAAAAAAAAAAAGGGAGACGCACACGAGTGCTCGGGTCGCCAGAGGGTACACTTTCACCCCAATATGAATCAGCCAGACCCGAGCTCCTGCCCAGCAACACCACCCCGGCCAAACGATTGCAGCCTTACAGTTCACTTAACCACGAGCACAAAGAGCCAGTAACCCAGCAGTCAGTAATGGAATAAACTATAGGTCAGTGACCAGGGGAAAACACACCATTTAAAACTATCCCAATATTGACACGTGCAGGAAACATGGGCCTGGGTTTTTATTTATTTATTTTAACAGGCCTACCTGCGCAGAAGCCGAGCAGCTGCGACCGTGCCGTCTGGTTTTGCCAGGCCGCCGGTCAGGGCGCGGGACGCAGGAGCCGCGCGCGCCGGGCGGCTCCCAAGGCCTGGCCGGCAGCCAGGGAGGGACAGCACAACGGAACAGGCAGCCAGGAGCCCAGCGAGCCTCCTCTATGGCTCCCTTCCCTCCCAAAGGGCTTCCCCCAGGAAAACGCTGCAACAACAGTTTGCACCCTAAGACTAAAGATCTCTATGGCTCTCAACCGAAAACACTTTGAAAACACACCACCTTTCCCGACGAAGTTTAAGAGAATATTCCTTCCATCGCACACGAGCAAAGGGAGGACCGGAGAGGATGCAGAGCGCGCTGCAGCTCACCCGTGCTCGCGCAGCCCCCTGCTCCAGCAACCCTGAGCAACGCTAGGCCGGCCCAATAAAACACCTCGATGCGGGGGGGAGGACGCAGCTGAGCAGTAAAGACGCTAATTCCAGGCAGCCTCTGGCCCCGCGCAGCCCAGTTGTGCCATGCACGCCACACGGCCCCCAGCTTTCGAAACCAGGGGACTCGCTACGACCGGGCTCTTCTGCCCCTGCACAACTAAAGCTAAAACTTGACAGGTTTAGATGGCAGGACCTCGATGCCAGTCGAGGCCCGTGCGGCTGCAGCCGTGCGGATGGCTCCCCAGGACGCTCCGTCCTCGGCTGTCCCTCCTGCCCGGGCCGAGGCAGGAGCTGGCACCGGGGCGCGCAGCAGATTCCACAGCTACAGCGAGGGGAACGCGGAGCGGAGGGGAAAGACTTTTCCAGGAGAACACCAAATAAACACACCACGCTCAATCCACGTTCAATTCTCTCCAAAATACCTGCTTCCCAGAGGGAAAAGCCTTCAAGGTTGAGTTTAGTGCTCAGCAAAGAGCCCAGATTAGCAGCCGCAGAGGCCGCTTCCACTCGCTCCCCTCCAGCAGAAGTGAGATGGAGCAGCTAAAGCAGCAGGGCACGTATTCCGCGTGCCACTAAGGAGCAAGCAACCGGCACGCAGCGCGGGAATCAAGTTGAGCTTCATACCCCAGTTGCTCCTTGGCATCTTCTGCATCGCAGCTAACAAACCCACCACGATTCCCACCAGCAGGAGAGGCACCTGCCCATTAGGAGCTGGACTCCTGCCACCCATTCACTGCGGTCCTGCCACCCCCCTGCAACGAGATAGCTCTGGCTTCCCGCCCGCAGCCTGCACAAGGGCCGGGAAAGGCTCCGGAGCTGCCCTGGCAGCCGCCCAGGGGCTGCGCCGCTTCCAGGGATGGGACAGAGCCTCCTTGAAAGGCACGGAGAAAAAGGTCTTGTATTCAGCACTCTGCCTGTCCCCATCTCACACAACCACTTGGGAAACAAACGGCAGGTAAACAACACCCAGCTAGCAACCTCCTTACGGACACGAGCAAACCCTCCGCTTTAACACTTTTGTTTTTCCGAATTTCAGCGAGCAACAAAGCCCTAACCCAGACTCAACAACCCACTGCAGAGCCTGGCTCAGCTCGCTCTCGCTACAAGCGAATCAATAGCTCTCTTCTATCTCTACCGTGCTCGCGAGGGGAAAGGGGCCGCTTCTCCTTTCCCAGCCAAGACATCTGCGTGAGGCATCTAGCACGCTGCGAGCCAGGACCCCCAGCGGGAAGGGCTGAAAAGAGATGAAAGAGCCTCTGGCACGGCGGGGCCGGCTGCTGTTGCCATCGGCTCTGCTGGCACTGCAGAGGGCTTCATATGGGAACGTTTTTAAGCCCCGTTTGGCTTCCCAGCCTCCTTCAGCTCCACACTGGTTAGTTACTCTTGGGAAGAGCTGGATGGAGCAGGGAGAGCTACTCGGGGCAGGGAAGGAGGCGCTGCAGAGGAAGCGGGCAGGAAAGCCAGGCCTGGGCTCGGGAGCTCAGCCCCACAGCCGGGTTCTACCCTGTGCCCTAATTTTCACGAATACCAGGTGCAAATCAGGCAGCCCCTCTGTGCCCCAGCTCCTTACCAGGAACGGGTGCAGAAGCTGGTAGAGACCCGAGCACCGCAGGGCTGAACACGAGGCACTCGAATACAGCAGCATCGGAGCTCAAGAAGCACCTCGAGCTGCTCCGGAGGCCCCAGCCGGTTCTTCTCCGCCGCCAGCGACACCCCAAAGGCAGCTGTGCAGACCGCGCCGGGCTGGGGCCTGCACGCCGGCGCCTGCGGGTGACACAGAGGGTGGCTGCAGAAGACCAGGCACCAGCCACCCCGACACTTAACCATAAAACCCACAACCTTAAAGGAAGACTCCACGCAAACCCATTTTGCAACATCAACAGAGCCGTGTCAATTAAATTAGTCTCTGCCTCGTTATCCATCATGTTTATAGTACACACGAACGCTTCCTGAAGAGCAGCTGCTTTCCAACTTTGATAATTCAGATGTTTAGGACCAAGCAGCATCTTGCTACTTGCAGCGTCTTGGTGTCTCACCCAGCACACCAAGAAACAAACGCATGCAAAATGCAGTGTTTTATTGGTTTTCGTTTTTCTTTAAAACTACCAAAAACACCAGAAATTTTTCCATTCTGAAAGAAGGACTGGCATAAAGGATGCCCAGTAGATCAAAAGCATTTGGAAAAGGACAACCTAAAAGGGGATGACCCTCGAATAAATCCACATGGCTTTTAGAAGCTGCTGAATAAGGAACAGAAGCTTCCCGAGCAGCAGCATCAATGGCCAACGTCCTCAGAACATGATCTCTGCTGCGGATCAGGTGCCGCGCGCAGGAAGCAGCTGGCACTCGGTTCACGCGGTTAGATCCCGTGCTCTTCCCAGAAAGGGCTCGTCTCTTCCCTGCAAGCGAACCAGCACCTTGAGGTCTGCGCTGTCTCTGGCGGCCCCCGAACTAGAGGCCAGAAGCGGCACCCATGCACGGCAGCCCGAGGAGTAACGGGGCGAGCACGGCCGGGCCAGCGCGCTCGGCAAGGGCGCTCAGGGACATGGCCACCACAGGGGAAGCCACAAACACCCCCGGGCTCATCCTGGCTCTTCCCTCTTCCCGCAAGATCTGGAACACGGCACTTAAGGTTCTCCAGATCTCAGTTTCTCCACTTGGAAGAAAAACAGCAACGGAAAACACCTGTAAAAAGGATTTTCTCAAAGTAACAGGCTGCTCATATCCACTATTAGGAAGGACCATGAATTGTTCAGTGCAGAAACCACCTGCGCTGTGTGTTAAACAGAGCACAGCGTATCATCGTTAGCGCTCGGTGCCTGGCATCGTCCACACACGTCTCATCGTTACAGTCATTTCTGCCATGACTAGTAGTTCTACATTTACTCACACATAACCATTTAAGTCTGGCATTTAGAGGAGCACGTTATCACCACACAGAAATTACTCTAGGTGACAAATTAGTTACCTATGCAGAATGAGCAGTCAGCAACAAACTGCACCCCTCAAATGCTAGACAAAGCCTCGAATGGAACTGGGCTCACACAGAGGATCAGGGACACCACCGTGGAAGACTCAAGTGTCTTGCCTTATCTTCACTCCACTTAAAACGAAACAGCCTTTCCTGAAAATCTGATAAAAACATGCCTTCAAAGAACAAATGCAAATGGATTAATTCACTTACCAGCTGTAGGCTTGAGGGGAGGCAAAGACATATTCCTCTGGCTGCCTACATAATCTAAGAATACTTTTAATTAAATTATAGAACATCATTAGCTAATGAAATATTCGGGTCTGTTGCTTCTTGCCCCTCCTTCTCCTGCTGCCTTGCAAACCCCCATGGTCTGCGAGGCCCCAGAAGCATTTCAAAGGCACTGCCAGCAGCTGAGCACTCCGGAGGTATTTGCAAAAGGAAAACCAGACAGCCCTGCCTTCCTTGAAGGCCATCAGCCCGCTCGTGCTTGGGAAACATTTGGAAGGAAACCGGACCGCATCAGCGACCTCAGGATACTGCACTCAAACGAAGCGGAGTGACCAACTGCCACGGCCCAAAGGGCAGGAGCTCAGCCCTTCTTCCCTTCCGCGCGCCCACGAACACACACGTGTGCACACATACATACACGTGTGCACACGCACGCTGTGCACACACACGCAGCTCGCTACTTAACAGGCAGTTTTCAACTCCCAAGGGAAGCAGAGACCACTCCATAGTCCACTCAATGTCTGTGCAGACAGAAAGTATCGTAAATTGTTTTTTACATGCATTGCACAGATTGAGGGCTTTAACAAGTCTCTACCAAAACACTACCTTGTCAAGCTCTGGAGCATCCCCATTAAACCTTGGAAGGAGCCAAGTAAGACAGGGAGCAGGAGAGGGGTGTCTTGCAGCCTCTTTGACTCTGCCTCACTCTTTGGGAGCCAGCGCTGTTTGTTTTTGCTTCTAGACTTCCCTCCTCTGCAAGAGCTGTCTGATAGCAGAGAGATATGATCCATCCACAAGTTTCCCACATTTTTGTCAGCCGTATAGCCTCATAGTTGGGCATTTCCAGCTAAGAGGTCTGGGCTACAAAAAATGGCTTGAGGCTTCACCCCCAAAGTCTGCAGCAGGTCTGCCAGGCTGCAGGACCACACCTAGTCCCTGCAAAAGCCCTCGGACACCTAGTCCCTGGAAAAGCCCTCGGACACCTAGTCCCTGGAAAAGGAGTCTCCCTACAGTCCCCTCCTCCACCATCCAACTCCTGCTGCCTTTGCACTTTCCAGCTTCTCCCTATCCAGGAAAGAAACACCCAGACTCAGAACCAGCTCCAGCTTTGCCCTCGGAGACACCCAGGTAAAAGCGTCGGTTGGTCCGAGCGCTGGTGGGGACAGAGGGACGGGGGCCACCTCCTGACTAAGAGCCCTGCTCACCTGTGCTGGGCCAGGCTGCCCAACCACGGCCCCATGGCACCTCTGCGCCTGCGTCACCTCTGCGCCTGTTCCCGCAGCACCTCTGTCCCACTCCCGCGTCACCTCTGCGCCTGCTCCCGCAGCACCTCTGTGCCCGCTCCCCTGCTGCGGCCGCAAAGCGACACGTCCGCGGGCTCCGGGAAGGCAGACGCTCCCGCGCCGTTAGCTGAAGCTCGGAGCGGGCTCGGGGACACCGCAGAGCTCCAGGGCATTGGCCGGGAGCGATCCAGGCTGCTTCACGAGGACGGGGAGGCCCCAGCGCCCCGTCCTTGAAGCCACCCGTTCAGCAGCCGCCAGCCCCCTCTGCCAGGAGGCTCTGCCCGGCCCTGCTTTGTGGGCAGGCCAGCTATGAAACCTGGCACTCAGAGTCAGCTTTTATATAATCATCTTTATTCTCCCTAAGACACCACACCCATCACCACGTTCCCTGGATTTATGTAGTCATCCTATTTAAATGCAGTCATTTTCCCTTTTCCCAAGGCCTCTTACACGCCTGTCTTCAGCCGTGTGCTCCAGCCACACTCTCCCTGTCCCGTCCCCTGTTCCAGGCACACGGACTTGCCCTTGCTGAGAGCAGCACCGAGCCCGGCCCGGCCCCGGCAGGCCTGGGCTACAACTGCGATACCACAAGGAACACTCCAGTCCAACAGAAACCCAAGGGACACAAACAGGATCTCCAGTTAGGCAGGATTTGCTGGTTTGGAGGTTATTAGCGCGTTACAAATAGAACAGAAATTCAGGAAGCAGTTATCTCCAGAAAAGAAAGATTCATTTCCTTATGATGCTTGCAAATCACACTGCAAACTCCACATCGGAAGAGCTGGTGCTCGCTAGAATGAAATTAAGCCTGTTGGATCACACAGGACACCTGAGTGGGTAATAGCATAAAATTAATGGGAGCATATGTGCCTGGGGCAGAGGGCTGGGAGACCAGCAAGAGCGCTGCACTCAACTCAACTTCATCGTGATAAATGAAATCCACTGAACGCACTGAAAATGCAGAAATACACTGACTAGATGTACACCGGAGGTTCAAAGTCTTAAATATTAATTGTTTTCTCCAAGGGCATCTCTGTCAGCGGCGGGGAGGAAAGGAAAAGGTCACAGACTTGTGGAACTCTCCTGGCTCATCCAAGGAATTTATCACTGCATCTTCTCAAAGAAAAGCCTTGCAGAACAGCAAACAAAAAAGCAGCCATGGAGATGAAGCAACCTACCACTCAGTCCTGCAACGATGACCAACAGTCAGTACTTTTGCCACTCCAATATATCCAGAACATCCCTTTCCAGACAAATCCGGAGGCAGCTTCTGCACCATCGGAGGATGGTTCCCTATGAGAAGGGCAAGACACCAGCAGGATCCGTGACTCCAGCCTCAATCCATGTGGATGAAACCCATGTCCCTGCACCCCACAAAGCGCAGTTCCCACCACCTGCCCTAGCATCTCCTCTCCTCCTCCAGAGCGTGCAGGGCTTTGGTTGCACTTCCCCAGCAACACGGTGGTTTCAACAAGGTGAACTCCCTCCTTGTAAACCTCAGTCGTCGATTCTCCCTGCGACGGGCCTTCACGAGAGCTTAGCTTTCACTATTCTCAGGCTTTCCCCAAGAAAACACACATCCACTCCAACCGCAGCCCTGCTTTGCCCCGCCAGGCACACAAAGCAAGCGTGGTACCCGGCCCGACACGCAGAGGACATCAACTTTGTCAGAATCCCCACCTGCAAAGGGAGCTCCGCCACCCCGAGCTCCCGTCCGTGCGGAGGAGGGCAGCAGCTTTGGGAGGCTGGAAGGACCGGCTCATCGGGTGCCGTGTTCCCGCTCCCACTGTGCCACGTCTCCCCGGCGCTGCCCCAGGGAACGGGCTGCTGCCACCCCTCGCTGCCCACACACGTCACAGCCTCGCCAGGCCCCGCAGGCGCTTGTACACCCAGTGCAGGGAATCGACTTCCACCCACCGCGCCCGCAGGTGTCCCCCTCCTGCGTGACCTGCACCCAAGGGCCCCCCGCTCAGGAAGTGCGGCCGAGCACCCCAGCAACACCAGCCTCTTTAGCCAGTTTGCATCACTTTCTTCCCATTCCTTCCCAAAACAGCATTTTCTAGGAGCAGGGACAAGGCAGGCCAGCTCCGGCACACACAGCCACAGAACAGTCGGGACAGGAGACTGCTGCAAGACACTCATCTTCTGCACAGCTGCACGATGACAAGTGCCCTGCAAGCGCCAAGTCCTGCAGAGCTCAAATTCCAGTCCAATTACACGAGTATCCAGAAGTCCCAGCCAGAATTAGGGAAGGCGTCTCTGTACTTGGAGAGAGGAGCAAAATTATCCTCGCTGAAGGGCCTATTACCAGTCACCTTTGAAGTTAACAGGGACCCGAACACATTGATGTGGACACTCGGACAAGGCAACGTGAAACAGGAGAACACCAGTCTCCAGCTTCCAGGCGAGGAAGCCACCCCCACGCTCCCCCTCTGCTTCCCAATTCCCTAGCTGGCTCGCATTCATCACTGCCACCTCCAGCAGGAATGCACGTCCCATGTGGCTAATCCGCACTGCGTGCAGAAAGCAAGAGCTCAGACAGAAGGCCACATCGTCGGGTAGTGAGAATGCGCCAAAGTGGCTTGGGGGGAAGCGTTTCAGGGCTTGAGAGACTCTTTAAAGGCCACCTTTTAGACATGGATAAATCCCAGAGTATGTGGCAGCACAACTGAGCCATGTGCAGCTGCTGCGCCGGCCTGGCTCTCCGGAGGCAAGATGCCTTCCCACAGAAACAGCCCTTTAAGTCTCCCAATGCCAGCTGCACGAACGGGACCCTCACGGCCTCCCACGGCCGTGCACAGCGACACCCCGCGCGATGTCCCCCGCGTGCACGGCTCGGACGTCACGGAGCCAGGCTCTTCCTTCCAGCCCTCACCTGGGACGCTGCTCTCTCCAGGAAAGGAGGATTTCTCGGGAAGGGCGGTCAAGCCCCAGCAGATCAGCTGCACCAGGCCGGCTCCACCACCACCCTCCTCAGAGCTCAGCACAGGGTTTCTTTGTCCCCTCGCTGTGCCTTCCAACAGAGGCACAAAGGAACCAAGATAGGCGTGTAATCAATAGGCCTCACCCTGGCTGCTCTCCTGCTGTCACTGCCATTTTTCAAGCAGAACTTTTCCTTCCTCCCCCCGCTCCCGCATCTTCTCTTTCGGCAGCCGAGCCAGCAGCTGGGAGCGCACTAAGCCGGGTCTGGCAGGGCACGCGGCGCGGCCTGCGCCAGCGCGCTGGGCGCGGGAGCTGCCAGCACGAGGACGTCTCCAAGAGCTCCCTTTGCCGGTGTCACCGAGGCTCTCGCGCTGCAGCTGCGGAGCTGCCTCCGAGGTGCGCTCCCATCCCACCCGCGAGGGATCGGAGCCGGGAGCACGGCCGGGAAACACGATCTCACCCAGCAGCAGCTCGAGCCCTGCCGGGAGGGCCAGTGTCCAGGGAGCTCCACCAGCTGTGCTCGGTTCTGCTCCGTGAGGACAGGGACAGCTCCAAGGCGCCATGGGAACCATCCTGTCCCTCCTGCAGCAGCCAGGGCACCAACAGCCCCTCCAAGGCGCCTCCTCAGTCACGTCTAAGGTCACCTCCTTCGTGCGGGAGCCTCACAGCTCGGTTCTCCCAAAGCTCCTCACACAGCTTAGCCGCACAGCGCAGCAGCGCGGGCACCTACCCCATGCATGTGCTGCTGTCTTCAGCTGCGCTGCTTCTGCAAGGGCAGGAGGAGCCCAAGGTCTTGGCTGGACACTTGGGATGCAGAATACTACATGAGCACCCAGAACGTGTCCCCGACAGAGAAGCTCCAGAGCCGGATCCAGCGCGCAGGTTGTGCGACCCCAACTGCTCCGCTGAAACTCCTCCAGCAATGGACATGAAGGGCACAAAAATGGACGTTAAAAGATATATTCACATCTGTGAGACATCAAGAACCTGTTCCATGCCTTCAGAAAAGCCTCTCCCTCTTCCATCTTCACACTGTCCCCAGACCCACGTGACAGCCCCTCTAGTTCACCGCAAGCTACTAGAGAACTCCGGAAATGCAGACAAACCCACACAGGCACTTTCAGAGTACATTCAAAACAGATGATTTCTAATCCACCTGAGTCTAATCTCCACTGCTCCTCTACAGAAGTTCCCAATAACACGTAGATAAAGAGGCCACCTGGTACACCCACCCAAACACACAACCCAGCATCTTTCACTGCAAGATCAGGCTCTGAGGACTCAAAATGAGGTCTTAGGGCATGGAAATACGGAGGATAACAAGCAAGCAGCCAACGCCAAGTGCAATCCCCCGCACTTCTGCAGCCCAGAGTCTGTGTCCGAAGGACTCGTGCAGTAACAATCAACCGGGTCTGACCACGTGTGTGGCAAGTCCACGGGTGCTGGGCTAGGACAGTCAGCCTGGCTGGGACACATGAAAGGCAAGGAGAGGAAAAGTAATAATATAGAGATAGATATGGATCCTAGCCATGCTGCTGGCAAATCTCATTCCCCTCACCTTGGCAGTGCAGCTGGGGACGGCGCACTGACTGTCTGGACAACTGCCCAAAGCGGATGGGCCGGAGGAAGCCAGGCTGGAGAGACCCTGCGAGCCAACCAGGGACATCAGGGTGACCTGCCCAGTCACAGGCTGCTCTGCCTTCCCAGGGAGCCTCGCAGAGAAAAATGGGATGCACGAGCTATATAAAGCGTATACATAATTCAGCCCAAAGTGCACCTCTCCTCCAGACAAAACCCACTCCTGCACGTCAGACTGCGCCGCTCAGTGTACAAAGGCTGGTCTAAATCTGCCTCTAATGGAGCTTTTTTTCAGGCTGGCTGAACAGTAATGTTCACAAGCTGCTCCCCTCAAGGGGATATTGTATCTTCCTCACTGCATTACCCCAATCAGAAAGATCAGTGCACAGCTCAAAGGCATCGGAATAGGCACTGCGGATGCAATTCCACTTAGAATCTATCAGAATATTTTATTTCTCCCTTTGAAAGGGACAGATTAGGTGTTTCCACATCCCTCTGAAGTCTGGCAGAGCAGTTCACACGGGAGCACCACGCAGCCCTCGCTCCTCGCCGTGCCGGGCGACCGCACGAGCTCCGTGCGCCTGCGAGCAAAGGCTAATCACCACCCAGCGGCCAGGGGCTGCCATCCAGGAGCTTTATTTCCAACCGAGACTCTTTTTTCCAGGTGACTTTCTGAAAATATTAACTGTGCTGCACCTCTACTGCAAAAAAAATCCTTCCTTGGCAAGTGTTAGGCTCCCCCTTTCTGGCAGGCTCTGGAATTAAATACAGCCTCCCTGTTTACTTCCCTCTTGCTATGGACACGGACGTCCTCGCAGAGCTCTGGAAATAATTTGTTAGGTGGGAAAAATCAAGAGTTCTAGCTCCTACATAAACAACGGCTGGGGATGGGAGGCAAAAGAGAGGCCAAGTTGGAGATTTTTTCACATTTCTTTAAAGCGTCTCTGTAAGATGCAATAGGGTCCAAGGGTCTGCATGTGCAAAAGGGAAAAATAAGCAACTCAGTTACTGCTTCCTCCAGACTGGAGCACAAATTGATAGGATCAGGCTGGTCTAATCCAGAGGGCATTCCCCTGCAGATTATAACAGTTTTAAAGTAGGTCATGCTTGGGCCTGAATTTCTCAGCAGGCCTCGACTCTGACATATTTCAAGAGCATGTGTAGGTGCACGGGTATTTTTCCCTTTCCCTGTAGTGCTTTGCTCTATGACACTCATAACCAGAAACCCAAATTAGTTTACCGACACAGAAAGGAGCAAAATCTGAGGGCAGGATTTCTGTTTGAAACAGCAAGAGATAGAATCATTCCAGCCCAGTGACCCTCTTCTCTTGCACATGCTGGCTGGACTTGGCAGTTCTTAATCACAAAGGGCATTGCTCCCATCTGGGCTTTTTGCAGGATTAAAGATGGAATACCAACTGGCTAAAACACTGCATGCACAGAAAGGAAAAACTGCTAATGTTAATGGGGCCAATTCCACGCTGGTTGGCGCTTCCTTGGAGAGCAGAGGGTTCAAAGCAGGCCCCAAGCAACACACATTAGGGTTTTAGTCTGCACACAGGGTCCCATTCCTCCTCCCTGCGCGATCTGCAACGCGACCTCGGGTGCGCAGGGCTGCTTTTCCCTGCAGTTTTGCATTCTCTGGACACAGGGGGACTAAACAAGCAGCCGCTCTTGCTTGCTGTGAGGACAAGGTGGGGCAAGCTTCTTTCCCGGGCTGTTAGCTAGCACCAGGCTCACCCACCACCCAGGTGCCACAAATTCCCCAAACCAGGAGACGTTCACAAAGCTGCATTTTGCACAACTAAAAGCAGACCTGCAGGATCCCTCCATTTCTTCACCTTGATCACTCTCTCCTGTCATATCGTGGAGGGGTCTCGCAGAGGGCCTCATACAAGGCATCACCATTGACAGCTGCAGCCAGATCCCCACCAAAGAAGGGCCAAGCACAGCAATAACTGATTATCCAGGACACAAGAGGAACACTCCTCTATCCCCCTCCCTCATCCTGGACCGGCTGCAAAACAAAAAGCACCCCGTGCACTCAGAGCCCTTCCTGCAACTTGAATTTAAGACCCTCCCAGCTGTCGCAGCCCTTGCCTCATCCTCTGAGCACCACAAACACAGGCTTTCCCGGGGCTCCTGGACTGTTTATGTGCAGAGCGAGGAAGAGAATTGCATTTGCTAAGGCCATGAATGATTTATCATCACGCTGAATACAAGAGGAGCAGGGTCCCAGGGCTCGCTGCATGACCAGAATCTCACAGGCTGCTGCATCTGCTGAGATGTTTGTGTGCGCTCTTCAAATCATCATTAACCATCAGGACCCTCAAAAGGAGCATTTATTTCCTTGGGACTGCAAGGGGGGTTGCTGCTGAGAAAACAGCTGGGCAGGATTTAGCCCCATTATGTCCGTCTGCCTTGTTCCGCTCTCCCCTCCACCTCCTGGTTTAATTGGGTACAAAAATAGGGATTATGATGAAAACACAAAAAAAGAGGTGGGGGGGGGAAGGGAAGTGCAGTAAATAGAACAGGCCAACTGCAGGTCACAGCTCTGGCCTGTGGAAACACACAGAAATACAGAGGGCAGGTTTTGTATTTCCAAATACTCTCCCACCTCCTCCCCCTCCCAGGGTTTTAGGAACTTATCCCATTCTCCAGATGACTTGCACAGTGATGCAAAGGCAGGTTTATAAATAAACAAAAATATGCCCAGGACAGCACGCAACCTTCAGCTAGGAAAAGGGGTATCAAGTATTCTTAATAAAAAGGGCTTGCATTTCCCTGCACTTTGCATTCTCCGGAGACCGGGTGGTTAAACACACAGAGCAAGCGCCTGGCTTTGATTCCATCTACGGCAGTTTTGCCACAGCCCTAAATGAGGCCAGGATGTCATCCCCTGGAATCCCATCCCAGGCAGCTACACATACCATAAGCTAATATTATACCTTCCTCTGAGGGCGTGATCCCGAGAGCCAACCATATTTATATGGCACTCTGCATCTGGGGATAAAGCAGGAGGGAGCCAACCATCAATCACTGCTTCTCCTTCCTTGCAGGATTACACAAGCCAACCACTGCTGGAAAGTATTTATTTACACAGGTTTTTCTTTGTTTTTTTTTTTTTTTAGTTCTAGATACTGCAGACTTGCCACAGTTCCTACATTCCTGGATCTTCCACACAGGGTATTTTCGTGCACATAATCCCTCACCTCCAACCCACACTCATTAGACAGCATTGCTCCCTTGAAAAGCAGCCCTCAGATTGCCTTCAGCTCGTGCCTCCTCTCCTTGGCAAAGCAGCTACGTGTCCAGCCAATTCCCAACCAGGGGGAAGGAAATCTGGGCAAGGAAGACAGCGGAACAGGCAAGGGACAAGTGTCTCTGGACTAAGCCTCCCCTTCACCACCTGCACACACGGGCCTGCCCTCGTGGCCCATCCTCCCCAGACACCACGGGGATTGTAGGCATAAAACACAGCAATTGCCCTGCCCTGCTCTCCCAAAGGGCCAACCTGCTCGCGGTGGAGAGTCCCCTTGCCGCTCCTCACGCAAGCCCTGGCCCTTCCTCGACCCGCAGCGCGGCCATGGAAGTCTCGGCTTTGCAGGCAGCTTCAACCTCCTCGGAGCCGTCTACACGCAGGCTGGGGCCCGTGCACAGCCCTCTGCCACCTCCTTCGGAAGGATCCTCCTCACGTACAGCCCCTGGATCACAAGAGGCGAGCGGGATGAGGAGGGAGCCAGGAGGCGTCTCCAAAGCAGCCCCTTCATCCCACGTGCAGAAGCAGCAGAGCCTGGAAAAGCCACCCTTGCTCCACACAGCCCCTGACACTTCCCAGGGCTGTTTGGAGAAACAGCACCAGACATCAGCTGACACCAGCAATTACATCCAAATAGCAGATACAAGGTCTGCTATCGATCTGTTCCTAGAGGGAAGGACAAGCTATCCAGTAAAGAGGGGTGTCACGTTATTAAATTCTGAAAGGATAATAACCCAACACAGGGGGCACAGCTGTTCCTGCTACACTCCAGGCTTCGTTTTCGAGTCTGACAGAGCAAAGATCACCAGAGCACTTCAGCTTGCTGAGACAAGGCTGGAAATTGCAGGAATAAATTAACGTATCCATATCCAAATCACTGGGCTAAAGGGGTCGCAGCTCCGCTGGCAGGAACTGGTTTCCTGCTACTGCCAGTCACTCCCAGCAGCTCCTTCATCCTCCTGGCAGCTGCTGCCACAAGGCAGAAACTCGAAATGCTTCAACCTCCCCAAGCTCTGCAGTTCCCCTTGGAATAGGAGTTGTGGCACCCCCAGGCCAGAGGCTCAAAAAAAACCCAGGCAATAAACAGGCAAGAGCCTCTGGAAAAGGCATCAGGGAGGGCAGGTTTCTCCTGCAGCAACGTGAGCCACATGCATCCTAGTGAGGAGTAACAGTGACAGAGCTCGGTGCAAAAGCCTGGATCAATCCAAGCTTAAAAAATAAACAATTAAATCATGGCTAAGGTAAGCACACAAGGTAAGGCCTTTCAACATCAGCAACTCAAAAGGGAGAGCTTAACCAAGCTGTTACTGGAAAAAAGAGCAAGAAAAGTTATCGATTTTTATGAGCACAGAGTCCAGAAGCCCATAAAATATTTCACAGGGCTGCAGGGTGGCAGATCACGAGGCCATCCCAGCGACTGGCCACGCAGAGCTGCGAGCGCAGAGCGCTCGGCCCAACTGCCCCCCGGTCAAGCCCTTACCAGCAGCTACACGGAGCCCCGAGGTCGGTGCCGGAGCGAATCCCGGGCCTCCATCCCGTTCGTTAGCGGCTCCGCAGGGCAGGCCGGGGCTCCAGGCACAGCCGGCTAGACGGAACCGCAGCAGACTGTGCCTGCACAGCGTACGCGAGGGATCTTCTGCCCCGAACGCGGCAGGCCCCTCTCTGCCCGTGTTAACAAAATCACAAACGTAACACGACAAATTGAAAGCAAGGTCCACCCACATCCCTGCCCAAGAAGGCTCAAGCAAGGAATTCTAGTCCCTCCAGGCATCCTGAAAGGCACGTGGAAATGAAGGTGAGAAGACCCCTACAGACACCAGCGTTCATCCCGGACACGGGAGCTGGGCTGAGACTGAAACTTAAGGGCTTTGCAGCAGATTCCCAATTTCGTTGCAAGCCTCAGGTGCAGCTGCTGGCAACGCAGTTCTCCAGGCCCCTTTGCAAAATGAGAAGCAACAGTTTTGCTTCTCTTGCGAGAAAAATACATTAATGCATCCATCTGCAAGTGCAACAGGGGCCAATTAATGCCTCAGATCATGATCTGGCCTGCACAGCTGCACGGTATTGCAACCCAACCGTGACGGTGAAGCAAAGCAGCCCTGTAGACAGGCAGGATTCAAAGCCCTGGGCACCCCCAGGAGCAGAGCATGAGCCCAGGATGTGCTGCTGAGCACGAGTGTGGGCAACATGGGTGGCCTGGCCATGAACACAAGGGAGGTTCTGGCTGGATTCATGAGCCGGGTGCAGTGTCGGAGTGCGAGACCTCAGCGCTGCAGAGACCTTTCCGCAAGAGCTGAGAACCGGGAATTTCAGACTAACATACGTTTTTATGAAACCTAGTGAAAAAGAATCAGCATTTTCTTTTGCTAATTCAGTGTGGTCTGGGAGAACGCAGGAGCAGGGGCTTGGGAGACAGGCTGCCTATTTCCCAGCCCCACAAAAGCAGAAGCGAGAACCAAAGCGGCAGCCCTTTCCCCATCCTGCAACCACCACGCCCAGGATCCTGGGGGCTCCACACGCACGGCGGGAAGCACCGACCCCCCCGTGCTTGCGCAGACACGGCCACAGGTTTTGAGACATGGCAACGAGTCCTCTATTTACCCTCCCCGAAGTGGGGGAAGTGGAAGCCCGTGCGGTCACCGGCAACAGCAGCACCCAACCCAAGCAGCGTCGCAGCGCCCAGAGACGCCCAAGACCCCAGCGACTTCCCGGGAGCTCCCTCGCGCCCATGGCCCCAGGCGTCCCCGTCGCGGGACGCGCTGCACAGGAGCACATTGATCCAGTCACCGCCGGGGAGGTTGTCATGGAGACCCCGAGTCGTCCCCTGCTGCCCATACTTCCCCTCTGACCCGCTGCTGCTCCTCAGCGGATCGCTGCGCACTGGGGGAGTTTTCAGCACCACGGAAATTAAATCTGCACTAGACGAGCGGGGTGTCGGGAGCTGACGCGGCCCGGGCGCCTCAGCTCGAGGCGCTCGGCCCTGCCGAGCGGGGCCACGGGAGCCGCTCACGAAATCAGCGCCCCTGGAAGCGGGCGATAACAACGTGGGACTTCAGTGCCCCCCACAAGGAGCGTTGGCGACGTCGTGCCAGGAATGGGCTTTGCACCCTGCAGGCAGACATGCCCAAACGGGTTTCGGAGTATCCCGGAGCATCGCCCTGCTAGGACCATGGAGCATGGTCGGCGTCCAGAGCTTCCTGCTTCCCGTGCCGTTAGCGCGGGATCACGGCCGATCCTTCAGCAGAGGGACCACAGCGTCGAGCAACCACCTCTGCACAACAGAGCAGCAGGAAGCACCAGTGGGTGGATCAAAGCAGCGAGCGGAGACTCTGCCAACCTGCGCCCCCCTCGGCAGCTGCTGTGACAAAGTCCCTTCTTGGCCGCAGAGGACGCGTGAGCCCCCAGGCTGGGTGTCAGCAGAGAGGGGCCAAACCCGGGCACAACATGTGGAGCCCCCCTCTCCCTCACGGGAGGTAGAGGGAACGTCACCTCTCCAGGGCCAAACTCTGCAGGGCAGGGACCGTGTCGCAGCGTCTCACACAGCAATAACCACAGCTTATCAGTCCCGACTATCACCATAAAGTGCTCCAGGTGCCACTGTAACCACCTCACCGTCGTCACCTATCCGAACAAGGATGTGTCACATTTCCTTCCTCCCCTGCCCATGTGGGACAGGGCAACACGTTGAAGAAAGAGTAAAACGTTCAAATCCCAAGGCTCTCCTGTTCTGGCTTTTAACTCTACACACAGATATGCAAGTGACTGGACTGGATGGCAGAGCTGATCCCACGCAGTCGCTGCCGTTCCCAGGAGGAGCTGCCGCGCGCACGCCGTGCTCCCGAGCGACTCTCTCCGCGGCCCGCGCGCCGCAACACAGCGGCCGCTCCGCCTGCATCTCCGAAAGGCCTCGCGAGCCTCCTCCTCGCAGCCGGGAGCCGCGCGAGGACCCCGCAGTGCGCGGGGAGCGAGGAGCTCGCAGCAAACCCGTGCACCCGCGCGCAGAGCCCAGCGCGGCAGCCCTGTCTGCCGGCGGGAAGCGGGTACTAGAGCTGTCGGAGTCAATGGAGTTGAATTACAGCAGCAGACACTTGTCTGCATTCACTTACCAGCTGCCCTCAAAGACAAGACCCTGCTCCTCCCCACTGGCTTGTTTTCCAGCTGCCCCGGAACGGTATTCCCGGGCTATTTCTGGTGCTCAGGCTCAAGCTTTTACTTAAGATGAGAACTTTTAGCCAATCCCTAGCGCACTGCTCAAAGTGCACGTGTCAGCTGCACATCTGCTCTCTAAAGAGGGTGGTTCTTCGCTGCTTTTCACATGACTTGTTAAGCTCAGTCCAACGTACAAGCCTGGGCCCGAGTGGTGCTGGGCACCGGCCTCTCTGGCCCAGACACGAGTTTAGAGCTAAAGCAACAAGATCCAACATCTCGGGCAAACCTCCATGGCCCTCCCCTCCTACCTCTTCCTCATGTTTTCGGCACCACTGCCACTGTTCCAGACCACGCGCTGCAAATGCACAAACAGCAGCAGCCCGAGGGAAGCGTGTGTCAGGCAAGAGCAACGCTGCAGTCGTAGCGGGGAACGCACTCAGGAGCGCTGTCATTCCAAAGGGAAAGCCAGCCACGTCCAAGGCCTCCTCAGTTACATAAACTTCATTTCCATGTCTTTTATCGCTGATAAGATAAGCCATTGCTCAAGTTCAAGTTCTGTATCAAGTAAACCATGATAATCCTCTTAGGAATTCCCCATGCCCCAGCTTGAACAGACCTGCAGGGAAGAGCTTAAGGGGTTGCCTTCAGCTTAAAACAGAAACACACACCAGCATGCAGCCACATACTTATTTATAACACAGGCAAATTTGGGGGCTAGCATAGAATACTAAAGGCTTATTGCACATCTCTGCCTGCATAGAGAGATCCATGGCTCTCCCAGTTCCGAAACGCTGCAGGCTACGTGTGGTCACACCTCACTCGGACAAGAGTCCAGAGACGAGCATCCTTCCAAGGAGGATTTCTTGCACTTAAGGACCTGCAGGACCCTGTCCCGAGAAGCAATTAAACTGATTCATGACCCACACATTCTGTGCTCGTTACAGCGACAAGTATTTTCCAGGCAGCTGTATTTTCGCTTGTTTGTTTTATTACAGCGCGGGATAATTTTACGTCATTTAATACCAGTGGCAGAAATACGGGGCTTCCAAGCAATTATCATGCTTCAGGTATAAGATTTAAAACTCATAAAGACCACCCCCCTTGTACTATATTGCACTGTCAGGATGTCCAGATGGGAACCATCATCGCCTGCATTTGTTAGATAGTGATCTGATCCAATTTAGCAACTGGGTATATTTGCTAACCGCTTAAATATGCACTTGCACACACTGCGCTGTAACACAAAAGGCCGTTTCATAAACCCCCAATTGCGAGATGAACAGCAGAAATAAACAGAGACGCAAACTCTCGTCCTCCTCTCTACGGCTTGTAATCAGGCCACAAATTAACTGGGCCACCAATTTTACTGCAGCATCTCCCACCAAAGTGACTTAGCCTAAAGGCAACGCAGGGCAACGTTTCAAGCTTAATCCTAGGAAAACACATCTGTTCACTGCGCTTGGCAGGGCAGAGCGTGGCCACACGGCCGGGCCGCGCAAGGGCACAGCCTCGAGGACCAAGGCACAGCCTGGTGGGTATCATCTAGAATGAGCATGAGACGTTCACTCTCACCAGGCACGTCTGCCTTCCCCACAGGGAGAGCGGGTACCACGCTCCGGTACCCACAGTAACTCGCACTCGTTTCCATCCCTTTCCCATGGAGGGCTGATCCTCTCCATCAGGTCTTTTTCACATGGGCTCAAGTAGTTTATGACCCTCGGGCTAGCAGATAGAGCGTATCAAAGAAAACCTCTCCCCTTTCCCCACCGGCACACTCCGGATCCTTAGGCCTTGGCTTACAACCCACGGCGCTGATGCTTGTTTTCAAGCGAGCTGCTGAAAGAGCTTCTCCGGGACAGCGACGGAATTCAAGTCACGCACCAGCTAGCTCAGAGGGATTCCCAGGTTTTATTTTTTTCAGGAAATCTATTCAAAAACAAACAAAAACCTCTTTAAATATCTCATTAAAAGATTTCAAAGTGCAGCACGAGCGGGCCACGCTTTCCACTTAGACAAAAGGAGCAAATTAAGTAGTTTCACCCCATCAGCAACCCCGTGTCCTTAAGACCCTACCACCAGGTCTGCTACATGCTAGGGCAGGGCAAGATAACACAGGGCCCAGAGCAGCTGCAGAGCCACTCAGCATCACACTGGAAGCCGATGCCTGTGTCAAGCTGCCCGTGTCCGTCCTGGATCCTTCCCACAAGCCGGGGTTTTCCAACCCGCTCTCCTCAGGGTTCTCGCCTCAAGGCCACATGCAGATGACGGTGCTTTTTCTGAAGCCAGTGCCAATGAGGCCACTGCATTCGTTATCCGGGAGGATAATGACAGAGTGCAATTCAGTCAACAGCAAATCCTCCCTGGGGAGGTGCCCCCTGACCTCCCCGGAGCGAGGGGATGAAAGTCGACAGGCAGATCTCAGACAGGCGGCACAGCGAGTGAATAATTCCTAATGAATCCTTTCATCTCGCCTTTTGTTTTGGAGAGAGAAGAGGGGGGTTGGGGGGTGGTCAGGAGGGAACGAGGAAGCATGGAGAAATAGTCGGGAAATACCCACCCGCAGAAAATGATTTTTTAGAGCTACCCCAAGCTGCCCTCATTCTGAAGTAGGTTTTTCACGGCTGGCCTCGAACGTGAGCTGCTCTCTGCGGAGACCCCATCACTTGGATGGCCAGGACCAGGAGGGGAAGGGGACCGGCCAAACCCACAGCAGGGATCAGGACACTCACAGAAACCTACCGTAAAATCCCCAGTAAGGGAGCAACTGCAAGGGAATTTAAGGTGCTGGTTCAAACCACACTTCAGCTGGTAAAACTCACTCCTACAACACATCCGTTTACATACAACGGCCAGGGAGGTTCACCGAGGCCCACAAAGTCAGGGGCTGCACCCTCCCCACGTCTGGCAGCAGTGTCAATTTTCTCCCATTTATCAAACACAAGCTCAAAGGAAAAAGCCATTTGACACACGCAGCTTTTTTTCCCCAGGAGCAAGCAGCAATTCTCATTCCTCCTTTGCAAATTTAGCTGCAGAACTGATGCAGAGAAGCATTGCCTGAACATTCAGCAACATCCGAAGGTATTAAGGGTGGATACCCAACTCAGAACCACGAGGTCTCAAAGCTGCTTCACAAACGTCTGTCGCCCACATTGTGCCCATCAGCATGGGTCCTGTCTCTATCAGCATGACAGGGCAGGGTTTAGACACGCAATTTTTACCCATCTCTTCCAGGCCTCATATCAGCAAGGTCTCAAGCAGTCATTTCCACTCATCTGCCTCTATATTTGCAGAAACGTGCCCTCAGCAAACTCATCAGCATCGACATTTCATACTGCAAACAGAAATGACACGGTAGGACCACAGTCACGGGACGTCCGTACCCTTTCCCAAGGCAAGTGAACTAACACGAACCCGCACATTTAAATAGAGCTTGGCTAGCGTATTTACACAGATGCCAAATCCCAGGGATATCAGTGACAATCTCTCCTCCGGTAAAACCTGATTACAGCCCTGGAATCGCCAACCCCCCTGCTGCTGCTATCTCGCCCAGTGCCCGGGACGTATGCTCGTTTTCCAAGGAGCTTCCCCTTCCAGGTGCCCGGCGCAGTTGGGTGCTGATGGTTAAGCAGATCTTCAAAGGAAGAAAAACAAGAGTCTGGTCAATGACTGACCAGCAAAACAGCTCACGCTGCTCTCCCGGGCTGCTCACGCCCGGCGTGTTTGTTTGCCAGGCTGCCCAAGGGGCTTCCAAGGGTCAGACACAAGCGACGAGGGGTCATCAGCTACGTGGCGATTCCAGCTTCGCTGAGGTGAGAATAAAACCCTGGGACTACAAGCAAGGAAGTTCCCAGGCCTTATAATAATGGCTAGAGAGACATACAAATACATTTAAGTTCAAACGTGCCAAAGACAGCATAAAAAAATGCAAGCAGCAGCTCATGACTTCTGAAGACCAGAGTTAACAGTATTTAGGAACCTACCTAAAACTCTGACCAACCTCGACGACTGAGCGGAGCAGGGAGAGCAACCCCTTGCTTTCAGCTGTTTTGAGGTTCAGCCCAGAAACTGCCTTCTGCCTGCTCAGATTTCTCAACAGAATGGATCACATGGCGGCTGGATGGACCGTTGCAGACGCCTGAGAGCAGCAGCCCTGCCCGCCGGCGCGCTGCAGGCTTTAACCAGGGCTGAGCTCCTCGGGCCTGCTGCAGCCACTGACACAGTCATTACACCCAGGAGAAACAGTCTGAAGCTGGAATGCCCTTAACTAGTGCATCAAGATAAGGGAGCCCAAAGACATGCCCAGACATCGCCAGGATATGCTGTTTTGTTTCAAGCCTGCAGATTAGACTGAACTTCAATGGTGAGAGCCAGGGTGGCACGGGTCCCGTGTCTGCTCTGCGCCGCAGGAGACACAAGAAAAGTATTCTGAAAATTTGCTTTCACCTCGCCAAGCATGAGGAGAACATCAAAGCGAGCTTTCTTTCCCAGAGTTTGGGATCTTCCTCCCCTAATTCCTAGGGATCTCAGAGACCATAAAACAAGATGGGAACAGCAGAGTTCAAAGCAAGAGGAGCATCGAGATGTCAGTTCAGTTTCCATCCTCCCTGGCTCACGCTGACATAGGAAAGAAACCTGCTAGAGAAACAAATCAGCAGCGCCTTTGAAGGCTGGCGATGGATCAGACAGCCTAAATTCTGCTCCGAAATCCAAGGGAAGACACTCAGTCTGGAAACAGGGCTTAATTAGGCAAATTCATCAAGCTGAATGCAACCAGGGTGGTTACCACACTCACAGGGCTCGAGCACTGAACACTTCACAGCGTCTCCCTCTCCGGGCAGGGGCTGCACGCGACGCGCCGGCCCCGCGGGGCCCAGCAGCTCATGCGGCTGCGCAGGCGCCCCGGCTTTGCTGCTCACGAGCACTTACTGCAACAACTCCTTGGCTGCAGATCACAAGACTGCTAAAAATAGCACCGGAGAGCAAACAGGTTAACAGCACATAAAGATGCATTTACACACGGAAATAAACGGGATGCACATGAGATTATCTCCCCCTCCCTTTTTTTTTTTTTTTTTTTTGCAGGCAGGAGGAAACAGTCTGAGCGTGCAGGTTAAAATGCTCTGTTTTCTCTTGAAAATACAGAACCTGTCTGCCAGCGACAGAAAGCTGCCTCCCAAACACGGCAGAGCCCTGCTCATCTATTCCAGGGCTTGGGGAAAGACTACAGCAAGTTATTTGCATTTCCCCAAACAAGCAAACATTTTAAGAAGCACCATTATCCACAGTCTGCGAACTTATGATCAATGTTATTTCAGTTACTTATAACTCTACTCGGCAACACACGCATATCATCCGTAAAGTACAAGTACTTCCACATCCAGAAGAGAGGAACAACAGATTTAAGGAGTAGGAGAGAAACAGCAATTTGCAATTCAAAGCTCCTGCAGAACAGCAGTTTTAACAAACTCTCTCAGTAAAAGGACATGAACACCCCCAGCATTTTCTGTTCATAAAGGGCCATTTCTGCTGCTTGCAGAAGCCACCATAACGCAGAGATGACGGCATCCGACTGCCGCGCTTGTTCATCAGCTCTTCCTCGGTACGCAGGGCGAAGGGCACAAACTCCTCAAGTAGCTCAGAGGGCACCAGCAATATTAAACCAACCAGCAGCAACACAACCAGCAGCTGCACTGAAGAGCACAACACGAAGAGCCCAACACCTGCCAGGAAGAAGCCCTCACAGTGACGCTTCTGAACCAGGCAACGTTTCTGATTTCCAGCTCCATGCAAATTGCTCAAAAAGCAGCAATGGCCACAGATCTTGCAGACAGGAGGGGACATAACTTTCAATAGCACTGCAAGAGTGGGATCCCAGACTGAAATGCCTGCAACCGGAGGAACGTGGCAAAGATCTCATGAGAGGCTTGAAAGAAAACAGATTTTCAGGCTGGTGGGTTTATTACTTCAAAAGACAGGTTTGAAGCCCACACAGCTCATCCACTATCCCCTGCTGTGGCACTTTCTGCCCCTGGTTCCCCCCCTCATTTCTGCACCCAACTCGCCCAACGGGCTGCCAACTCCATTAGTCAGCACTACCGCCAAAGTAGTCCCGTGTCCCAGAAACGGCGCCTAGGAAGTCACTAAATGATGTCAAAAAAGCAAAAGAATCCAGCCTGGTTTGAAAGGCAGCCCCAAATCCATTAATAGATAGCATTCAGCTCCACCTTTCTTTGCAAGCTCATGTTAAGCCACTGATTTTCTTCCCCCCGCAGATGCCTTAATTGGTTGCTTAATACAGATTTCAGCGCTGTGCTTATCACAACGCCCAGGGGCGGCCATGCAAGGAGGCAGAGAAAGCAGAAGACCCGCTTGTCTCCACGACTAATTACTGTGACTCCTCGGCACACACTCCGTTGACTTGGCCCGGCTGCGGGGTGAAGCTGCTGCATTTGGACATCTCTGCTGCCTGAGCGGCAGCTGTGGTGCAGCAGACCCGGCCCTGGTCTCCCAGGCAAGACAGCACACGCATCTTGATCAAGCTTATGTAAAACTAATGCAGGAAGGAAGGATCAGGCTCCAGACCTGCAACATTCCCGAGCACGTCCTTTGCACTACAATTTTTAGCCTTAGTTACCTAATGAAGAGTTAATTAGCAAAATACTCCAGAAGTTCATAAAGGCAAGTGTGAACGCTCATTTATTCTTGACTACAGCCTTTTTTTTTACCCTAGGGATCAGCCTCTGTAAAAGAAAAAACAAAACAAAACAGTGTCTGTAGCTTCCGTGATCAAAACGCCGGGGAGCGTCTCCATTAGCCAGACACGTCTAAGGCCTCAAGAGGCAGCCTGTTGAGTCACGGCTCGTCGTGCACAGACGTGCTCGTCCCGGAGCACTCCTGCGCCCGACTCTGCATCCAGCTTCCCAGCCCAGCCGGAGGCTCGAGGTGCTTCCGCCTACAACGTGCGGCCCAGGAAAGACAGACACAATCATATGTTATGTAGGACGGCGATACGCTGCGTGGGAAGCAAATCCTCCTCCAGAGGAGGAATCCGTAGATACTCGACGGAATTAATTGCAAAAATGCAAAAAGAGATGGAGTTTAAGGCCCTTATCCCACTGAAACCGTTAACAAAACACACAGCACCAGCGGCGGAATATTGGGAGCACACAGGGAGCTGGCGTGTTCGTGGCAGGCGCTGCAGCAGGATTTCTGCAGCTTGGGGCAAACCAGGCTCCTCATTTCTCAGCTCTGACCCGCTGCTGGCACATTTCGCTGTTCTAGATCTCATATAAACACCAGTTTCCGCAGAGAAGACTTAAACCTTCGCTTTCCACAGCACAAAAGTCAGAATAAAAACATAAGCCTTAAGGTATGTGCTTCTCTCTCTGGGTTTTCTCCAGCATCTTGGAATGAAGGTAAAATCCCGCCGCATTTCTCAGGCCCTCGCCTGCAGCCCTCAGGAATGCTGAGGGCAACTGCTTGGGTTTTGGACCAAACCACAAAAGCTCTTTATGTGCATCC
>VZSV01000067.1:1078550-1109056 GCA_013398735.1 Nothocercus julius | reverse complement strand
GGATGTCGAGGGCCTCAGCCACACTGGTGCCACTGGTTATGCTGGGGTCACCAGTTAGTGTCACTGCCTATAGTGGTGACACCAGTTAGTGTCACCCATCTCTACTGGTGTCACCACTAAGTGCCACAGTCTATTCCCATGTCACCAGCTCTGCCTGTGTCATGTTGCTGGCTGAATTGGTGTCAGCAACTACCTCCATGTCACTGGTTGTGCTGATGTTGCTGACTACACTGATGCCACCACCTAATTTGGTGTCTCCAGCCTCATGGATGGCACCAGTTACAGTCATGTCCCTGGTTATACTGGTGTCACCAACCAGCGCCATCTTTCCTTCGGCATCTTCCAAAAGTCCACCTCCGGCAAGGAAAAGCCACTCGATCCTGGCAGTATATATAATAATGATCCTGGCAGTGTGTATAATAATACAAGGATATAATAAAAAAGCAGAATTTGGCTGTGGGGAAGGGCCAGGGTCACCAGCGGGCGGATCCACACGGCCTGGTTCTGGGGGCCTCGCACAGAGCTTTATTAAATCAATATTAATTCTTAAGCTTTAGCGAGCAATTGCGGTTATCTCACATGCAGAACTACCCACCTCTCCAAATCTCCCATCTGACAGGGTTATAATTAGCTTATTACTGGCCATACATCTGCTAATAACTTTTCCTTTAGCCCTGCAGAGTGAATTAAGGCACGCTAATAAACCATGTCTGTTAATCCCTTTATGTGTCTCACACTTTTGCCCAGGCACCAAAATTCAAAATACATTAAAAAAAAGGGGGGGGGGGATTTCTCTTATCCTTCTTCCCCATTCTTGCTACCTGGCAGCTTTGGTATGGGGACCCAGATGGTTCGTAGCTCGTCCAATGCCCCTCTCCACCCCGCTGTTGGGCCTGTCACAAGTGCACTGAGCTCTGTCAGGCGTCAGCACCCCAGGGAAGAGGCCCTGGGTGCCTCGGGGCTCGTGGGGCCGTCACTATCACTGATGAGCTCTGGTCCCACCACGAAGAGTTCCCAGAGGACGTGGGCACACCGGGAAGGTGGGAGGTCCCCGGCACAGGGGGCGATTTGGGCCGTGCCGGATGGGAAAGCGCCGTGGTTTTGGCAGGAGGACCTGGCTCATGGACTGCAATCAGCACCAAAGCTCAGACACGCCCATTTCGCCCCTTTTTCTGCGTCACTGGCGTTTGGACTTCTTTTTGATCCAAGAAAGAAAAGTGCTTTCAGGAACATGTTTGATTTTCTGTCCTATAGATATCTCTCCCGAGGAACCGCAAACAAGAGCAATGCAGCTACAAGCGCTTATGAGAGCCAAACCCACCGCCTTCTGCTCAGAGGTGACCCAATGGCCCAGGGAAAACCCGCTGGCACCGAACAGGCCACAGAGAGCCCGACACCTGGGGCACACGACCCTGCTGGGCGTTGTGCAGCTGCATCATGGCCGGGGCGTACGTGGGGCCCTGAAGTCCCCTGTGCCACTGCGCTGCCACCATGGCGGGTACCAAAATATAGGGTACTACAAGGGCAAATACCACTGCGTTGGGTGCCACCACTCTGGGTGCAACAATGGCAGATACCACTACGTTGGGTACCACCACATTGGGTACCACCATGGAATTGCAACAGCCCCATCGGCGTGTGGGGCTGGAGCAGCCCCCCTCTCTCCGAAAGCATCTCCGCGGGAATGGACCTCAGCAAGGACAAACACTCTGCCTGAGGGAGGGAGAGGGGAGAAAACCTGCAAGGCGCCCCTCCGCTTCCCTTCCTTATTATTATTTTTCATATTATTCCTGTTGAATTTATAGAAACGGCTGTCTGGGAAAATGACTTTACCTCTGGTTCCTTCATAAATTTTTAATAGGGCAGAAATAGAACCAAGAGGGATTTAAGGGGAAAAAAAAAAAAAAAGCGTTAGCGTCAAACTCTGGCTCTGTTCATAATTAATTATACTTTCAGGGGGAGGGGGGAAAAAGAGGAAACATAATTACAAGGTTCTAGTGAGAACATTCATTATCATGCTAATGCAGCAATGAGCACCGCTGCGCCCGTGCGCGCGCGCGCTCTAATTACTCTGCAGCGATGTGTGTCGCTCCCGCACGCTCCTTGCAGCTGCACGGGCTCCCGGAGCCCAGGGCGACAGGGAGCCGACTGGCTGCATGGAGGCTGCTCCGGGCATCCCACGGGTTCCCGGCTCCGGAGGGAGGAGGTCACGGAGGACCAATGGCCTGCACGGATGCAAAGTGTCTGTGGGGAAAAGTAGGTGGGAATGGGGTAGAGACACTTTCCTCCGAGTTAGCACCCAAATCGAGGGCCACGGTGGAGGCTGGAGGGGTCGCAAATGTCCTCGCTCATGAAGACACCGCAAACGTCCTTGTTCCATGAATCCCGTCTCGACAGCTGAGCTTCGTCCCAGATGTGCTTATAGATGCAATTTATCTTAATTCCACGAAACCTTCCCCAAGGTGCACATTTAGGGGCACATTGCCTACGATGGGGGCCCCTAGAGCAAAGGTCCTGCCAGCAAGGAGGGAGCCACCAAAGCAAGGGCATCGTTGGCAGCCGGTGCCCGGGACAACCCGGCGTGTGCAGGGGATGGGGCAAAGGTAAAGCAGCACAGCTGGCTCCAGGGCAGGATGAGAGGCTCCTTCTTTCACAAAAAAACAAGGGCCTCTGGCTTGGGCATTGCAAGGAGCTGCTGCAAATAACCGAAAATAAGGGGCAAAAAGGACAAACTGGCGGTCTGCACAGTCCTCAGGGGCCTACAGGGTTTGCACCCGTTCACTTTCATGGTCCAGGGTGCAAAATATTGGTATGCTGCTGCACCTCCCAGGCACTCTCCCAAGCTAGAAAGCGGATTTGGGGGTTGACGGGATAGTCTAAAATGAGTTCTTGCTCAAGGGCAAAAAGAAAACCCCGGTGCACCGTCGCCCTGCCCACCCAGCAGATGAAAGGGCCTCCCTGTTCCTCAAAAACAATGCTGCAGGAGCCAAATTCCCTGAAAGAAAACAGATGACCTCTTTCTTCTTCTGGGAACAGCTGCAATCCCTCCCTTTGACTCCGGCATGGAGCGAACCCACACCAAATGCAAAGCGATAAGCGGTGGCACCGGCACCGCCCCGGGCCAGGGAACCCGCGGTGCTTCCCGAATCCACGTGACATTGACACTGGAGTTGCCGGATGCTCCTGGCTTTAGTTGCATCTTTTTATTAGGATTGCATTTAAATTAGGATTGCATTTTTATTAAGAGAGCATTTTTACCAAGATTGCGTTTTTATTAAGGTTGCATTTTGATTAAACACCAGGGCTGTGCGCGGGATCTCTACCTCCATCAAAACAGCCCCTGAGGAGGGTTTTTCACTTGGGAAATGGCCAGTGTGGGGCTGCCCCGGCTCATTCGGACGTCACTACGCAGACCCACCACACCGGGCAAAGTGCTCAGTTTAGTTAGCGTCTGGTTAGCTGGGAATGGAGGAAAACAGGTGGCCAAGGAGCAGGACCCCCCCAGACAAAGAGCACAAATGACCTCATCGCGCAGCAAAAATATTATCCTCAACTCTTATTTTTTCTTTAATATGTTCCAACCGGCTGCTGCTTCCGCAAGCACCTCAAAGCGAGCTGCTTTCCAAAACACGTTTCCCTGGCACTTCTGTGTGCTGCCCTCCACGCTGTCCAAAGGCTAGGAAACGAATAGCATTTTTTTTTTCCTCCTCTTTTTTTCCTTTTTTGTTTTGCTTTCTCTCATTTGAGAGTTTTTTTGGTGAGGATGAAACCACAAAACAGGAGGCAGCCTAAATGAAATTATTAACCAAAAGAAACCACTAAAGGAATTTGATTAATTTGCCAAGTAACAGAGCCCAGTGTGTTCTTTTAGGCAGCACATCCTAAAGTAATTGAATCACCCCTTGGAAAAAAAAAAAAAAAGCAAGCAGTGGATGGCTGAGTGCAGGGGTACCCACTCGCTATCCTCAATAAATCTCTCCTTATGAAGGAGGTAGCTTGCTTTTCTCATCAGAAACCTGTTAAATTTCCCCACTTTTATGCAACTGAATACAAAGTCCAAAATCTATCCACAGCATCCTTCAAGAAAAAAAAGAAGAAATCAAAGCTTTATCTCTCGTTTCATCTCGGCACGTTAATTATGCTCTCCTAAGTGAGTTAAACCAGCAGCTTATTAAAAATACCGCAAGATTTATTTCTTCTCTAAGAGGTACCATGAGCCCCCAAATCTCAGGCAGACACAACATGGGAAGAGCTGGATGGTGCCCTGCCCACTGCAGCACGACCTGAGATGGGACGTCACCTTTGCTTGGCTTAAGAAAACCTGCGGATTTACTTTTTTGCTCCTTTCCTTTTCCAAGCAAGAGGATGGGAATTAGCACAACCCTGCACAAAGCTGCAGATGGGGGCACAAAGTTTTTCCCATGTTTTCCCAGTGATTTTCCCATGTTTGCCTTTTGCCTGGGGGGAGATGGGTGACAAAACACTGGCTGCCACCAAGGCGGAGCAGTGCCAGAGACCTCAAACGGCAGCGTGCAAGGAGAGTTGCTTAGAGAGGCATCAAGGGAGATGGTCCCGGACGGAAGAGCACAGGAGCGAGCGCCGGTGCTCCCAGGGACAGAGGCAAGCGCTCCCAGCTCCGGAGTGCTCCTCATCAGCGCTTCGCTTCATATTTTACCCATTCAACTAATTCTGCTAATTCTAGGGAATTACAGAAATAATTGCTATTTTCCGATAGATACAGGCCTGCCTCTCAAGGCAGGAAAAAAAAATAAGGGGAAAAAAAAATCAATGAAGCAGTGTTTAAGGGAAGTCAAAATAAGCTATTTCCATCTCCTCGTTTGCAATTAACTTCAGTGCATAACGCAGTGGGAGGTGGTGCCTGGGAAAAGCGCCGCTCCGCTCTAGCCCTCCTGATTTCAAGTGGTGAGATCAGCAGAGATACGAGCGCAGCAGCGCTGTTCTGTTCCTGCGTGTTTCAGTGTTGTTCCCAAAGCACCTGGACCAAGCAGCAGTTCAGGGATTTGGGGGCTGGAGGGACTGGTTTCCCCGCATTTTCTGCCGGCGCCTTGGGGTTTTCCCTGAGCTCCATGCAAATGATGCCGCTGGGAGGAGTTTTCGATCCAGCCTGGCACTGGGAAACTCCTGGCAGTCTCTGCCCGTGGTGGAAAATCCAGGCTGCAGGAGGATGCCCCCCAGAAGTTGCCTGGCTTTGGAGCGACCTGCTCGCTTTGCAATGCATGAAGCGAGCGTGGTGCACGGGGTCCTTGTCCCACACCCATCCTGGCAGGACAGGAGCAAAACCAACTTGGCGGCGCTGGGGCATCCATCCAGAGATGGTTCCTGCTCCTCCCGGCAGGCCGGAGGATGCTCCATCCTTGGCACCCCTTTTGCATCCTTCACCCCACGGCGTTCAAGGCACCGCAGACGTGGAGACCTGCTGACATGCGTGGAACATTCCCCTCCACGATGCTCTCTTGGAAGCATCTTCCTCTTGATGGTGCCACTTCCATCACTGTCCCCACCTCTCTGTAACACCCCATCTTTGGTTCAATTCATCTTCGGATTTTTTTTGTTCCCAATTAATATTTCTATGGCAACTGCATTTAATTTTGAAGCTGTGTCATGCACTCTGCGCCACGACCAGGCCGGAAGGTTTCCCAAGGTGCGCTCCTTCCGTGCTCGCAGCCCCTGTCTCCACGTCACATCCGAAGGGCCATGGTTATTTCCCAATGGAAAATGTGACAGCAGCTGGGAATGGGGAGTGCAGGGAAAGGAGTTGCTGTGCTGGAAACCCGATCCCATCCCATATCCAGTGTTCCCAGAAAACACATCCTTCCTTGAGGATGCTGCTGCCCAGAAACGAGCCAAGAAAAGATGATGTAAGGCAGTGAAACTGCAAAATCGCAGCCCAAAGGAGACTGGAGAGAAGCAGAGATCATGTCGGGAAAGAGAAGCAGAGGCTACGTGTCCCTTCAATGTCTCCTCTCATCCCCTCCTGATTTTCCAAGCTATCCCTCCTCCTCACAATGCCCCGTGATGCCAAGTGCAGAAACCCGGCCCTGGGGCCCATCTCCTGCCTGGATGTCCTCTGTGATGGGAAAACTTCCTGTGGGAACCAGTCATGAATGGGCGCAAGCTGGAAACGCTCCATGCCACAGGCAATGGGCCTGGTTTCTTCTCCCTGCTCCTTAACCTTCTCCCTGACTTGTACATAAGGAAAACCCTGACATTTGTCATGAGAATTTCCGTCGGTTAAAACCAGAAACTCTGATTCTGTCAACAATTTTGCAACAGATTAATGAAATTAGTGACATTTTCCAGTGGAAAAGAGACTGGGAAGCTCTCCCGGGAGCTTCCACCTTGACCCCAGCCATGCCAGAGGGATCCGACCGCGGCCTGGGTGCCGCTGGGGCTCTGGGCTCACCGCGAGCCCCGCGCAGGGAATACGGAGCCTGGAGGACGAGTGCAGGGGCCAGAGCAGATCCACTCGTCCCTGGCTGTGTCTGTGCCCCTCGGCGAGAAGGCAGCCAGAGGGGAAGGGACGAAGGTCCCTTCCAGGGAACTCGGGGAGGTCGCGACGTAGTTAACAGTGGGTTTCCTTGGAGGTCAATAAGCTCCATGCTAAGGTTGGAGGTGCCGCTGTCCTTTAAAACCCATATCCCAGGGTTTCCAAACTCACCTCCGTACCGCACGGAGCCCATCTCCCCCTTTCAACATCCCTTGCCACCAGCAAGGATAACACTGAGAAAGAAAAGATGCTCAAAGTGACTAATAGCTGAAGCTAAAGGAGAGATTATTGTTACCCAAAGTGCCTGCAGCACCCTTGTGTCCCATGGATGCAGAAAACCCACTGCGAAGCTGAACATCCAGCCCTATAACTGGAGACATAAATGCTCTTTTCTCCCCAAGAGCAGCTGTCCTCTCAGTGCCCATATCCTGAGTTTGCTGCACTGATTTGCAGTTAAAAACTTTGCATTGACGGTGCTGAGACTCGTTAAGCCACACACCATGCACTAATTACAGTGCCCCGGGCAAGATTGGCAATCCAAAGAGCATAAAATTATAATAACTGGCTGTGTAGAATTAGACTGAACAAGATAAACAGTCCAAACAGCAGCCATGGTGCAGGTCCCTCCTGCAGGGATGCAAAGCCGAATTGTGGCCCTGGGGTGGAAACTGCAGCAGGTTCCCGGGAGGCTGGACCTGCCCTGCCCACGCACCCAGAGCTGCTTCTCGTAGCGCCGGGGTGAAACGGGGCTGGAATGGGGCCGGAACAGGGCTGCAATGAGCATGGAACAGGGCTTGCCTCTGCAGCCGTGGCCAGCAGAAAGCTCAGGCCTGTCTGTTTAAAATGCAGGTGGGAGAAATTTCTTAGCCAAATCTGCAAATACTCATGAGCAAATCATGTCCCAGAGGGGAATATCCGGTCCTTTGCTTGTCCCAATGATTAAGTCACCCTCGCTGTGGAAAACGAACCCACGTGCCCGTTCTTGCTCCTTGGCGTGGGCTCTCTCCAGGGGCTCCCGCAGCCACGCAGTCACTTCCATTTGGACTAAAGAAAGTGGAGCAAGGAGCAGAAAAACATCACGGAGAAAGCACCATCGGGATGCACCATGCTAAAGAAAAGAAGGTGAAGGCACATTAGGGATGTGCGACAGCAAAACTTTCTCAAATTCACTATCTCTGCAGGTACCAAGCACACAAGGAGCCCGCAGTTTGCACTCGCAGAGATGCAGAGAGGCTGACATAGAGGTGCTATGTGCTAGCGGCAAGAAAAGTCAATCTGAATCCTGCAGGAGGGCAATGAATTGCTCTTAAAAATAAAAAAAAAAATCTAATCAGGAACTTTTCCTTTCTTCCTCTTATTTTTTCTAAGCGAGTGCAGCATGTGATGTGTATAGTCTGAAAAGGAGATTTACTAGACACTGCTGTGACTAAGGCAAGATGTAATTAGGAGAGGGGAGGAACATTTATCATTTGCCAGAGTGAATTAGGTGTTTCGACTTCTCAAAAGAATTGAACGCAGAGGGTGAATTTTTTTCCAATTTCTCTCACATCTCCAATATTATTAAGTTCAGCTAGAAAACACTCGAGACAAATTGACTCATCTGAGCCCATCTCTTTATAATTGTTACACATTTGAAATTGGCTTAGTTAAATAAATACTTCACGCACCGTTTGACAGACTCTGTTGTCTGGATGCAATATTAAAAATATCAAAATCAACACGAGAACTGGAGCAGAGCTTAGGGATATTGCTTTTTTTGAGTGGTGTATATTGCTTTAGTTGAAACACGGCTTATACTTATGACTTTAAACACGGCTGCAGGCATAGATAAAGAGATATTATTCCTTTCCTATTAAAAGCAATGCATTTTTCTCCTTTCTTTCTAGTTAGCAAGAGGCTTGCAAGCTGCATGCTGTAAATCACTGGGTGGAGCAGCCGTGACTTTGTACACAGAAATCACCCGTATGATGTATATGCACAGTGCGAGCCTGCACAGAGCGCGGGGCTCAGCGCTGCATTTGCAGTCGTTTGCATGCAGCGCCTTAATCTTCTTTCGCAGCAGTTAGGAAAAAAGCAGAACCGCCTGCTGCAAAATGCACAGGTCATGAGTAAGAGCCCTCTCCAGCCCCTAGGGCTTCTTCTGCAACGGGCTGAGCGCGGCGGGTGCCGCGGAGGCGACGCACGGGAGCTGCCAGCCGGCTGCTTCTGCCCCGCTGCGATGAGGGGACGGATGGTCTGGGGACGGTCACACCTAGGCCACTTCCCCACCGAAATCCAGGGAGGGTGATGCTGGGTGCAAGTGGGAGATGGAAGCCAGAGCGACTCCTGGGAGGCTCAGCTCCTTCCAGATGGTTCCCAGTACGCCGCTGTGCGCACAAAAGGCTTCGTGCGGCTCACCCGGCAGCTCCAGACGTCCCGGGAAGGTCTGCGGAGAAGCGGAGGGGAAGGAGGTGGGTCTGTGCCTTGCCAGCTGCATGTCACATCCCGTTTTCAGGGCTCCAGAGTTTTGCAAAAACACAAGGCCAGGCAGAATACATGCTGAGGTAGCAGACATCGGAGCGGCTCCGGCATGCACTAGAGACGGGATATTGTTTCTTCTCACCCACTCCTTGGCTGTTAGGCTTCCTTTCCATATTGCTTCATCATGAATAAAATAACCAGAGAGACAGAAAGAGAGAGGCTGCCAGCTTGGAGATTTACGCCGGCTTCAGAGCTGAACGCTGTGATAAAGCCTTAAAGCAGGGGATGAGCACGAGCGGTGCCGGCAGCAAGGCCGGGCTGTGCGCGTTCTCACGCGGGCAGCGAAGCCGGGGTGGCGAAACAGAGCTCAAACCCACAAGAAGGCAGGAGGGGAGCAATCCGGGCTCTCCTCGTCCCCAAATCCCTTGGTTTGAAATCACGGCGACTTTGCAACTTCCTGGCACAACTCGTCGCACAGTCGCATGGATCAATCATGTTGGCAACGCTTTTTTGCAAAACCACATGCAGAAAAACACATCCTGCGCGCCCGCTCGCTGGGAAGACAGCAAGGGAGGGCCTCACTCTCCGTGTCGCACGTTGGATTCAGCTTCCAGGGGCTTTTACGTTCAACTCGATACATTAAAGCCCGTGTGGTTTAACAGCTATGTAATGGGTTATATATACGATCTGTTAAGCAGGTGTTTGAGGTTTGGCAATTATCTAATAAGAGACTCATACATATTACAGTAGATAAACTTCAGTAAATATGTTCTTAATCAAGCGGGGAGCCCTCAGTGTACAATTAATGTCCCAGCCGTGTCACAGTTAGGTGCAGGGCAGGATGTCCCGTGCAGCTCCAAACCCGGGTGCGGGTCCCTCGCTGGGGTGACGGGGGCTGTTTACATCCTCAAACGTGGCCTAATGCCTCTGGGATGGGCTCATGCACAGCTTGTGGGATTTATCCTCACCTTCCTCCTAGACTGAAGGCTGGGTTGAAACCATAGGGACGGTTTCTATCCATCCCTATGGATATATGGCGAGCCGCCGGAGCTGCACGGATCTGCGCCACAAGGCATCGGTCCTGCAGCAAAGCTCGACCCAGAGCACGTGGCCTCGACGGCCCCAGGCTCCAACCTCTGCGGGCTGCATCCCGAAACCGCGCCTGGCTGTGGGGTGAAGCACCGCTGCCTGGAAATCAGCCACTTTCCGAGCAGGGGTGGGAAATCTAATTAGCACATTAGCACTGGCTTTTCTAGCTGTAAAACAGCGGGGTCGGCGGTGCACGCTGAGCCCAGCCGCACGCACGGGGTGTTCTTGGACGCGGTATCAGCAGTGCCAGTGCCCATTTTATATTGCTCTAGTGCTATATAGTGCTATATTTTCCCACCATTACCAGGGTGATTTATTGCTGTATCACAGCCTATGTAATTATTCCCTTTTAACGTCTGGAAGCCGAAGAGACAAAAAAGCGACAGTCTCCCTGGCTGCACTTGGAGCGACTCCAGAGCATCGTGTCCACGGAGGAGCCCAGAGGGCAGCCCAAGGCCAGCCTGGATGGATTGTCCCAGCTAGGGGTGCGGCACTGGGATGCACTGAAATAACCAGCTCTGATGCCGACCAGAGCATCACCAGTCCAGGCACTCCAGGGCTTTGAGCATCTCTAAAACCCGAAAATCGGACCAGGCTGCGTTTCGACCAGTGGGCTCAGATGCACAGAAAAGACCTTGGCCTCTTCTCTTAGACCCTCGCTGAGAAGCTGCGCCATTGCCATGTGCTGATAAATAATTGAGGGGCTAATGTGATTTCAAACTGAGTGCTTATTAAATGGAAACGTCCCTGTTGACAGATGAATTCCTGTAATTTTTCTCTGGTTGAGCTCCGGTGCCCGCTTTCGGCTTTGAAGCCGATGAGGTCACTCTTGCTGGAAAGAAAATGCTGTGGTTGAAAAGGATCCAGGCTTTGGGAAATAAAAAATAATAATAATAATAAAAAAAAACAATCACAACAATAATAGCAGTAATAAAGCACAGAGATTTTAAAAGCTAGAGAAAAGCAAACCCCGGCTTTGAGCACACGTTTGCTTCCCCTCTTCTTCCAAGAGCAGGACTCATGCGGTCTCACTCTTGGTGCCACCAGATCCACGTGGTGACGACATCCACAGGGTCCTGAGGATCCCACCGATCCATCCCAGGAACATGGGAAGGGTGAGGCAGTGGCTGGGGCTGGTGTGGGGCCCTGTGCCCTCCATGCCGCCACTGCGTTTATGCTCTGCCTTCCCTCAATTATAATTAATAGCGGTTCATTATCAGGAGGGGACCGTTTATAAGATTCAATTAGGCGCCATTTATTTTAATGCTTTTGAACACAAAATGAGTTTGATCTCAGGAAACATTTCATTAGCATAATCTTCCTGTAACAAGATCATCTCCTGAGCTTGATGTATTTGCAAGTCGGTACCGGGGGAGAAACGCTAGGTCCCGAGATGCCGAAAGCGGAGAAGGGCGGCAAGGAGCTCATCCCAGTGCTGCCGTCACCTTCGGACAGCGAGGAGCAGCGATGCGGAGTCACCGGGGGCCTCTCTGCTGCAATCCCAAGCAGGATTTGGGTGGCGGGGTTTTCCAGTCCGCTCCCCAGGTGGGAAGCAGCCTGTGGGGTCGGCCCAGCTTGGCAAAGCCGGGAGCCGGCAGCGACGGGCACCGCGGCGCAAGGGTGAGATCACCCCTCTCGGCTGCTCAACCTTGGAAACTTAGTCATGAATCAGGAATGAAAATTTGCTTCTACTCCAAGCAAAAACACTCAATACGGCAGGGCTGTTTTTTCCCCCCTCCAGATAATAATCTCTGATTTGTTGCCCATATGGAAGACGTATCGGTTTTCCATATACCAGATGAGTTATACATTTCATAAGCTAAGCTGTCCGTATAGTCCAAGTAATATGAAATCATTCACTTAAGCTGTATAGTGCACTGCCATGTATTCGGGATATACAATTACACCGTGAACATATTTTTAAGTGCTTGGTCTTTACTGGAGCCCTGTCGGGAACTATTGCATTTCCGAGAAGGATCCTGTGACACCCGGGAGGGTTCGGGGTGGGCGGCGCAGGGGAAAGACACCGATCTGGAGGGAAGCGTTGCCATTTGGCAGGATCAGGTTTTAAAGCCACCTAAAACGCACGGAGATGAATCTCCTTTGGCCGCCTCTGGAGATGAAATCTGCTTTGCTGGTGCTGCATGTTATCTGCTAATAAAGGCGGCAGCTCCCGAGTGTTTTTAATGCATGGGCCATATGTACATAGCGTATACAGTGAAAAATCCCCCTGCTTCTTCATATGGGCCGAGCGGAGCTGTGGGTGCCAGCGCCGGGGCCAGATGGCCGGGCCGCAGTGCAGCTGAGCACTGAGCAGGGGCCAAATCCGCCCCGCTCACACCATGGTTTCGCATTGCTCCTTGTGTTTGACCCCTGCAATATGCGAGTTATCTGCTCCGGGAAAAGGTTCCATTAGGGGTACCTGGGAATCTCGTTCCTGCAGTTGCTCCAGCTGCTCTCCTGCTGCAAATCCCCGGCTTGAGCGCACAGTCCTGTGTGGGAGCAGCGCCCAGGGCTGCTCCGTGAGGATGCACCGCCGCATTCCTCCCGTGCAAAACCAGCGCATCCCTGCCATGGCCGGACCCCTTGCTGAGAGGCAGCCGGGAACGGGGCAGAGCTCAAGGGCAACCACGGAGCAGGTTTGGGGAGCCCTTGCTGCACTGAGCCCTTTCCAACCCCATAGGGCCTCCCAAAACCTTCACAAACCTCGTCCAGGTGCACACAGACCCTGCAAGCCAATGGCGCTTTAAAACAGAAAAGGGGAGGTAGTTGCCCAGCACCGAAGGGAACGGCCATTTAAGCAACATCACTCATAGCAGGTAAATAAATGATGCAGACACAGTATTGATTTTGCTGCCCGGTCTCCTGCATTCGGCTCCTAAAAACCTGCCCTTGTCCCCAGGCAGGGCCAGCGCGGGAGCCGACAGCCCCGCGGTCACAATCCCTCCCTTTTCCCCAGTCAGATTGTGCCACTGGGGAGGATTAAAAGGGAAGGTTGTCTTAAAGCCCACTCGGGTCTGGGTTTTGGGGTTTTCCAGCTGCTCTGGCCACCGGGGAAACCGCCTTGCACTTTGGGCAGAAAGAGCCCACCCTGGAGCCTGTGAAATGTGAACTAGCATTAAAGTACAAAGACAGATTGCACGAATATATATATATTTTCTATTCAAGGCAGCAGACTAAAAATACAGATGTGTCAAGAAATCAGAGGGCGGCCTTTCCTCTTCCCCGTCACGGCCACAGGATTCTTTTTATAGCCCCGGCATTGATGTAAAATGAGCCTTTCCTGCAAGGTCTGAAGAAAAGAGCCTCTCTCTGCAGGGAAAATGTCTCTTCCAGAGCCCCCAGGGCACAGGCAGCCCTGGGAAATAACCAGGGGAGTCCCGGGGACAGCGGCCTTGGATGCACCTGAGCACATGTAATAGGCTTGTGCTGGCCACCACCTTTGCTGGGCCTTAAAAGTCACGGAGGAGGGGGAAAATAAGGCAAATAAATAAATTTTTAACTATACATATACAGGCCTGAGAAGGCCAGACTGATCCCTTATCCGGCATCCACACCCTCGGGAAACTCCCACTTGCACTTGCCGTTTTCCAGGGGAGTTTCCACGGCTCCGATTTCAACCCTCTGCAGAGGTCCGGCTCACGATTCAAAGCAGAAACACCCATAAATGGTAGGAGAGGTTTTTAAAAGGCGCAATCGCTGCCATCGCGGGCCGAGCCAGCGCATGGTGGAGGGAATTTGGCACAGGGAGCGTCCCTGGGAAGTGTTTGCACCAGGCAAAATACCCCGGGGGCAATTAGCATTTTATAGCCCATCAGTCATAATTCAGATCTAGGGGTCCAGGGCGCTGCGATTTGCACTCGTGAGGAGCTTTGATAAATTAGGCAGGATTACCACGGCTGCGCTCACGGAGATTCGGGTCTGGCACTAGGGGAAGGTTTTAAAATGGCAAAGTTTCTGCCTCTGCGGCTGAATACACCGGGGGAGCCCAGGAATTTAAAGCTGTTTAGTTCTGGGAGAGAAGTGGGATTAAAGCCGCGGAGAGGGCAGGGATCTCTCCTGTATTTGATTAGGAGTTTTATGATGCAAAGCAGCTTTGGGGAAGGCTCCAGCTCTCCGTGCACGGGATTACAGGCGCTGCGGCGTTAATTACCCGCGGTGCAATGACACCGCCAAGCCCGGCGCACCGGCGCGCTCCCGGCGCTGCACACGCTGCCTGGGCCCAAATCCGGCTAAAGCAACCTGGGATCTGAGCCTGACTCGAACAGGAAAGGCAAAGCCTCCAAGGGTTTGGAGGGCCCAAATCTGTCGCTGCTCCGTTATGGAAAAGCCAAGGTGCAGCCACCTGGGGCCGAAACCCACTCATCTCCTCAAGTGCCTTTTATTGGCACAGTTCATAGGCCAAAGGGAAGGGGAAAATAAAGTGGAGCGAAGGCTGCAAGCGGCAGCTGGAGCCGATGGTGCCACAAGCCGTGGAGACCTGGCTGGGCGCTGTCTGCAGGGAGGGGAAGCCGCTCAGCACCAATTGCACCCAATTTGTGCTGTTTTTGTCATGGTAATGGCAGGAGCCCAGTCTGGTGGCGATAATCTCCCCATTCTGCATCGTTTCCTCGCGGGGGTAAGAGATCACGGCACATGAAGGCGACGGATACGCACTCTGAACCAGAAGCTGTTCCTGAGGCCATAAATCAGAGGCGGCCACAGCAGCTTGGGAATCAATCACGGTGCCGGCGAGGGCGAGTGGGGACCGGGGTCCATTCACTTGCCTATGGGCCACATCAGACCCGCCATGAGCTGGGACCAGAGATATATACTCATGCATACATCTGTCTGCATGTGTATATAGATAGATAGATAGATAGATAGATAGATAGATAGATAGATAGATAGATATGCATATATGTATGTCATTTCCTTCTAATAATAAAATATTTAGTCCTAGGTCACCGAACAGAGGAGATGGAAGGGGAGCTGCAGAGCCAGATCTAAATTGCATCTTTCGACATCCAAAACAGCCCCCAACACCCTGGTTTTCCATCTGCCAAGAAGGGCCATGGCATTTTCCCTTCCTGCCAAGCTATGAGGATAAATTAATTCAGGACTGCAAGAAGAAGGGGTATTCTGCTGATGAAAACCAAGGAAGCCGCTAAGGTAGATCACAGTGTAGCACGAGGGCATGAAACCAAATCCCGTTCGGCTCCCTGGGCAAACGCCGGCATCGGGGATGTCCCAAAAACACGCCCTCTGAGTGCCAGCTGGGTCCCCGTCCCATGGCACAGAGCGAGGGGCATGGGAAGCTCCGACCCTTGTGGATGGAGCAGCCAAACACGTCTGGCTCCTGGCTCGAGAACCGCAACAAAATATGATTAACGAGGCACTGCAGACACTTCTAATTGCAATCGTTTCCCCTGGTGAATCTAAATAGCTCTCCTGAATAGCAGCCTCTCTGTGATCAATAAAGTCGAGTTACAGCTTCAGCAGGCGGCTCTGGGGTGGGGGGATTGGAGTTTATTGGAGTTTGAAGGTGTCCATCGAACATGCTGGCACTGGAGGGGTTGATCCCTCTCGGGTTTGCACCCTGGTGCTGGATTCATCCCCCTCCCTGCTCCTGGGAGCTAGAATATCCCAAAGATCCAAGGGAAGGTTTAGCACCCAGGGCCATAACTTTGTGCTAGACCCACCCCAGACCAGGAGGTGCGAATACCTAAATTCAACCTGCACCCAAACAAGGCTGCCTGGGGCCAAACGGGGAGGGAGCTACTGGCCAGGCCGCCCATGGGATCGGCACGTGAGGCTACAAAACGTCTAAGGGAGGGCAGCAGCTTCCTAGGGAGGCAGGAGGATCTCCCCAAAGGCAGAGTTTTTATCATTTTTTTCATGCCAAACCAAATATTGATCTTTAATATATATATTTTTAAGTGGGTTATCTCATTTCCTGACCTGAGACAGAAGCAAGTGCCCCAATGAGAAGCAAGTTTCACCTTTCATTATTCCTCACAACTTGCTGACGCATTTACAAGATTTTACGGTCAGATAAAACCACCTTTTGTTTCTAAATCTATTCCTTCGAGAGAGCCTTTGAAGTCCAGAACTTTTCCTTTTAATACACAGGGCCCTACCTTTGCAGGAATTCTCTGCTGGAGCTCCCCAGGGAGCAAAACCACCCCAAAATTGGAAAGGGAGGGCAAGAAACTCCTATCTCCTGTGCCCTGCGGAGCTGGACGCGGCACCACAAGCAGAGGATGGGAGCACAAGAGGCTAGTACAGATTTGGGCTCCGTCGAGAGCCCCCTTTCCCTGCAGATTTCTTCCCCAAGGAGCAAGAGCAGAGCTTGATTCTGTACCAGCACGAGTGAAAATATTTCCAACACTTATACATATATTTTTAAATAGACAAGTGAGCAAAACGTTGCTAAGCTGGAGAGCGGGATGTTGCTCCGGGGCAGCCTTTACTCCCACCGCACATTTAGGCTCGGAGCTACAGGCACTTCCCACTTCCTCCTAACATCTCCTTTGACAGGGAAAAAAGGATTAGTGCACATAATCAAATTGCAATTTTAGCAGAAACCACCCGTTAATACAATCAGCAAGGATATTATACGAGTGAGGAGAAGCCGGTACACGGGGATGGTGCTGCTAGAGAGCTCGGGGGGTTTGGAAAGAGAAGGGAAGAGGCTGCTTGGGATAAGGTCGGGGAGCTGGAGCTCCCTGCGCCTCTGCGGCTCCCCAGACACTCCGGTTTCCACACGGGCACCGCGTGCTGGAGCCAAGGGGGATGTTTTAAGGAAAACTCAGCACCGAAACACAATCGCACTTGGAATGACAGACGAAAGGGATGGAAATGCCTGATGGACCAAACAATGAGCCCTGGGGGACGGGTGACAATCTGGGACAGTCTGGAAAGGGAGCGGCCGTCCCAGCGCAGCCCAGGGCAGGGGGAGCTGCAGGGGCCGCCGAGGAGAAGGAAAAGCCTCTGGTCTGAGCCCAAGCAAGGGCCCCTCCGGCAGCTGCGCGGAGCCGCCGGCAGAGCCCTGCCCTGCTCCACGGCTGAAGGTCGCAGTGACGAGAACCAGCTTCTCCCTTCCTTGGCTCTTGCCTTGTGTTAGCGGGGAGGTTTAAGGTATTGCCTGCTATATTAAGTACAAAATGCAGCTTAATGGCCAAAAAATGCAGATCTGGCCTTCTGTCTCCTCTCCCACCCATGCTCCCAGGGCGTTTTGCTCAAGCAGGTTTTCAAGCATGGCCAAAATCCACCACTAGCACTTATGGAAAGCGAAGGAGGAGGAGAGCAACAGGCTCACGCAGGCGACTCGCCAGCGCAGGCTCGGGATCACACTAGATCTGTGCAGCGTAAGCCCTTTTGAATCTCATCAGCTTATGTTTAATAGAAATTAATGCCTGATGGACCGGCTCAGTGTCCCTGAGGGCAGGCGCTGGCTCCGGGGAAGCTGTTGGCGCTCGGCTGTGGGTTTCCCCCCGCCAAAGCACTGCAGGTTTTCCTTGTCCGGAGCATCCCTACAGTGGCACTTCCTCACTTTGGTGCGGGAAAAGACGGCAGAGGATGCAGCAGTGCTGGGACACAACGGGAAGAGATGGAGACACTGGGGCTTAGGGATTCCAGGAGCAGGAGGACGATTTGGGGGTCCGCACTATCCGAACACCCTGCTGGCATCAGCCCCCTTTCACAATCTCCTTCCCCACGAGCCCTTGGCACCTGCATGTCCCAACAGACCAGAAACACCCACGACCACATCCCTTCCCTTTAAGCCACACACGCAAGGAGGTGACTTTGCAAGCCACACGTGCTCCTTGTGCGGGTCAGCGCGGCGGCACCGCGCAGCCCCAACGCCTGCGACAAGCCCCGCGCTTGAGCAGGGCGAACAAATCAATCCGTGCAAGAGGCAGTAGCAATTTAGCAGGGGAAAGGGAAGGAGTGCAGATAACCCTTAATGATATAAAGGCGTCCTATAATTAACAGTTCACATGCAGGGGAGATAACCCTGCGGCAGCACCACTGCTCGCGAGCAGAAACGCGGTCACTTGTGTCCTGCGGGGTCTGGCAGCGGGCGGGAGGTCTCGTGTAAATGACAGCACGTCAAGGAGGGAGACAACAGGCAGCAAGCAGGCACTGGTGCTCGCTGAAGTATCTTATATTTAAATAGTATGAAGTAAGTGGTGCACGAGCTCTGCCATTCCCTGCCGGGCATGTGCAACCAGCAGCTACAAAGAGGGATTTTACATTTTTCCCCCCACGAGCTGCCCATAGGGCAACGCCAAAACCACCGCGAGCGTGCAAAGGGAGCGCCAGGGCAGAGCTGCCAGCGCGGGGCCGCGTTAGCGGTTCCCCAGCGCAGGTGGAAAGGTTTGCTCACAGCACAGGAAGAGCGCCAGGCTCAAAAGCAATTTATAAGGCGCGTAGCAAGTGTCTTTTCCTCCATAAGCACATTCAGAGCTTTCATTGCCAAGCTAAACATTATTCTAACTGTGAAACTGAGACCATAATACATGTCACAGTTGGAGACTAGCAGGCTTTTATAACCAAATCTGGAAAACAACAGCCACACACTTGGTTTTAATACATCACTGCTTTTCCCTAACTGAATCTTTCCACCAGGTAAGAAGAGGAAATCCTTCTCCGAGGCCCAGGAAGCTGCTTGGACACCAAAGATCCCTAAGCAAATCAACCAGCATTTAGGAAGGACACGGGACTTGCACACCACTATTAAGGTTACTGTACTTTTCCGACCACTAAAATCGCAAGTAAGCATTAAATATCTTATTGGGACTATCAGCGCACACCATTTGTGGTCATGCAGTGCATTCCCTTTATGTCTCCCCGAGGCCGAAACAAACCTTACTTTCGGCTCATTTGCAAGAAAACCCTCCAAAGAGTACAAATCACCTGCTGCCAGCACCATAAATCTTTAAAATGAGTTAGTTGACTGTTTTCTAATGACCATAAACATGTTCACTAATACAAATACTTTTTAATTAGCTCACTATAATAGATTGAAATGTAGAGGAATGTTTAATTTGTTTTTTCTTTTTGATGAAAGTCAATATTATCCCAAGATCCTTGAGAGAGCACAAGTCTCCTGTCTCCCTTTAACTCCGAATCCATCAGGATGGGGCAAAGGCCAAAGGGAGACCAGCTCCCAACCCCCTTTTCCCAGCAGGAGAAATAGCAAAGGGAAGAAGGCTCACGCCATTCGCCTCCCCTGGAACTGGCTCCACATTTTGCAAGGAAGACGTTTTAATTTAAATCAATGAGTTATTGATTCATTTCTCCTGCTGGAAAGAACGAGAACAGTGTGTATTTCTGCCACTCGGTCTGTACTCCTGCTGACCTCAGGCTTACAGCACAAACCTGATGTAAAATATTTCCTTTCGTAATAGGGGAGCTTTTATGGCCTTGGACCTGAGCTAGCAGAAAGTCACCGGGGAAAGGATGCCTGAGTAGGAAACCATGGCAAGGAGGGTAATTAATGTTCAGCACATACGCTCAAATTAACCTATCCCTGAGTAGGAAGGAAATGAATCACGAGTTGAGCTTTTATAGAGCCTCGGGGTCTTCTCGGGAACTTACCAAATTTCCTGGTGCACCGGGACTGATAAAGAGCTCGGGAAGAGCAGGGAAACGCATCGTGGAGAACAGCCTGCTAACAAGCACACGAGTCCCTGCTCCGGGGACCTCAGCACCTTAAGAACCAGAAGAAACTGCTGGAGAAAGGACGGGGTGAAACCTGGAGGTCCGAGAGGTAAAGAGCGTGGAGCTGGAGCATCTGCCCAGCCGTCATGGGGAAGCGACCCCTTTCCCAGGCATTTTGCATTTGTTTCTCTGGGACAACTTTCCAACAACAGGTCCTTTGTCTCCCCAAAATCCATTCGCTCCATCTGGATATTCATGACCCTAAAGCTGTAATCCGACATTTGAAATATCACTGTTACTGCCATGGCAACTAATGCCATGTCATGGAGGATTATGATGTCCCACCAAGGCAGCAGATGACCACAGGCACCAGAGAGCATGTTTTACTGTAGCTCTTCCCCAGAAATAATGAATTTCAATTAAAATAACCAGAAACACAGTCTAGTTGTGTAATGGGCTCTAAACTGAAGGGGGCTTTCTACAGTTTTCCATGAGATACAAGCATGTCTTGGAGCTCATTTCACCCAGCCTGTGGAATTGCATCCTTTGAAGTCTGGCTTATTTTAAAGCGTATATCAATTTAATGTCTCTAATAAAGCAGAACTATAAAACCATGAGTAAGCTTCCAAGAAAAGCTGCTGCATGAGTCAGGGTGCTGGCCTGGGCAGTAGAGGATTGCACGGCTTCAGCTGAGGAGACTGGAAGGCCCTGGAGAAAGCAGCTCCCGACAGAAGGGAGCACGACCGGAGGGACTAAATTGGGGGCAATGGCGGGGGGAGCAAACCCGTCAGAGCAGGGAGCACCCCCGGGCACAGGACTCAGCTGCCAAGCCCTCCTGCAGGGAGGAATAAGGTCTGGGTACCGAGGGAAACGTCTCCGAGCAGGACGGGAATCGTAGGGCGTAGGGCTGGAGAATCCCTTGTGCAGCACCTCTTTTTGCAAAGGCTCGTGCATGGGCAGGTATCGCATCCGAAGCCTTGGCTGGGTGTTAATTAAGGCGTTTCAGTGAAGAATGTAACGCATCGAGGGCGGTTTTTCTCCTTGGCATGATAGTGGCTGCACGGAGACAGGCAGAACCGCAGGGAAGCCAGAAGAGTTGCTCTGGGTGAAGGGAAGAGCTTGTGATATCATCCGGGTAATAATTCCGAGATTGCTTGTAGAAATGGCCCTTCTGGTAATGTTAAGTGACAAATTATGTGCCAATAACTTTCACAGCACCGATCAAAAGGCATTTTGGAGACAAGCGTGAGATGGGAACAGTCCAGACAGTGACAAATTGGAAGTGCCGCCCTTCACAAGGAGCCAGCGATGCCACATGTCAGAGCCTGCAGATGAAACCTGCGAGTGGCTGTGAGCACCCCAGTCACCGCACGGAGCCCTCAGAGCCCCTTTGGATCAGCCGGCGCCTCTCCCCTAAATGAGGAGGACTCCGAGCTCCTTTGCAGAGTGAAATGCAAAAAGCCACGTTTGTCCCGTAACAGCGTCCTGAGCTGGCAGCAGTGCCCTGCCTTCAACCCCTCGCTTGTTTTTTGGGATAGTTTCCCCCAGGAACATGTGCCGGGGGTTGCATTTTGACCAAGGCCCTGCCATTCAGCAAGGGCGTGATGCTGACGGGGGAGGTTCAGCAGACAGCGCGGCAGGACTGGGTCTCTGTGCCCAAGCCCACACCAAGGATGCAAGATCTCGAAGCCCAAAATACTGCTCCCAAAGGGACAACCAGGGGAACGCTCCCAAAAGTGCCCTCCTGCTGAAAGGCGGGGGTATTTCTAGCGTAGAACCTGAGCTTTGAATCACGATTAAACCAGGCAAAACGAGCGCCGGGGCGGAGGCTCCCGCGCACCTGCGCTCGCCGCGGAGCAGCCGGCCCCTTGCACGGCCCGCGCGCTCCGAAAGCCGTAAGCAGAGGTTTGCCAAAACGAGCCCTGCCGAGCACAACAGGCTTTATAGCGTCCAAACGCGCCAGATGGCCCGTGTGATGATGATCTAACTTTAAGAGCTGCATTAATCTGTCGTGGATGAAGAGCAGGGATAAGGAGTGGTCCAGCAACCCGGCGCTCGGAGAGCTCCGAGCGCGCAGCCGCGCGGAGAAAGGGCGGGAGGTGACTGGATGGAACGTCGCCCCCGGCTCCCTGCGTGCTCCCTGCCGCTCGCGGGCCAGCTCGTCCTGCCAGGACCGCCGAGGGCGTTCAAAGCTCAGCCTGGTCCTCAAAGAAACGCGGGAGGAAGCGGCGCGGAGACAAAAGGATCTGCCAAAGTCCAGAGGGAAACGTGCTTCTGGTGCCAAGGAAAAGCAAAGCGGAGAGATAACAGAAGGGTGTAGCAGAAGAGGGGGGGGGAATTAAAATAAAAATAGCAAATGCTTGTCCCTAGTGTACTGCAGAGAAAAGCCGCTCGCTGAGACAGCCTTGCATGTGGCACCCCCTGCAAGGATGACAGCAAGAGAGACGATGCCAAAGTTAGCAGAGAGAAAGGGGGGGAAGCACCAGGGAGGCAGCGAGTCCCAGAAGGGTTTTGCCTATAGATGGTAGAAATAGGCCATAGGGTGCAAGAGGTAAAGGGGACAGGAGGGGGATAGAGGAGGACACCCCAGGAAGAACCACAGGCCACTGAACACCAGCTGCCAAGTAGGATGATCAGGGGAGGTGGCCTAAAGACCTCGATGTTCTGCAAGGAGAGACAGAAAACTGTAGCCAGCAAAGCCAGAAATCTGCATTCTCCAGCACTGCTGTCATCATCCCAATGGGCGGTATGAATCGCAAGGAGAAAACCAGAGAAAAGGCAGATATTTTATGGGGTACAAACTAACAATGATTTCATCTAGAATCAGCTGAACTCATGAGCCAAATGTCCCCCAGTCGGGAACACGGAGCTCCCGCAGAGTCAAAAACCAGGAGTCCTGCCCAGAGCAGATGGAGCCTGGGGGGTTCCCAGCCCTGGGGACCGCGAGCAGGGCAGGACTCCCAGGCACCGAGCCCAGGGACCGGGACAGAGACTCCCATGACACCTGCGCCCTCGGCTGCTCCTGCAGCCACAACACGAGAGCAGCAGCGACGGGAGGAACCGCAGCAATGAAACAGGGGGCAGAGCAGGCACCGTGCCCCAAAATCAGAGCCCCCACGCTGGGCATCTGTGTGTGGCTGAGGGGCACAGGCTGCATTTGCACGGGTGGCACAAACAGGGAGCCAGCCAAGCCCCCACCTCCACGGGAAGGGCGACGTCGCTGCCTTGCAGAGGAGCGTGTGAGCCCATTCGAATGCTGAAAGCTTAAGTAACACATCTGAAAACAAGAAACTGTTTGTGCCAAGGAGAGCAAAACAGCGGCACCAACTTTCTGCACACGTGCGTCTGCCGCTCTGAATTGTATCCCAGAGCCGTGGGCCGGAAGGGCTGGGGACGCGTGGCCGGGAAAGAGCCAGACGCACTCAGCACAGCCCCAGCGTGCAGCGAGGCAGCAGCTGAGAACAGAACAGAAACAGGCTATTTTCAACTTAAAAGCACCAAGTGAGGCATGAAAGTGCCAGTTTCTAGTTCCTGGCTTGAAAGACTCCAGGATCAAGCTAAAAGGGAGAACAGGCATCAGGTCAACCTCTGATCAGGATGTCCCTGGAAGAGGAGGAAAGAGGCGGGTTTGCTCTCCCTCTCCAGCAGCCTGAACTGCTGGAGCACCTCAGTCCTTGCTGGTCCCACCGAAGCCCTTTTGGAGCAGAGAAACGACAAAATACAAGTCACATCTTGGGTGATCGTCACTCACCAGTCAGCAGTCACGCTTCCTTCGGGGCGGCCTGCAAATATTTTGCATGCAGATTGCAAACGTGCTTGGAAACCTGCCCGAACAAGCGTCCCCAGACGGAAAGATGCCGCTGGACACCAGGATGCGCCGGGCGACCATGCAAGGAGCTCGCGGTGGGCGCGAGGAGGCCGCTCCGGGCTGCGTGCGCGGCAGAGCGCCGTGTGCCCCGGCTGCCGCGCGCCTTGGAGCCCGGCCAGCGCGAAGCTGTTTCCACTCGCTCATACCTGGCACGAGGCTGAGCTCTCGGAGCAGCCTGGAAAGAGTTCAACGCCTCCCCAGCCCGTGGAGAGCCGCGTGCAGCTTTGCACACTCGTGTCCAGCTTTGCACACTCGCGTGCAGCCTGCTTGCGTGACCCACAAAAAGCATGCGCAGCAGCTCGTCCTACGTGTCCTTATTGCCTTGCAAGGGGCAGAAATAAAACCCAAGCTGTTTTCAGCTGATTTCCTAGCAACTTGCGTGATTTGGGCTCATGCAGCACATCGCGGACGTGCCCACCAGGCAGGACAGCGTGGGGAGCTGAGGACGGGCCGGCTGAGCTGCATGGGATTTGCAGCTCCGGCGTTCAGGGGCTGCTCCGGACCCTGCGGATCCCCAGCCATGCTGGTCTTGGAGCAGCCGGTCACCGGAGGACACCAGCGAGGTTGTCCAGGGACATGGCAATAAATCAGTACCTGGCACCCAGAGCGCCGCTCCGAGCACGTTTCTGCAGAGCTCCATCTCCCCCCGTCTGCCCCTCCTGCATCGGACGCTGCAGATTTTCCAGGCTGAACACTTAGTCTGGGGAAGAACTTCTTGTGATTTATTTCTCAAGCCAGAGCCATCCCTTTCGAAGTAGGATTCCTATGCCAAGTCTTGGCTAAAAATAAATAAATAAATAAATTCACGTTCATTAGTCAGCTCACTTGGCCGGAGCTGTAATAAGAACGTAATAAACTTTCCATATGTCTCTGATAAACGGGACAGCTTAAGTTATGAGCAGAAAAAGGCATCAATTTTAAAATGTCAAAACTTACCACGCAGCTTGGGCCAAGCACTTGTTCGGAACGAGACGGGGGAAGGAGCCGGATCCAAGTTTAGAGGCAAAAGCAGCGGCGGAGGACAGGCCAGCCCAGCACTCGTTGCTCCTTTTAAAGCCTATGTTTTCCCTCGCAAAGCCCACGAGCTCCTGCATCACCCCTCCGTGCCCATGCCCTGGCTGGGTTTTCACGTCTCCCTCCCAGCGTGGCGCTTGTTCCCTAAGCGAAACAGCCCTTGGCCTCGTCCCTGGGAGGCCGTCCGCTTCCCCAGGCAGCTTTTGAGTTTTCAACGCCTGTTAAAACCATTGCAACCTTTGCAGCAAGTCAAGGGAACCTGACACAGGCTCTGCTGAATTAGGGGCTCTCCACCACCTCCCATCCCCAGCTGGCCCGTACGCGAACGGCAGCAGGGGAAGCCTGGAGGGATGAGCCCTGAGAAGAAGCTGCTGTAGCATCATCACCACTTGTCATGGGGGCTTTTCGCAGCTTAATTTGGGCTTATTTTCAGAAAAGACCCTGGAGGCCACCTCAGGTGAGACCCCAGTGCTCCCAAGCGCGGGCACAGCCCTCGGGGAACCGGCCGCCGGCGTCAGTTTGGGGCATCCAAACAAAGCCAGACTTCGCCCAGCAGAGGGAATTTGGGCATTATCTGCCCTAAGGAGCAATATTCTTTCAGCACTTTAATTAGAAAGCAGCAGGCAGGAACGGCGTGTCTGATGTTCAGCAGGAAACCAAAGCGCAAGAGCAAGTCAGACGTATTCCTGCCCGGCTCCCTTAGCAACCCCGGGAAAGTTTCCAAACTCCTGCACCATTAACATTTAAGGAATCATCTCTGAACTCAAGTACTTAAAACAGCGAGGAGAAACGAGACGCTGTAAATGGATTTGTTCAGCGTGGGTCACTTACTGACAGGGTGTTTAAATCAGGCCTTGCTGCTTCGCCGTGACAGCGAGGGCTGTCAGGGCTCTTTGTCATTTTAAGTTTTCCACTTTTTCCCCCCTCCTCTTTTAAGTGCATTTTAGCAGCCCCCATGATGTGCAGGCTCTGCCCGATGCTGCACCAAAGCCCAGCTATGGTTATAGGCTGCCGTACATTCAGTGCCACCGTTAATCCCGGATGAAGAACCCGGACTCGAGGTAGCTTTGGAAAAACAGCCCTGCTGTCTGGAGAGGGCACAAGGCACTCGCGGCCTCCGCAGCCCAAACATTTGCTAGCTGTGTAATTCTCTCCACTTGTAAACCCAGGGAGAAAAGCGTTTCTGGAATAAAAATCACACTTACGGATGCAGAGCCACCGCTCCACAATTTACTACCGGGTACTTCAGCAAGTCAAAACTCACCTGGTCACTGACGGCACGACGAGGCCGTCACTGAGCGGTGCCCTCGCTCCAGGCACCGTGATGCATTGCCAGCAATCACGGAAATAAAAGCGCTGGAATATTGTTGTCCCAGGATTAATGCCTCACACCGCAAAAACAAACGTCCCGGCGTCGCCGCAACGTTCGGTTGTGATAAATGATTTGACTTTGCCTCGACACTTCTGTAGCAGCAGGAGACCATTATCCTGAGACAATGTTTTATTCTATTGACATTATCTCTTAATTATAATGTGAGCGATAGCAAAGGGGGAGAGCGCGAGCCGGAGCCCACCAATCGCTCACGCGCCGTTCCTGCCGTTTATCCTGTCAGGGTATCTGGGAGAGATTTTCCTACAGCAGTTTATTGACCCGCCAGACTCCGGCGCGCAAAGGGCCCATTAAGGCGGGCGCAGGATGCTCAGCTCGCCGGAGCCGGCAGGCCGTGGGTTTTCATCCAGTAGCAATGGGTTTGAAAAAAGGAAAAAAACAACAACTTCTGCAGAAGAGGGGTGATTTTTGGAAAGACAGAAAGGTCACTTGCATATTTTAAAACACAATTTCAGCAAGATTCAGAAGAGGTTTGGTATTTATTATACGTCTGATTGCAGTTAATATTCGGATGAAGATTTTGGAAGGGATAATAAACCTTATGCTTCAGGGATGAAGCCAGTCAGTAGCTTTCAGCAGTGAGGATGCAGCTTGAGAGGAGAGTTATGCCCTCATTGCAGGATTTAGAGCCGGAGTGGGACCCATGGGGCAGGGGTGGCACCGGCGCCAGCGCGGTTCTGCCTGCGCTCCTAGAGCTGCTCGTCAGCCACGAGGCCACTAGATGGGCATCAGTTACCTGCAAGATTTTGTTTTGCAAAACCGCTTTGCCCGTGGCAGATAAACAGCGAGGCAGGAAACCAAAGCGCTCGCTCGCTCCTGCCCACATTCCCGAACTGGAGAAGCCACAGCAGCCGCTGCCTTCCGCAAGCGGCGGCCGGAGGTTGGACTGGGACGAGCGGCCGCGGGACACGTGGGGTCAGGCAGGAGGCCGCTGGGATGGCCCTAACATCTTCATTCCTATTCTGCCTCCTTTAGCGGATAACTGGATAACCCGGAGCTCCTGCAGCACCAGGACAGAGGGGGCCCGGCTCTGTTTCAGCTCCTAAGCACCATTTACCATCCCTTTCCATAGGCATATTTTTCAATATGTAGAAAGAGTCTCCCAAGAGGGGTCTAAACGCCCCCTCGGGAGCGGGCGCTTCTAGGTTTCGCTCTCCGTCAATTACCAGGTGAATGAGCGCCCTGCGCGCTTGGAGGGCACTCGCGCCGTTAGCTCGGGCCGGCAACGGCTGCCGGGGCGCTGGCGGCGTTCCCAGCGGGGCATCCGTCCCCGCTCCGACCTCCGGAATCGGCCCTTCTGCTTCACGTCACCGTTGCTGCTCGGGAGTCGCCCTCGGCGGCTCCGCTCCATCCCCGGGCGCGCGGCAGAGCCTGGAGCCGCCCGGGAGAAGCGCCCTGCGGCCCGCAGCTCGCGCCAGGCTGTGCTCGTGCACGGGACAAATTGATCACCCAGGTACTTAACTCTCAGCCCTGCAACCGGCCCCTCTTCCTGGAAAGCCAATTAAGTGCACATAGCACTCGCTCTGGTGGCTCTTAATCCGTAATTAAAGTCAGGCCGTGGCTGAGCAATAGCCACCTTTGCAGGGAGGAGGAAATCACCTTTGATTTATACCGAGAGCGGAGTGAGCGTGCGGTCCAACCGCACCCGGGCTCTGCGCAGACGCACAAAATTCCGTGTGAAAACCCAATGCATGGAAAAAGGGACACGAGGGATCCCAGGGCACCTCACTGCAGCAGCCCCGTGCACCTCGCAGGCTGAGCATTCCCACCCTTTGCGCTTCCCGCGTCTCGGATTTACTGCCTTCCCCCGGGTCAGGGGAGGCTTCAGAGCAGACGAAGGGGCTGCAGGTGCCCCTGGGCCCTCGCGGTCGCCCCATGTGACGTGCGCCGATGGTTTAGAGGCTGCAGAGGGTCCATGACCAGCCGTGGCTTCCAAGGATTCCTTACAGCGGGACGGAGGAGATCAAATGCAAACGGGCGGACGGTATGTGAACAACTCCAGCCAGCCCGGGCTGCTGAACCCTCTGGTTTCTTTCACGAGGCTTTGAAATGGGGAAACGGAGCTTCAGATAATTTATTTGCCAGGGGCACCAGAGAGAGCGGGGGAATATTTACGAGCCAAAGAAAATCCGCGAGGTATGTGTTGGCGGGGGCACCCGCCGGGCCCGAGCGCCGGCTGCACCCGGAGCCTGCCGCGCGATCCCAGCCTCCCGCGCCGCGGGAAGGGGGGCACCCGTCCCGCAGGGACTGATCCCGCTGGAGACCTCCTGCGCCTCTGGGGCAGCTCCTGGGGGTTGGCCTGGAGCAGCCCCAATGTGCATGAAGGGGAGTTGGGGACCAGGTTAGCAGCACTGGGGTCTGCTCTGCGCCGCAACAGCGCTCCAAAAATCCCGATTCCCACTATTTTGTGACAGCTCTCAAGGCAGCTTTGCTGCTCCTAGAGGCACGTTACAAATGTGGTGGTCACAAGGGGCTGGCCGGGAGGCAGCAGCTCAGCACCTTGCTTTAAAGCACCTAATGCTCCTCCGGACAGAGCTGTGCACTGCGATCCCAGCCAGCGCCAACCTCCGGCCCCCAGGGTTCCCGTGGATCCGCTGCGTTCCGCTTTCTGCAGACATGGCCCTGTGCCAGTGACTTACTCGGAAAAGCAGAGGAAGGCTCCAGCAAGGGGAGAGGGTAATTCCTTGAAATTCGCTCTTTGGGGAAAGCATCTGCAGTTGCTGGAAATCCTGTCGCCGGAAGCAGAGGCGCAGAGCGTCGCTCTCGCGCTCCGGCAGCGGGAGGGATGCTGGGACCATTTTATTATTTTCCCATCTCTCTAAAAGTGTTTTTTGTGCCTGCATCCCAGCCCCCAGGAACCGCGGCCTGAGAGCCCAAGCCCTATTTCCCTGGGGACTGATACAGCCACTGGTATCAGTTTTCCATGCAGCTGCTCCTTTTTAGGAATTGTTTCTCCTGCTGTGGAAAGCACGCGCTCCCAGGGAGGCCCTGGAAGGAGGGAGCGCTGCCCGGGTGCCTGTAGAGGGCCGTGCTCCCCAGGGATGCTCCCAGGTGGGAAAGGCCACAGGGGATGCAGGGCCGTGCCGGCTCCAAGGCCGCCTGCAAGGCCGGGCTCAGCAGCAAAGCCAGCGCGGGAAGGCAGCAGCCCGGGAACTCGGGATCTGATCTCTGCGCCCACAGCCGCATCCGGACCTGGCAGGGCCAAATCCCAGCTGGAATGGGGCAGTGGCCTCCCTGTGGAGGCACCTCCCAGAGCCAGGTGACCAGCAGAACAGACCAGGGTAGGACAGCAGCAGATTCCCAACCCACCTCTCAGTACGAACAAGGAAAACCTCCCGAGAGCCAAAACATGACAGTGCCTTTCCAGGGGCTTCTCTCTCTCTCACCATCCTGAAGGATTTTGCTGCTGTTGGAAGGTCACAAGCTCCTGGCACACAGGGACCTGCAGCCACCACATATACGGGCAGGACACAGCAAAGCAGAGCAGCTACGCGACACAGCGGGAGCAAGGAGAGCCTTGAGCCCGTGTGAAGGCTGCACTTGCTCTGCAGGCTACGACCCAAATCCTCCACAGCTGCTGGGGCTCAAGGCCGCTCCCCGGTGCCGCTCCCCTGGGGGCACCCGCGGGGCGCACGGGCACAGGTGGAGGCGGCAAATCGTGGTGTGGATGGGTCTGGGGAGGGTTGACATCTCACCGTGCCCTGCATCCCCTAGTTGAGCCCTTGGAGCTCAGGGCCGCTCCAAGGAGCGGGAGGGTGGGACAAGGCTGCGGGAAGGGACCAGGACGCACAGCTGCGTTCCTGCAAGGGAAGGCGGAAGCCGACCCTTTCCTGGGCGCACCAGGGGTGATGCCAGGGACACAGCAGGAGGGTTGCGAGGACAACTGCACCCAGCCACGTCGCACACAGGACCACCCGCTCCGGGGAGGACCCCCAGGTCTTCCCCTGCGAGGTCGCTTGGGCGAGGAGCTCCAAACGCAGACACGAGGGCCACTCCGTCTCCCTTCCAGCGCCCACCACGGAAGGTGGACGCACAGCCCCTTTCAGCAAGCAGCTCTCCATGGGCACGGGAGACAGCTGTGATAATTACTGAGCTCCTTGAAGCCAATTAAACCCCTTGGGAGAATGTAAATGACTTCAGCCTGCAGCAGAGGAGGGAAAGGGGCCGTGAGCACTGGCTATTGGTGCTGGTGTTTGGGCTGCAGCCATCCCACTGCCAGGGAAGGCAACCTATGAGGCTGAGAGCAGCAGAACCCGTCAGGGGAGTGTGAGTGGGGCCCAGAGCAGGACTCGAAAGGTAGGAGAAGCATTTTTAAACTAGCCAGGGAACTTCACAGGGAAAGAGATGTGATGGGAGAGCCCTGACAAGGGGAATTGGGTAACCACAATATTCTGACCATAATATTCTAACCGCATGGGAGCCACCCGATGCACGCAGCCGGGCAGCAGCGCCCGGGGCTCCTCTGCGACGGGTGTCTGGCCGCGGGGGTCACGGCCGGGCTGTCCTCGGGGCCCTTCCTCCTCCTCCTC
>VZSV01000067.1:1059149-1078260 GCA_013398735.1 Nothocercus julius | reverse complement strand
CCCGGGCCCCCAGACCCAGATTCACTGCCCCCCCCGGCCGCACTTACTGCGAGCCGCAGCCCCGGCCCCCACACCAGGGCTCTTGCACTTGTGCACTTCCATTAAGAGCTTAAAAACGACACCACCACAAAACCAGCTTTGCAGGAGCTTGGTCATGTTTTACCCGTACAAAAAAGCTATTAGTACATCATCAAAACCTCGACCAGGCGAGCTCAAAAGGAGTCATCCTGGATCAAGCCCCAGTCTCTCCTCGTCCATGCAAATCAGCACATCAAGAGTCCTGTATTGCCTTGTGTGAGACGGTGCCTCTGTTGTGTTCCTGGTTTGGTCACTGCTTGCTGTAGGCACAGATTGTGAGATGACGTTTGCTGGTGAGTAATTCTGGATTCGAGACCAGGGAGCGCTGACAGCTGCAGTTTAAGCACCGTCCTCAGCAAAGATCCTGTCACAGCAACCAGCCGCAGGAAGGACTTTGCCAGCCCCAGCCTGCCTGCACAGTGCTCCAAGGGCACCTAGGTATAAACTAGCCAGCCTATGCCTACGGAGTAAGTGCTTGGCAGCTCCTAGCTCCTCCCTTCGCTGTCTGTGCTGCACCCAGGCTACTGCAGTGGTATCAGCTGCAGGGTGCAGGGTGCAACCAGCAAGGAATGCACTAGCCTGGAAGCGGCTTGGAGTGGTTTTATCTCCTGTTCTCTTCCTGCCTGCTGGGGAGTTGGTGGCACGAAGGAGAAGATAATACTGCTTACCCCCCTAGAAGGTCACAGAGTTGCTGGAGGCAAATGCAGTGGTTTCCAGAGTGTGGCAGTATCCGTGCTCCACACTGCTCAGAGACGGGTTTCCCAGCTCTACACTTAATCCTTGCAGAGGCACCAGATTTGGTCCCTTCAGCCTCTCAAAATGCTGCTCAGTCTCCCACAGGAGAGACAGAGGTGGTGGACAGATACTGATTGATAGTTAACCCTGAAATAGCCCTGGGCTTAAGGGCCTCTTACCCATTAGAGTGACCCCAGCCCATCCCTCCCTGGTGGCTCCCAACTCCAGATCACACAAGACCTCATTTCAGAGGTCTCCACCACTTTTGGCAGATCCTACTGAGGCCGCCGTTACCATCACAATTGCACACAGCTTCGTTTATCTCAAAAGCACAAATATCGCTGTTATGCTCAAGGGAGGGTAGAGGCAGAAGGTGCCCTCTCCTGCTGCCCAGGCAGGGTGACACAAGCACCCTATAGCCCACACGATGCACAGCAAAGAGATGACCCTGGGTGGGCGAGCTGGAAGTACAGACACCCAGTCTGCTAGGAGCCAAATGGCAGGTCAGATGTACCAAAACTGAGTTTTTTGGGCAAGGCTTATTTCACTTGCTCACCTATATTGAGGACAGAGCCAGCAGGTTAAGTAAAGGGGCTTTGGATTGGAATCACGAGACCTCAGGATTATGGCACAGATTCAGGGTTTTTAAATCATCACTATATTATTCAATATACACAGAAGCAGGAGCAACCCTGGGCAGACGCCAGGTACCCTTGAAGGCCTTTAAGAAAGTTATCACTGAAGTGACAGCACCCAACACCGATCTGCAGGACAACCCAGTCCTAAGATGCATCAATAAAACTGTGGGGTAGCAAGCCCCTTCTCAGAGGATGTAAAACAGCAGCACTTAGAAAAAAATCACTATATCCCATCATTGCTATGTACAGATCTTATTTGTTCTAAAGGATCTTATTATTGAACTCCTGGCAATAGGCAGTTTAAGCAGCAAAATAACTCCTCAGATGAGCCAGGGACTGTCTTCATTCTTGCCTGCCAGCCGGCAGCAGAGAGGCCACGGCGAACGCGGCGCCGCTCCGACGGGTGTTCCTGAACGCCGGGCAGGGCGGGTTTGGAGGGCGCGAGCCTTCGCCCCGCGGGCGCAGCGAAGGCCGGGGCGGCGCGGCTGTGCAGCGGCTGTGCAGCGACGTGCAGCGCTGCATGCGCAGCTCGCGTGGCTTTACCTTCGGGGTGCTCTCTGGATGCAAGGCAGTTCTTACCCCGAGCCCAGCGGGGCCTCCCGGCAGCTCAGGCTTCGGCGGCGTCCCGGCTCGGCGTGCTGCTGTCGCGCAGGAGTGGCGTGGTCTCGGAGGACGGAGCGGGCGCGCGCTGCGTGCCGGGCTCACGCAGGCTCTTCTCCGCGGCGGCTCTCTGAACAGAGGAGACAGCAGCAACTACGCACTCAGCAGCTGCAGCGGGAGAGACCTCAGGGCTCCCACACTGCCACGCTCGCTGCCCGTTGAAGGCCCCAGAGCCCCACCGTGACATCCTGCTCCCAGGCACATCACCAGCCCAACGGGAGGGATGCGCTGCTAGCGGGCTGGGACAGAGCAGCCTACTGCAGACCTTCCGCACAGCCACTCAAGCAGCCACAGGGCATCCCAAAGTCACTTGGAGCTATAGCTTTCCTTTTCCACTCTGCTATCTCCAGTATCTCTTGCAGCACGGCTACCGCCGAGCCCTGCAGCCCTTGCGCTGGTTCCCCAACACGGAATGAGGCCACCCAGGTTTCCAGAGACCCACCAGGAAGATGGCAGGGTGCCATCACTCCATCCCTGAGTGCACCCGAGACCTCTTCTGGGGTGTTTGTGTGTTCAACATCTCATCTGAAGATGATCTTTGCTTCTCCGCTCGGAAGCGGAATGAAGTTATTGTCATGTCTGCCCCCTGAAACCTAGAGCACCAACTAAATGCACACCCGGATATTTGATATATCAAAAAGCCCCTACAGAAAGTCTTTGTAATCAAGGTTTTAGACACCGAAGGGGGTGAAGTCCAGGAGGCCGCTAGCTCTGTTAGCCCCAAGGGATTTTGCTCTTTTTAACTTACTCCTGGATCTCACCATCACTCCGGGGAAAGGCAAGAAAAGTATTTCCTCACAACAGCCCTATTTTTCACCCTGCTCCCTACTGATCTTATTATTAGGGCTGCAGATCAGGTGCACGGGGAGGAAGAAAAGCATCGTCTTGCAGCCTGGTTAAGCGGGAGTTTTAAGACATCTCCATTGCCCTGGGTAAAGCTAGGAGGCAACATCGCTATGTCAAAGCTTGCCGAGAGGACACGTCCGGTACAGGTGAACAGTAAGTAGTTTCTTTTGATTGGTTTCAAGCAAAGTTTAATCAAATGGGGATGAGAGGAAAGCATGTTACCTTGGCTGAGTACCCACCTACAGTCTGGCTTCCCGCAACACCGTCCCCTTAACCGGAGGCAGCTTTTTGGCAGAGGTGGCCTCGTTGGCCTTATTAGTGTCTGGGTTCTTTTTATTGCTACTCCAAAATAAAGAGCATTTTTCCTAGAAGATAATCAGGCTATTTTATGGTGTTCTTTGACATGAATTCCACGAGGGTTCCAATTTTAAGAGGAGATTTTAAATAAAGTTTTAATCACTGTTTAACTACAATCTACTTATTAATTGAAGATTGCAATTTGTCGGATATACTAAGCTATCTTCTACTTAAGATTTTGGTCAGTGTTAAGCCAGTTTTAAAATGGTCTATTTGCAGTTTTAAATGAGTGCCATTATTCATGTTTTAGCCCGTGCTTTCAGAAGAGACAAATAACATGTTTGGGCGCATTTTTTTTTCTTACATAGGAGGAGAATTACACATTTTAGAACTGTAGATTCGACAGATGCATTTTAAACTGGCTCCACTACAACTAGACTACAAATCTTAGTGTTTTGCTTAATTTAAGTGTTTCACTTCATCTGGATGGAATTTAAGAGCACACTGCTCCCTCTAGAAGCCGGAGAATCAGGCAAGAAATTCCATGAAGAAATTTGGTTGAGTGGGACCTTTGCACTGGATGACACGTGACAGCTGCGGACAATGCCCTTGCTCAGTGTCCCCTGTGACGTCCTGTGGCTTCGAGAGGGAGGACTGTGCACGATTAAGCAATCGTCACTAGATTAGCAATCTTCTTTCAAATCAGGTACACACGTTGGCTGCAGGTTACTGTCTTCCAGTTTACAAGCTCTTCTCTAATTCATGCATTGTTGAATAGGTTCCTTAGAAATCTTTAAGATCATTAAGGCTTTTTATCCACTTTCCAGGTAGCCAGACACTTCCTGCTGTTGGTTTTAGTTTCAGCAGCTCATGGTATTTTTGTAAGTAGTAGCAGGAGCTGCTGAGCCCCTAAATACCCACAGCTTGTGCCTGGGCTTAGGATATTCCACAAGCAGATATTGATTTGACTGAAATAAAATTAAGAAACAGCTTTGCTTCCTGAGCTCTCCTGGCATGGTTTAATTCTTTGATACTGGCAGTTAAGACTTGCCTGAAACAAGGTGAATCACTAGCCCAGGGCTGCACAAGGTTTTGGAGAAACAACTGCCCCACGACTCCAAGTATGTGTCAGATTTGCTGGCTCTCAGCAGCACAATATTGTGGTTTGCCAAGTACCACTTCAAAGGTTCGTGCAGTTCCCAGCAGTCCAGGCCACCCCCATTCCTACGGGAATGCTTGTTCGTGCAGCCTGGCAGCGTGCTACAAGTCTCAAGCGCCCAAGATGCAGGCAGCAAGGAGCCACTTGCTGCCTAGGACGTCTCTCCACCACTGCAAGCAAGCTGCTTGCTCAAACGTCAAGCAAGCAGAAGATCAAATGAGGGAGCGGTCACTGGAAGACGGATAACAGACTTTGGCAAGTCAGGTTTCCTGCTCAAAAAAACTGGGAAACCTCAGCCATGTCCTTGGCTCCAGGGCTGGAGTTTGCTGGCTGCTGGTGGGCAGCCTCTGCTCCCTGGCAAAGGTGGCCTTGCCAGCTCAGACATTTGGACAAGGCAGGAGGTGACTGTCTGTAGAGGCAGCCCTAGAAGTGCTAAGGCAAGACACTGCTAACTTTGGCTCGAAAGCAGCACCCTCTAAAAGCATCACCTTGGCCACGCAGGCAGGAGTCAGGTACTTGCACTGGCAGCCTGTACCACGTAATCCAGTTTATTTGCCAGGGACAACCTGCACTGGCTACAGCGGAGGAACGCAGTGTGTCCCGATGGCCTGGAGCGCGGTGAAGGGCTCCGCGTGAGCCCCCGCCCCAGCGCCGCTCCCACATTGTTACGGAGCGTGGAAGAACAAAGAGACTTGGAATCATGCACTTAAGTCAATTATGCTGCTGCAGGCTTGGTTAAAATCCAGTTATATGACACTTGGAAAACCCTGGCAACCACCTAAAGTGGGGTTTGAATTACTATTGCTGTAGGGGCAGTTACAGGAGGCCCAATGACAACAGCCTCTTGCACATGCTCTCACCTGAGCCCACTCCTGTCCCTAAGTATTGCCTTTTTATCCCCACAAATAGCCTCCTGAGCTCTTAACTTGAGAGCCAGCTCAGGTTATTTGACTCCATGCTAAACTAAATAGGCTTGATTTGATCAGTTAGGGGAGGGAGTTAGATCTCTACTTCAAGAGCTAAAGCTTACGGGAGCTTAGCGTTATCAGATGAATGCTTTGGAGCCTGAGCCACAGGTCTCCTCCAAGCATCTCAGCGTTTCACGCTCTGCCTTAAAGCCGTAGGCACAGGCAGCTCAGGTTCTCGCCGTGCCAGGCATCAGGCACCCTTGCCACTTTTCCCCATCGTGGGCCAGCTGCGGCATAGGCACCAGCTTCCCCCAGCTTCAGAGAGTTCCACTTCTCATTAAGTCCAGATCCACTGAGGGTCCAACTTGCAGAGCTATTGGGTGTAGCGTCACTTGCAGAGAAGTAAATGAATTTTTGGAAAAGATGAGGGTCCAGGCTGGCTTGAGACATGGGCAGAGAACCCATTCCCTTTCTACAAGATGGCAGCTACCACATTTCTCTTAAGAACAACCTGCATTTAGGTGCTACATGACACCAGAGAAGGAGGAAGCTGCAGGGACCCTGTCCAGATTAGGAAGCCGTTGGGACCCTGCAGAGGCATTTGGACTTGAGCAAACATCTGCTTTGTAACAAGACCAGACTGAGGAGCTTGTTCCTTCTTCAGCTGTATGAGTTCAGGAATGTTTTCTCCTACAGGAATCTGCTTTTATCTCTACTATGTATTGAGATGACCAGAAATGCTTTTGCATTATTGAACTGCAGACAGGTTTCTAGATGGCTGAGGAAGTCCTGCTGGCACCTGGCAACATTCGGACAAGCTTCACGACATCGCTTTAGGTTTCATCAGGTGTGTTAGATTATCAGCCCAATCTAGGTCATCTGATTAAGTCTGATTTCAGTAACAGCATTTACCATTAGCCATCTGCAGGTTCTTACCTTATTCATCGCCATGAGTACAGCTGCTGTGATAATGAGAGGGATACTCAGCCCAAGGAGGATGTACTGCAGATAGTCCAGCACGGATGGGATCAGCACCAGGTTGGTGTAAAACTGATTTAAGACTGAGCCTTCAATGGATCCACTCTGCTCAAGAAAGCAAAATGGTCAGCGGCATTTCCCTCCCGTCCGGTGCCAAAACAGACCCAGTTACCTGGGTAACTCCCAGCAGGGATTAGGGAAATTTCTAAGTAGGATTCAGTTAGGCTAGGAGCTTTTACCAAATCATTGGAGTCCCCTGGACACGCACACAGCCGCAGAGGACGAGCGCGCACTGTCCCGCATTAGCGGGGGCCGTGGGGACAGACCCGTTCCAGGTGCTGCTCACCCGCCATGCGCTGAAGCAGCGGTGAACCAAGCACAGGGCAGGCTTGGCTCAGCTCGGAGGGATTAAGCGTGCAGCCAGGGTGCTGAAAACCCTCAGGAGGTCCCCTACTTTGGCTGGCTTAAAGCTTTATTCACAGCGGAGTTCGGGAAGTCACGTAAGAGCCCTGACAGCCCCCGCGAGCACGGGGAAGCGGCGGGGCACAGCTCACCTCTGCGAACCACAGCAGCGGCAGCACCACGGGCTTCGTCTTCCCTGTTTGTCTGAGGAGGAGAGAGACACATTTCTGGTCGATCATGTTGCAGCTCCTGCCTTAGCTCTTGCTACAGGGAAGGGTCTGATGGACTGAGAGTGGCCAGAAAAACAGGGCAAGGAGGCAACATCTCCTCCTGCTTCAGGGGGACCAGGTCCAACCAGGGCCTTTCATGCAAGAGCAGAGCTTGCTTTTCTACATGTGTTTAACTGCCCGAGGACAGCAGTAAGTGCCATCCCAAAGGTGGCCTCCAGCAACGTTCGTGCAGTGAGCTGGAAAACTGAACTTGCAATGGAAAGGCATCTCAGTGCCCGGCAGCAAGAGGTGTGCAGCCAAGCTCACAGCACCAGGGCTGTTGTTGGTATACAGCCAGTCTATAATGCAGCAAGTTCGCGCAGGTTCCCACTGCTGCAGGTATTTAGCACTTGGCACCACATGCAGAGCCCTTCCAAGGAGTTCCCCTTTGCTTTCATGGCTAGTTGGAAAAGCCCTTCTGGAAGTAAAACTTCAACTTTCAATGCTGCAAGCAGAGTGTGCGCAGCCTCTCTGTGTTGGGTCTAACAGCTTTGGAGCAGCTGCACAGCAGACAAAAAGTCGCTGTGCTCCCCGCTAGCAGCGGGGCAGTCAGCGCGTCTGCATTGCTGCGACTGCCCCACCAGCGCAGGGGGCTCGGGAAGGCGATAAAAAGGGCAGCCACCCAGCGCGCTGCTAAGGGAGGGCTGCTTGAGGTCACAGAAACAGCTGACACTTCAGCTCGTGACCCAGCTGGCTTCTGCAAGAGCAGAACCGTCGAGGGTAGAGCTGCCTCTCCTTCAGGGACAGCAAACTCTCCTGCGACCACAGAGTCGGCAGCACTTCAAGCCCTAGGAAGGCAGATGGCCAGTTCCAGAAGACAGCTACTCACAAGATACCAGGCACCTGCTTTATGTACAGGTTCAGCTGGAGCTTGATGGAGCAGTTCATGGGGATGCCCGTCATCTGCAAAGGGAGAGCGCAACCACGTCATCGGCACGGCCAGAGTTCATCTCTTTGCAGAAGAGCAGCCCCTGGCTTTTCACCAAATTCACTTTGGGTGCAACTCCCCCAGAGCAATCAATAAGATCATACAGAGAACCCTGTTAATCTGTAAAAGCACCCAGTGACTTAAACAGGCCTCGATGCTGCAGAGCAGCCCCCCCCAGAGCCTGCGGGTGCCCCAGACACAGCCAAGGGCCCACAACATTTCTCATAACTATGACTAGGTATCAACTGCCATCACTGTCCAGCAACAGACTAAAATGGTAAAAATAGACTGCAAAAACTGGTCTTGCTGACACCCATTTCTCATGGCCCTACAGTTATGCAACACATGTTTTTAAGGGCATAGTTTTTGTTGGATTGCCCTCTTTGCAGATTCATACTCAGCAGGCTGCAGCTAGATAAGGATAAAGTTAATTGTACTATTATCAAAAGTTGTTTGATACTGTAATAAACTTAATTAGATTTTCCTAGCTCTGATAAAAAAGCCAGAGAGAGAGTCCAACGCCTAGATAATGCACTTGCCTTACCTCAAGGGAGGGATTGTTTCCCTGCTTGAACCAACATGACCAAACCTTTGGAAGACCTGCTCACATGCAATATGAGCCACAGGTGGAAGAACCCAAAAAGCCCCTTCCCCAGCAGCAGCTGGGACAGCAAAAGAACAGCTCAACCCCCCAGCTAGTCACTGTTAGAGAGGTTCCTTTACCCTTATACTTACGTCATGCAACAAGCACAACATGAGTCAGCCCAGTGCAGAAGCAGCCAGTCAGAAGGGCAAGCTGAGACAGTGGGAAAAGCTAGCTCAGGAACAGCTAGAGTGGTCTCTAGACTTGGCTGTTCAACTTGGTTGTTGTGACAGTACGAGCTTTCAGATCTTGGGCACCTGGATTTTCAGGTGTAGGTACTGCTAGTTGCTGCTAGATGCACCTCTGGGCATTATGGACATTCCTGAGTCAGTGGAAAGCGTGCTTATCAAAACAATTATGCTCATAATTAGTTCTGCAATTCTCTATAAGCCAGATGAGCTATTCAATTAGTTTATGGCTTTGGCACTTTTATCTACACGTGTCCTTGCCAGTCTTTGCACTATGGAACCTGCACAAACTGGCACCACGAGAGCCAGGCGAGCCCACCAGGCAGCGGTGGGAGATGCCCTACCCTGGCTAACCCACCCCATGAGCTCCTCTCTTCAAGGGAAGGCACCGGACGGGCCCACTCACCGGGTGCACGTCGAGGAAGAGCGCGTGCTGCTCCTTGTTGGGGTGCAGCCCATCCACAGCGTTCACCAGGAAAGGGTCGGCGTTGTAGAAGTGCGGGTGGGAAAGGAACAGGGGTGCATCTGGATGAGAACAAAGCAATCTTCAACTCAGCCAAGGCCATAGGAGAGCTTTACTGACATTGTCGGTCATGAAGCATTGGTTCTGAACAGGCTTTAAGATAAGCTGTTCCTATCATTCCCCTTCCAGCAAGAAGGTTCCTTCCCATCCCTCCAGCAACTTATCCCAATGCTCGGGAAAACCTAAGACCTGGGTTTAAGATCCTGTCTCCCTCCCAAACACACCATTCAGCGCTGCAGTAACTTGCTGTACCCAGACAGGGGTCAGGACAGTGAAGTCCAGGTTCCCTCCTGCACAACCTGCACCAACATTAGAGTTCATTTCACAGAGCCTGCCTTTCCCCACCCCAGCAAGTCTTGCTCGCCTGCCTGCTCCCTTCTTCCCCAGTTTGGGCAAGGAGAGGCTCCCACCATAACCCTGGGTACTCCAAAGCATGCAGGGCTGCTGTTGGGCCACAAGCAGATGGGCTTTGGACTCAAGGATTTTCCCACTTCCCTCCTCATCCCAAGGCTTGCAGGAACACACATCAGAAAGCAAACAGACCCCATGGTATTCTTCAGTGCTCCTGCTTTCTGGATAGAAAACTTCATATTCCTTCCCTGCAGCTAAAAATCAGCATTTCAAAGGTAGGGCAGGGAAGAACTGACACATGGAGGGACTGAGGGAAGGACGTACTGAATCTGCAGGAGCTGACGTTCTGGACCCCGGACTGCAGGCAGGGGCAGAAGCCTTCGTTGGGTGGGTAGTCTGTGCCATTGGCAAAGAGCGTCTTCGGTGCCACAAAACGATAGGTGGGCACCCCTGCAAACTCCCCGGACTGCTCGTACACCAGTTTCATAGACCTGAAAGTAATTCAGTGGAGAGGAATTGGGATTAGCCAACAGTAGAGAGGCTCCGAGAACACAGCTGGGTTATCTTAGCTGGATAAGATCTCAGTTGCAATGTAACTTAGACTTTGAGATCAAGATAAACACTCAGAGCAACTCTTTGGATTGGGAACGAGCATTTAAGCCATTTGTTTTCCATGTTTTAAGCACAGATAAAGGGTTGGCCAGGACTAGTTACGGAGAGACACACGGACGTATGAAGCTGTTTGCAGAAACCAGACGAGATTTGTTTAAGGGCATGTAACAATCCCCGCAGATGCTCTCCAGAGAGATAATACCCTCTTTGTGCAAGTGCTGGCTCCAAGGCATAGGTGCTCTGTCGCAGGAGGTGGACACTGGCTAAATCTCTGCTTTTGCAGCATGACTTCAGTAGGCAGACCACCACAGGAGTGGAAAAGTTTAGGTTAGGCGCTATATCAGGCGGCCAGATTTTTTTTTCTGGGTACAACAGAGCGGTTATTTTGTGCTGCATCATTCAGAGCAGCAGGTCAAGGCAGATGCAAGTTTCCAGGAGGGAAGTTTCCCTCCTTCACTCTCAACCAAGGCAATATAGCCTGGTTAGGTGATACAAACTGGTTAGGCTGAGGAGGAGGCTTGTGCCCATAGCTGCCTTCCAGCACCAAAACCTAGGGCACAGGATTCAAAGCACATTCAGCAGTTGCAGTCATGCTTCTCAGCTCTGGTGCCCTTCTGGCAAGCGGGCAGAGGCTGCTGCAGCAGGGCACAACAGTCTGCCCCGGCGGGGGGGACAAACACATGGCTGCATCCCAGTCCATTGGTTGCATGTGATGTACAAACTGTGAGGAAACCAGCCACCCCCAATGTCGCCATCAGAGAGATGGATGGGCTCTTACTCTGCCTTAGGACAACTGAACTCCTAAACAGTTTTGCTTTATTAGACACTTCCCCCCCCCGCCCCCTCCTAAAAGAGGCTAGAGTGAAGGATATATTATTATTCTCTTAGAACTGATATTTGTGATTCCTCCCCAGCCAGCTGGGCCAGAAGAGATGCTGCAAGAGTGGCCTTGGGGACAACCAGCAACACTGATTTGTGAAGAGGGTGCCATCAGTGTGTCTGAGCTGCTTCCTCCACGGGACCCACTTCCCCTGCATCATGTCCTAGAGAGCTTCTGCACCCTAGAGCCTCACCACAACTTCTTTCACTTCACTTTATGCCTTGCCAGAAAACACATTCTCAGTTCCCTTGAAGATTTCTCTAGTTTTACAGAGACAGCCAGGTTTATTTAACCTTTGATTACTCATAAAATTTCCTCTAAGTCCTTGGCTCCAGGTTGTTTGGGTGTTTGCAGATGCCTCTTGCACACCAACGCTTGCCCCAGCTCACTTGGTCGCTTAGCTGGAAGGGGTCACTGTTCTCCATCCCACCCAACTGCTCTGCTTGTTTTGAGGCACTAAATGCAAAGCCTGAATTCACATTATCTTCACCAAGCTGGGACCAGGGCTTTGTGCCATGCCCTGTCCCCTCCACTTCCCCTCATTCCAATCTTAGGAAGTTTCAACATGAATAGGGCAGAATCCACAGGGTACTTGACCCCCTGCTTGATCGGCTATGGTCAGCAGAGCACAAGGCAGAGGGCTCAGACATGAGGCAGCCTGGAAAGAGCAGCGTTCGCTCCTCTGATATGATTTCTGCAAGCAAGTAGTCAGCAGCGAGTTCTGCAGACCAATGGCTATAACTAACTTTCCATGCCACAACCCTCACTTCTGCATTTGTCCTCTCGCACTTCACCTAGATCACTCATTTCCTGCTCACTCACCAAGGTGGTGAGTGCTCACTCACCAAGGTGGATTCCTCGAGTGGTCTAAGGGAGATTTGTGTGACTATCACCAGATGCAGCTAACCAGGCACCTACATCGCTTGCAATGCTCAGATGCTGCACGACTGGATGGCAGCTGAAGCCTTAATTACAGAAGCCAGTCCCTGATCCTCTACATCTATCCCGGCTTTCCAAGCACCTGCACAGCCAACAGGAGTGACTTTTGCACGGCACCATGGGCTCACCTGCAGGCCTCAGGACTGTAAAACTCCAGCGATGTCGGGCTCATGAACGGCGGCCACATCTCCCCCGAGGTCCCGTTGATCATGTTGCACTCATTGGTCCTCCAGTATTTCACCTGCAGGACAGATGCAGAGCTGGAGCTCAGCCAGACGAGCTTGCTGGACAGTTCACTTCCATCCTTGCATGGGCTCTTTTCTCCTCTAAATTGTTGCTGTCTTAGATGCATCACCACTCTAACAACTTAACTTCAGCACAGAGCTAGAGGGAAGACCTCGAGATAGCCAGGTGGCTACATGCTAACACCTGCCCTCTTAATGAACAAACAGGGTAAGCTCCCCCTGCCTCAAGTGATTGTGTAGCTGTTGATCTGCAGATTTTACTTCATAGAATCATAGAATGCTTAAGGTTGGAAGGGACCTCTAGAGATCATCTAGTCCAACCCCCCTGCACACGCAGGGTCACCTAGAGCATGTGGCACAGAACTGTGTCCAAGCAGGTTTGGAAGATCTCCAGAGCAGGAGACTCCACAACCTCTCTGGGCAGCCTGTTCCAGTGCTCTGTCACCCTCACTGTTAAGAAATTTTTCCTTAAATTCCTGTGGAACTTCTGGTACTTCAGTTTGTGGCCATTTCCTCTAGTCCTATCAGCAGCCACCACCAGCCCCATCCTCCTCACTGCCTCCCTTGAGGTACTTATAGACACTGCTCAGGTCTCCTCTCAGCCTTCTCTTCTCCAGGCTGAACAGGCCCAGCTCTCCCAGCCTTTCCTCATATTAGGAAATTTTAACTCCTTATTTTAGTTAGGAGTGGAACTCCACAGAAATAAGCACTCCTTTCAGGAGGCTACAGAAAGAAACACCTTAAAAAACCTTGAAGGACACAGGGCACCAGAGCCTGCAACTTCAGCCAGAGGCCAACATCAGTGAAAGCATTTCAAGCCCTAGTCAGCCAGCTGATGGGTTAATGGCTTGAGATTGATGGTTCATGCCAAGCCTTTTAGCAACTTGAACTGAGGCGGCTGAAGCCCTGCACAAACCCACCTGCCAAGCTACAAGACAGAAATCTCACAGTGTCCCTAACGGCTTTCAGGTTGTCTTGCTTCAGAGCAGTAAGTAGCCCCATATTAGAGGCTGGCTACCCAAAACTTACCTTTCTCAATCCATTCCAAGAATCCACCATGTGAACTCTGCTGATGTCCTGCATGCCTGTATTCACTGTGAACAGTCCCGAGTGGGAGTCATTGAACTGCAGAGAGAAGAAAATAACTTTTAATCCACTATATGCGGCAGCACTACAGTATGTCAGCACCTCCACAGGTTCCTTAGCTAAGGTTCCTTAGCTTGCTGGGTGCTCACATGCAGTGAACTACCGAGCTCTGCTTATTTCAGCTCCTATAGTTTGGCAGAGTTTCCAACCTGTCGAGGTCCTACTGAAGGGAGGATTACGGAAGACTTACACAACCACCATTACCTGCACCCGAGCACTCCGAAACGTTAGAGGGGGGACCGCCCGGATACTTGATCCCACACGCCGAATCAGGGCAATTCCAGTGTTCCCAAGCAACAGTTTACTTACTTCTACAAACAAGCCAAATTTTCCGTCGAAAGGCATCAAGCCAGGCACAAGCATATTTAGCGTCTCTATAAGAGGGTCTTCATATCCCCACATGAGCTCTCCCACGGTCCGGTTCATGAAGGCCTCCTGCTTCAGGCCAGCCAGGGCTCCGCTCAGCAAGAGCTTCACAAGGTTCGGCAGGTTTTCCATCATTACAGCTGCCCCCTGGGGAAGAGAGCAAACCTCTCAGGCAAGAAAGGCCTTTATTCAAAACACTAAACACACATAAAGAAGACTTTAAAGAGCAGCAATGCATCTTCAGTGCTCAGCAAGGCTCCTCTGCTGCACTGCTCTGTAATCCTACAGAAGTCCTTTAGGGAAGCTGTTCACAATTATTCACCACTATGATTCATTCGTTTTTCTTAAATTTGGAAAAAATAATGCGGTTAGTGGCAACAGCCACTGCGGGCTCATAGGTTCCACTTCAGAGGAGGCTTGGGCAAGATTAGACCCACATCCAGCCCCTTTGCACATCACCCCTCGGCATGCTCTCACTTTTGGAAAGTCCTTGCAAGAATAACTGTTATGGGGTAGAACTTCCCCAGCAGTGACACCCAAGTCACCACTGCCTGTCATCTCACCTTGTGGTCCCTCAATCTTGAGGAGCTACTTTGGGTTGTGCTGAGTCTCCCCACTAACTAGCAGCAGCTTGTGCTTTCATGCACAATTCCCCAGAGCTGCAACACAGATGACACAATCCTCACACAACCCCCAACACCCAGAAAGCAGCAAACCATGTTATTTAAGCCAAAACTACATCTTGGCTTAATGGGCCTCCAGCCCAACAAGGGAGCAAGGTACAAGGTGTTGCTGGACACTGTCCTCCCTCTGGCAAGCAGAGGGGCTGGAGTCCCTCTGGGGAGCAGGTTACCATGAGCAGGATGTTGGGCACCACGATGTAGTCATCCTCGCTGCCTGCGGACAACTCCGGTCGGAAGAAGAGCCTCCGGTACTCCAGGAAGGAGACGGTGCCATTGTCGTGGAACGTGATATTCGTTTTATGCCTGAACTCTCTGCAAAGAGAGAGGAGACCGTGGGAACCCTCCCCAGTGTGAGGGAGCCTTCAACCATCCCATGAAGATACTGGGTTATTTCTGCCCATCTTGGAACTCAGCTGATGGTTGGACTTGATGATCTTGAAGATCTTTTCCAGCCATAATGATTCTATGATGGGCAGTTTGAGACAAAAAAATCATCTACTACTGATAGAGGAATGAATAAACCCCCTCTGGCATTTCATCTGCATTTGATGAGAAGCTCAGCCTCATCAGGGAGATGCCCGGGTGTCAGACACACACAGGAACAGCTTTCAAGGCACAGGAATGCTGAGCAAGAAGAGACCTGCACCGCCCACGAGCCCACACACCAGTTTGCTCCGAGGTCCCTGATCTCTCCCAGGTGGAGGGCAGCCGCCACAGCACGATGCTCTACACAGCGTGAGGACCATCCTACGGCTCAGAGCTCCAGGACCACCGCTCACATGGTGTTCTGCACGCTGGCAGCACGACCTTGCTGCACATGGGGCAGAGCAGGGGCCTCGTGCGGCGGCCGCGGTCCTCGGCAGCGCTGCACAAGGTTGTCCCTAGCAGGCTGAACTGCTGCAGCCCCACAGGCAGCCACTGCTCAACCCACCAGCAGAAACAAAGTCCTTCATTGTGGAGACTCCATTTTATGGCCCATGTTCGGGAAGGGCACTAATCTTGCTCAGCAGAAACCTAAGGACACTAATAAGCTTTGCCCCTTTGTTCATTCTTATTTACTGTAAGGGAAGCCTTTTTTTCCAAGCCTGTGACTGTGGACACGATCACAACATACAGAAGCCACATGGTCTTATAGTGCTGACCTGGCAGGTGCAGGGGAAATGAGGCCGTATACGTACTGCCAGGTTTCCCCCAACACTACTCAAACAGCTTTGGATTAGACCACTAATCTCCCCACATGAGCTTGCTTAGGCTGCTGACCTAACCTTGCCTACATGTGTAGGCATTAACACATCGATTATGGCTATTTATGGGTAACTTCACACACTCAACTCAGCATCTCCCATGCCTTGGGTTCCAGGTCTACAGAGGCATCCGGGGCTTCAACCACCATCCTCAGCCATGACAACAGACCCGGCCCTGCTATAGGTGGGCCAAGTTCTAGTGCTTCACGCTGGTTCTCCTAAATGGAGCATTCACTGTAGGCAGACTCTTGGTCTCAGATGAGACATCTTGGAAGTCTGATATCGGGACAGGTGACTTCAGCCTCAGATCTCCAGCCCTGGAGCTGCACTGTTAAATGAAGAGCTAAGATGGAACTCGGGTCCCCTCTGAAGACGGGAATTGCCCACGGTCAGGCTTGGCTAGCCAGAACTCCCAAATTCCCAACACAGACCTGAGCTCCATAGCCCAAGCCAGGACTGCCAAGCCTTGCAGGCTCAACCGCCCACAGTTCTACTCTTGGCATTAACAGCAGTTAAGCAACCAAACACTGTGTAATTGCTCCAAAACACTGCATCACTGGACTCCTGGCACTCATGTGCCTCTTCCCCGAGGAGCTGGCCGGGGGTGCAGCCAGCAGCACCTGACCTGTAGACATAGGGCCCGCGCTGACTCACAACCGGCTTCGCTCCCTGCAGGATCTCCTGGGGATTCATCACTTCGAAGAAGTGCACCGAGAGGTAAAAAGGAACGGGGATGTCTTTCCACATGCCGAAGGCAATGCTGCCGGGGTCGATCCTGACATTCTGCAGGGGGAAGGAGACACCACATTTAGGACAGGCTTCCCGGAGGAGCGTGTTCACCCGGCGAGCTCAGAGGGCCCGTCCAGAGGTGCAACGCAGTTCAGGGGGACCAGGGGACCGCTGTGTCAGCGAGTCTTCTCCAGCAGATCCCGTCGCATCCTGCCGAGGGAAAAAAAAATCACCAGACCTAAAACGGGAACTTAGGCATGCGGAAGCATCGAGCTCATGCTGCAGGATGTCTGCAGGCTTATTTATTCAGGCTCGGCTTTCTGGATTCCTACCCACAGGCTTTCAAAGCTGTTTTGACGTGCTGGAGGTTTGCAGCGTGCCAGCCGAGCCAGCGCTAGATTATTTGCAGCTCTGCATATTTGACTCGCCTGGTGCAAACGAGGCTGCCCTGAAGGCTTCAATTCATTTGCCACGTTTGGCTGCTCAGCACGGCTGGAGCCAGGCCTGGTAATGGCGAGACGAAGCAGCCTCCAACCGCGTGACTGTGTGGGTATTGGATGGGAGGACCTGCAGCTTCCCAAAACAGCCAAACCGCGTCTCAAGGAGGCTCACACATTAGCCATGATCCTGCACTGACTTACAGTCATAAAGCAGGTTAAAGGCAGTGGATAACTGTCTTCTTCCTATCACTTATAATTCAGTTGTAATGCCTACAAGAACCCCCAAACCACTCATAAGCCTTCACGAGGTGCAAACCCTTCCCATCTTCACGTCAACACTCAGCTGCTGCCCCTGGCCCCGGAGTCTCAATCCTGCAAGCATAAAGGATTTTACAGAAAAGAATCCACTGGAGGACAATAGCAACTAAGCAAAAGATAACCTGTTTTATAACCACTATTAACCTGTTTTATAACCACTATTAGCCTGTTTGTCCAATAAAGTCTGAACAACATCATCTGCTTTCCTTTATTTTCTGGATCTTATCCCTTTGCATCCAGCTGCCCACATTATGTGGGACTCTCGTGTTCTGCCTTGTGCTCACTGGACCCCTTGCTGTGCATATATATATAGATATGGTTATTTATGGAGTACGTACACAGCCAGACAGAGCTGTGTCCCAGCTCTCTGATACTTCCTCAGCCCTCTCCCATCAGCACACAAGAACTCTAGCTCCTCCACAGATGCTGCTAAGCAAAATCTACTTAATTGGCAGCCTTAAAAATAAGCTACTTGTAGGTTCACATGAACGTGGTCATACATCTGAAACAGGACGGCTTTAACTAAGATGGGTTACAAAACACTGCCAAGAGGTTTGCTGTCTCCTGACCATCCTGATTTCAGTTCCTAAGGAGCAGAAAGATGCCAGTCTCCTCTGGACAGGACCAGGAGAGCACAAGCTCCACGAGCAGCACCTGAATCCTGCTCCTCCAGGAGGAAGGCTCAATAAAACAGCTGCTGTTTTGAATCTCTAGAAGAAACCTCAGCTCTCCCATATTCTAGTGCAACCCTAAATATGAGATCTTGTTCTCCACACCCACTCTCACCATGTTCCTCATTCCTTTGCTTTAGTCTTATCCCAGCTTTCAGGTGTGGAAGTAAGAGAGTTTCCAAATGGAAGAAGTGTTAAGCAACACATATTCATTGAATGCAACCCAGGCACTCGACTGTCTGCATACGTCCGAGGATGTATTTGCATGGATCGGGGTGTCCTCAGAGATGGTGACATTATGCAGAAAGGGAGTTATTTCTTGCAGCCAAATCATGCACCTCGCTGCTGTGTTCCCACACCCTGGCTCAGAAGACAAAAAACTTTTTAACCAACTGCGAATTACTTGACGCATTTTAACTGTGTTAAAGCTCCTGTCTTGGGCAGGTCCATGGAGCTTCAGGTGCCTCCAGAAGAGCCACGTCACCAACTTCTGCTGAGCCAAGGTCACAGCTGGCCCTGTCACCAGGGCTGTAAGTGCAGCCTCCAAAGCAGGTTCAGTTTCTGTGAATGGGGTGGGTCAACATTATCCGTAAGAACAGCCCAATCCAGGAGTTTCAGTAAAGCCCTCGTATATTCCTGGCCACCCTTGACATCAGCGCTCCACTGTTACTTCCATTGCACATGAAGCCTCATGGGCACCACTTGTGTCATGATGAAGACCTGGAGCCCAAGTGCTTGAGATGAGGGGAGACCTGAGGAGGAACTTTACGCTTTTCCTCCTCGTTAGGACTCACTGTAGCTTATCCAGACTTAGCTAGAGGAAGCAGGTGGGACGTTCTCTTGCAGTAAAGATGTAACTTCCCATTCTGTGGTGGCCATTCGGCCCCTAATTTACCCATACCAGCCCCTCACGCGCACAGAGCTGGACAAAGACCGGCTTTCAATGACTAAGGACCAAGCCTGCTTAGCTTCCCCCAGGCAGGAGCCAAGCGCCTTGCGGGGAACAAGATTAAACGCAAGTTTGTGCAGAAGGCAACCACAACACCCTTAGTTATCAAGTACCTGTCCACCTCCTCGGCCAGAAGCAGAGCGGGAAAAGAAGAAGGTTTCACTAAAAGCAGGGCCGAGCGAGCCACGGGACCTCGCTCTCCCTGCACAAGATACAGGGGGCAACTCCTCTCGTTGCTCAGGCCGGGAGAAGGGGAGGAATTCGGCTGCAGACCCCTCGGCGGGGG